>JACEFO010001281.1:0-55142 GCA_015342445.1 Digitaria exilis | reverse complement strand
TTTTGAGTTCCAACACCACTTTTTCCCTTTTTAACCTTGTTTTAAAAGTACTTCCAATAATTTTTTTACATCCAGGGATGTCACACTAGGGTTGCCTGGTGGGGCTTAGGAAAAAGTTGACCGGCGGGTTTATTTTCTGAAAAAAAAGCAGGGGTGTTTTGCAAAACAGGAAAAAAAAGAGAGACGTGGCCTCGTCGTTTTTACACATCGACCTGGTGATGCCGTGGAGAGCGCGGAGGCTTTAACCATTCGATTACTGTCTTCCTCGAAGTCGAACCGTGGTGGTGTCTATTTTGCTTGGTGAATTTGGTCTGGTCCAATCCGAGTTTGTTTTCATGTATTTCGATTGAATTTGGGTCATTTCTTCTTGAGTACTTTTTCTTCTGGCTCCTTGATATCGAGTTGAATGAGTCATGCTCTGCCGTGTCCTAGGCCTGTTCGAATGAGCTGCATTGGCTGGGCTGGATGCGGACCCACCAGACAGCCCATACCTTAGCAAACCAGGCCGGTTTGGGCTGGAAAACCAGCCAGCCGAACGGCCCTTGATGGCATCAGGATATTGCGTGAGGAGGTCACCTGTGAATTGCGATTTGCAGAAGGGAAGTCGAAGCAGGGGAGAAGAAGGCGTGTCAGGACTTGGTATCTGACGTGTGGGTCCCACGAAGGCAGGTAATCCCACGAAGCAGAGAAAATATAAATTATTATTGTTCCTGATCAGAGAGCCAAAGCATAGAACCGCGGGCTTGGATAGGGTGAGTTTAGATTGGGAGAAAAACACTGTAGATCTAGAAAAAACACTGTAGGTCGCGTTGGGAAGCGTATTCTGTGAGTGCGAGGGATGCCGATTGAATAGAGAAATGTTAGATAAATAGTGTTTTTTTTTTTTTTTAGTTGGACTAAACGCGCCATAGGCTTTTAGACGCCGACTGTCAAGTTCGTACGGTCCGGGGTCGGAGCCTGACACCTGTCGCAGAGGCTTCTTCTGGCGGCGCCCCGTTCGCCGCCTCTGCTACTCCTCCTATCACCCGGTCGCCCCCGCTTCTCCGACGACAGGCAGCACTTCCATTCAGGCGTATTCTCCTTCTCCGGCGAGCGGCCAGCCCCGAGCCCCCAAGCCAGCCGGCAAGCAATCCACGAGTTTGAAGGTACGTAGCTGCTTCCCCACTTCCGCAAGTCCGAATCTTCTTCTACTCCCCCTCTCTCGGCTGATGCCCTACGCAGTTCCAGGCTCTGATCTCGCCTGCCTCAGGTCTTGGCCAGGGATTGAAAAACGTTTCTAGGTAAAGGCTATCAGACTAGGTTGGATTTTCTTTTGGTTGGTTTTTTCGCTGGATGGCAGATCGATTATTGAAATTTTTGCCCACACATTTTAATGGCTATTTTAGGGGTTTTTCCTAGCTGATTGTAATGTTGATGCGAGGGGATCAGGTCGATTCCATTTTTTTCTAATAATGTAAAAAGAAATTATGTACATGTTCGGCATTGGTTCAATGACTGTATTATCCTCTTAGTCCTGATGGGTGCTAGGTAACCTGCAGTTTGGTGCAACCAATTGCTGCCGTTTGCTTGAGGCATTGGTTTGGTGAGCATGTGCAACCAGAATTTGAATGAGGGGGTCGTATGGGAATTTTTTTTCATTTTGATGGATGCCCTAAAAGTCAATAAAGAAAATTCGTAGCTTATCCTCGAATCTCCTAGTTGCACATTGGCAACGGAGTGTTGATTTGTAATTCACTGTCTCAAAAATAATCAGACAGTAATTCACTATGGACATCCATGGTAAATGGTAGCTGTTCTGTTTTTAAAATTGGACAATCTGAAATATCTATGGTTTCTGTTCAGGGCTTAAAAAGACGCTACTGCTGCAACCATGAGCACCATGAAATTTTGCCGCGAGTGGTATGACCCCTCTCCTACATTGATTATCTTCCTATCTCTCTCTCTCGTGCGTTGATCCTTGCCTCAAATAATATATTTAACTGATTATGGCGGAGTGCAGCAACAACATCCTGTACCCCAAGGAGGACAGGGACAGACGCACCCTCTTCTTTGCATGTCGCAACTGTGAGCACCAGGTACAACTCACCAGCCTGTACTCTTTGATCCACCAATAAATACAATTCAACGTGCTTGCAGTACCCCTATGTTAAATTACCATCTCATCGGTCTAATAGCACTGCAATGCTCATGGGGCTTTGTTGTTCCTCTCACCCCCAAATTCAAGGATAGTTCAGCCATACCAATGCATGTGTCCTTCCGTGTGATCTTAACTTATAGACTGCATCTATGCGGGGCAAAGAACATTACAGAAAAAATGTTTCTTACACGTTTACCAAAAAAATCCTAATTTTATTTATGGGCACACCTGTCATAAACTCATAATTACAGAAAGAATAAAACACAATGAAAAATTTCTAGTACTACTGCTGTTAAATATTCCAGATGCAGTTCTGGTTGTGTTCTATTTTCAATGAATGGGGAATTGAAGGATTTTCCATTCATCAAACATCCTTTCTTCCAGCTACAATTACAAATAACATCAAACGATACTGGTTTGATTCAGGAGGTATCTGACAATAACTGTGTCTATCGGAATGAGGTGCACCACACTGCTGGAGAGCGAACACAGTCTTGCAGGATGTAGCTTCTGACCCAACTCTTCCAGAACCAAGACCGTCCGCTGCGCTCTCTGTGGGCACGGAGAGGCTGTGTTTCTTCCAGGTTTTTTTTATTCTTGTTTCCCTTTTTTCATTTTTCTTGCACTGCATTCCCATGTGATGTTATCTGAATGACTTGATAAATAAAGCAGTATGCCAAACTTCTGCACCTTGCTAATGTTTACAGTTAGATATTGCATCCCTAATTGTTTTTTCCATTTATATATCATGCTGAGGTTGCATCTACATCCCTGACATCAACTAAGTGACAAGTCTGCAGTCAGATCCTAGAAAATGTGGCCTTATTTTTGTGCTAGAATAGGGTCCCCTTTTGGTGCAGCAATACTCACATGACTCATGTCTCTTTCTGTATTCTTCAGAAACTATGCATCTGAAGTTAGATAGCATTTGTATTTGTATTTATAGCAGCAAATTACAAATGAATGCACTTACCTGCTTAAAAGTTTTGAGAAAAATTTAACCCATTGCTGTTTTTTATTATTTGCAGGCTACGGCAAGAGGGGAGGGAGGGGATGACTCTTTTCTTTGTGTGCTGCAGCCCTGATTGCGGTCATCGGTGGAGGGAATGATGTGACGGAATGCCTATTCGTTCACTTGACAGAGCATGCTCTGCAACTCAGCTTCTAATAGTTGTCCAGCTAGAGCCCGAAACTGAACTTGTTAAACTTGGTTTGTGGTTTTCTTCGGACTGAATTTTCATGTCTTCAATCACCCGAGGGATTATGAGAAAATGTTTGTCCAATATTACTTCTTCTATGTGCACGGTGTGGTTGCATGTCTGCTGCAATATTTTGTGGTTGTACTTCGGAGTTCGGACCATTCGCTGCAGGTTGCAATCTTGCGATGCTTACCTGGATCTTTCCAAAGAAAAACAGATGGGATCCTTCTAGAAAAGAAAGAAAATATGTTGGCACAAATATGACATGCTGTAGTGAGACCGTGAGAGCTGAAACTGAATTCACCACTACTTTGCCGTCCAGATATTTCATGGGGCTTTGCTAGGAGTGTATAGCTTCTTCTTGAGCTAGCTCAAGTTTCTCTTTACGTTTTCGTTAGAATGAATTTCTGTTGGCAACGAAATTCTGTTATTAATTTTACATCCCATCAGACAGTATTTGTTCTTGTTTTTCAAGAAAATTTGTAAACTGATACTTGACATTTCTTTTTTCAAGAGGATGCATTCCGTACAAACATGGGTTGGTCCCCACCCCATAAGCCCAGTCACTCGATGGAGAGAACGGATGAGATTCATTCTTAGAGAAACAAACTATTCTAAAGGAGACAAACATGGTTAGCTGGTCAACATGATGGGCCTGACCGCTTGAGTGAGCCTGTACATGGTCTAGAACTGCTTAATCACCGGATCAACACAGATAAACCGGTACAAGATTGTGTGCGGGTACAAATTGGTTTGATTTGAAAACCGGTGAACAAGTTGACCACCGCATGACACATAAATCACAGCTTTGGATTGCCTGATTGCCTTCATCTCTTTTCGCATGGTCCCTACCCTAGAGCATCTAAAAGTCTCTATTTCCCAATCCAACTACTTTATTGGGGAGGTTTTTTAGGAAAACATTACTCCAGTGGAATCACTTTACGTATCCCTTTTGGGACAACAAAAATCCACCCAAACTCTCCTCAAATAAAGAGAGTTTTGTCTATCCCAATATGTTAGTTGCTAAGAGCATCTCCAGCCGTCTCCTAAAATCTATTTCCAAATAAGGTGTTGCATATCCCAATACTACTTTCATGGATTATTGAGAGAGATATTTTGCAGTCTTACAATAATCCATTCCCAGTAACAACTACTACATTGGGAGAGACTCAATTCTCCCTCTTAGGGAGAGATGAAGTTGATTATTGAGATGCCCCAGTAACTTTTTGGAAAAAGAGAATATACTGGGAGAATGCTGGAGCATTGTTTTCCTATAACCTCTCCCAATATAGTAGTTGGGTTGGGGAAATAGACTGTTGGAGATGTCTAATGGTATTGAATTATTGAGAGACTGCAAAAGTGTGACGGACCACTCCGAAATTATTTCAGTTAAGTACCAACGGACCACTAATCAAGTAGTCAGGCACTTAATCCGGAATAAGCTGGAGTGCCGTCGGATTATACCCGATTAACCACGTTCTTTCACGATCGAAACAACACGCGCGCCCACACGAATGTGAGTCCCCAGAAATTACAACATTCCACAAGTTCAACTTAACATAAATAGTCTCATCAAGTTATTACAAACAAAGTCTGAATTTATAAATAAAAGTCGAGAGTTCAATGCAGCGGAAATAAACCAATCGACAATACATAGCAACACCACAATGAAGCCGTCCATGGTACTACTCCTCCCGATCCTCGGAAGAGGACGGAACCCACTCGACGTGCCAGCTAGGAGGAACCTGGGCAGGCCAAGAGACAGAATTCACCGTCTCATCCAAAGTAGTACCTGAAATAATAGCCACAAGCAAGGCTGAGTATACTAATACTCAGCAAGGCTTACCCGTTGGGTGAAAACTACATCACTGACTCCTAGACATGAAAGCAACTAAGAGTGGATCCTTACTTTCATTATTTTAGCATCAGGTTCTAGTAGTTTTAACCATTCTAGATGAGCAACCTTCCTAAGCACACAAGTGGTGCAATACAATTTAGTACAAACAACAAGTTCGTCATCCTCATAGTTCCACTTGTTATTCAATGTAGCACAACAGTCAAGCAGTCTCATTAACCGTGAGAAGCGGACAGTTCGAACCGAATTCCACTACCTGGCTAGGGAAAACCCAACACACACGGATAATGCTTGCTATAAAAGGCACAAGCGCTTCCCAACCTTTTCCCATCAATCCACAATTCGGTGTCGGGTCCACTCCCTTAGAATACAAGGTTATCAGATACTCGCGGACTCATGCCGGTCGATCTCACGCATGTAACCACTTGTGTACAGCAAGGGAAATATATTCCAAAGGAAAGATGGCTACAGGTCCTAGCTGTATCAATCTGGTACCGGGCTTACTGATTCCCATCGGTCGGCACGTGCGTGGTACGTTTAAAAACTTGACACACAGATACCACACATTACGACCTTAATCCAATTATCATACACGGACAGGAGATCTACACATACCATCCCACCCGTCCATCCTTATGATTCCAACATAAGTGAAGACAAGCAACTCCTATGTCTCGCGAGTGACAGGAAATCACTCGACTTGTAACGGTCCTAAAGCATTGCACTATCGACCCTATCAAACTAGTATTGTAAGACATAGGTACTAGAATTATGCAACTAGGGTGTTCAAACAACTCCTTGAAACATAAATGCACAAACATAGATAATTCATAGTTGGATAAACTTTAAAGTTAGGTTATGCTCCGGGGCTTGCCTTCTTGAGCTACATAGGCGTCAGTCTCCGGGTCAATCACGATGACTTTGGCACCACCTTCGGGAACTTCTTCTTCATTGGCGGGGACGAGGTTGTAAGTACCGTCGGCGGGGACGAGGTTGTAAGTAGCGTCAGCGAGGACGCCTTCTACATTAGATGCACAAGTTTAAGTGTTGCTGCAATTTTTAGGTCTAAAAGCTAAGGCACTTGAAGACCATATTCACCTAGACACTTTAGTGTACAATTTTTTTCTTCACAAGAATAGAGAAGGGGGTGGGGTGCTAGGCTTAAGTCTATTTGATGGTGATTGTGTACATATATAAAATAATTTAAACTATTATTTCTTATGCAAGTATACAGTTCTGGAAGTAGAACTTAACATGCACCCACATTTGCTTTAATTATTCTCAAGTGATCTATATTCTTTTATTAATTCAATTTTACTCTAGTTCCTTCTTGTATTTTTTTCTCTGATTCTGTTCATCCTTTTTATATACAAACTTTATGACAACTACAGGAGTATAAGAGCTAATCTCACACCAAAATTTAGCTAAAACCGAGCTGTACCGAATTTATTAAAAATGGTACAAGTTTGCTGCTCATAGATTCAAGATTAAATAATATAAAATAAAAAATACATCCAAAAGAGAAGAAATTGCTACCAGAGCTAGGCATGATCAGAAGGAGTGCTTTGGCCAAGTGATAGGTAAAAATACCACTTGAACAGTCCTAAATAAGTACCAACCCGAAAACATACATCTATTTATTTCGTAGCCTAAACAGTGTCAACAATTAAGTTTAACATTTTAATAGCATGTGCTAACAAGTTTCTAAGCATCTGTTGGAAGTTGATGATTTTTGACTGCAGGTACTATTTTTAATAAATCTAGAACTGAGCTAGAATTGAAATAACTAAACAATTGATAACAGAGGCTACAGAGCATATGTTTAGGTCCCCTTTGGACACAGTGCTACTACAGGCCATAAAAACAACATATCCAAAGTTCAACTACAAAGGAGTTCAGAATTTGAAATGGTGCACAAATCACTTAAAACTAAGTTTGAATTTTAAATCAAAAACTAGTCATCAAAAGCATACACATGCAAAATGAGATTGGAGTTTACAACCTCACGAGTCCAGAGAGTATTTATTTGCATTTTTATGATTCTTCTACGAGTTTTAACAGAGTTTTGAACATCTCAGCAACTTACACCAGATCTGAAGTAACGTTTTTCAGATAGGCCCTAACAAGGTTTCTTTCTTCTACGTACAGGTCCTCATCGTTTACACAGGGAACCCTACTAAGTTTCTAATCGCTGCAGAGAGGTCCTTGGGCGGAACTGTGATTCAATATTTGTAATCTATAATTGTTCTGTGGACATCCTGGGCACACATATGGAAGCATTCGGATTTTCTTGAAAATCTGGGTGTTACAAAGTTGGTATCAGAGCCGTGCTGACTGTAGGATCACAACCTAGATAGAACGGTCGATTAGATTTTGCTTAATCCTTGCTCTTTTGTTATCTTCTACCTTGGAGTTGAGTTACTATTGAAAAATGGTGTTCTATCCTACCTCTGTCCATTGTGAAAAAGTTTCTAACTTTTGTTTACTCGTTCATCTTGTTTCTATAGCTAGCTCGCATGAGGCTAACCCCCCGTAGGCCCAAAATGTCGGAACTCCCGTACCGCGTCGCAGAGTACCCGCTGAAGAGGCAGAACCTGGACACCTAGAAGGACTGGGTGCAGATGCGCAAGCAACAGGACCTTCAGAGACAGCAGGTCGCAGAAGAGCTACAACAGGAGCCTGAAGAGGAGGAATCCAAGGAGCGAGAGCCTGAGACTTCAGAGTCCGCAGTAGGAGGGCAAGAAGACCAGATGGTGGCCACAACTGATGATGAAGAGATGGACGCCGACACTGGAGACGCGTCCGATGATGATGAATTGCCTCGGAGCCCTACACTTGTCCTGTCACCGCGCCAGATAGCTCCACGCACGCCCCTGTGGATCGTCTACAAGTTCGTCCGGGATGGGGGCGACCACTTCTACCACAACAGGCTTCTCCGAGTGCTTCGTACCCGCTACTGCTTCGGTCGTGTTGGAGTGGAGTACCTCAGTGAGTGGTGGACGCACGTTCTCTACCGCAGCTTCTAGAGGACCGCAGTGCACGTGAGGGTGACCGATGAGGTGGCAAGGGCTGCTCGCGAGATATCGGTTCACTATGCTACGTCTGACCGTGATACCCAGGAGGCAGGGATCGCTGATGCTGCACGCCAAGCCTACCACGTCTACCGCCACAAGTGCTTCACCAAGATCAAGGATGGGCCAGAGAGGTACCACCCCCGCCGCAAGAGTGGTGCCACAGCTTGCACCATCGCGTCTACCGCTAACGTTCAAGACCCCCAGCTTGCTTCTACAGTGGCGCTTGTGGCTACTCTCAACATAGAGTTTGATGCTGTGTCTGATGAGAATGCCATGCCGAGGAGGAAGCTCACCACCATGCAGGAGAAGAATGAGGAGCTGTAGCACCAGTTGGGAGGACCCATACCTCGGAGCCCAGAGTACCGTGGAGAGTCACCACAGCACAGGAGGCCACGCTACAACTCCCCTGCCGCCCACACCACCGTCGACCCCTAGATGCTTCTATGAAGTTGTAATAGGGATCGAGTAGTACGTTTTGAGTAAAAAAAGAGTTGAGTCTTAGTGTGTCGAGTCGTGTGTGAACCATGTCTTTAAATGTTTGGATGATTTATTATTATGCTTATGTGTGATTTGGATCTTTGTAATGATTGTGATGAGCGTGGATGAAAGTCTGCACTCATCTAGTATTGGATTAAGGTATAAGGTATTTAATGAATAAATAGTTGGGTTCTTAATCTCTTTTGAACATCATCTATTATCTTTCCTATCGCATGAGTACCTTATCTTGTCAGTGGGTTTCTACTGTTCTTGACACTAGTTCAGACATGACTGTGAATGTGAATGTTGGGGGGATTGTTTAATAAATGACAGATGGTTGGGACAAGAGGATCGTCGGGTGCTGGCAACTAGAACTAGAACCAGAACCGGCCGGCCACCATGGAGGATCTGGTCTGCATGCAAACGCAGACGATGCAGCAGTTGACTCGGGCCATAGCCTTGATGCAGCAAAATCTGCAGAACCCACCTATCCAGCCGCCTCCCCAGCTCATCAGGGACAAGAGGGCAGAATTCTTGAAGGGGCGCCCACCAAAGTTCTCCCACGCCAAGGATCTGATGGAAGCTGAAGACTGGATCAAGGCAGTGGAGAGACAGCTCGACATTGCTCAATGTGATGATAGGGAGAAGGTGCTCTACGCCTCAGGACAGTTTGAAGGAGCCACTCTAGACTGCTGGGAGGCGTACCAATATGCGCAACCCAATCGCAACCAGATCACCTGGCAGCAGTTCAGTGATGACTTCCGTGCTCATATGCCGGAGGGACTAATGATCCTGAAGAAGGAGTTCCTAGCTCTAACGCAGGAAGGGATGAGTGTCACTGCTTATCATGACAAGTTCCTTGAGCTAGCCCGCTACGCACCAGACGAGGTGTCAACAGACCGGAAGAGGCATACTCGCTTTCGGGGTGGAATCCAGGATACCTTGCAGCTGCAGTTGATATGCATCACCTTTGCAGCCTTCGGCGAGTTGGTCGATGGTGCTCTGATGGTGGAGCACAAGCACCGTGAGATTGAGGACAAGAAGAGGAGGATCATGAACCAGCAGTCTGGCAGCAATGTCCGGTCCCGCTACAACCCCCAGCAGGTGAATCAACAATGCACTCAGGGACAGTCAAGCCTTCTGAACCGCGGCCAGAACCAGCAGCCTCCCCATTATCCACCACCACCACAGCAGCGCTACCAGAATGCGCAGCAAATACTCAGGCTTCCCGCACCACCCAGGCTAACACCATTCCTGTCGGCCGAAGGGTGTGCTACCACTGTGGTGAACAGGGACATTACGCTAACTCTTGTCCCTGGAGGGTCCAGAATTCCATGGGTCAGAATAGTAACCAGAAGACGGGACCCCAACCAGCTCAGAATGGAAATCAGCTGCAGGCACAGGGAAATCATGGCCAGCAGAACTACGCCAAGGGCAGGCTCAACCATGTGGGAGCAGAAACTGTAGAAGGAGCCACAGATGTGGTAGTCGATACGTTTCCAGTCAACTCACAACCTGCTACAGTTTTGTTTGATTCTGGAGCTTCGCATGCTTCTATATCTGCTGATTTCATGAAAAAGAACTTGATGCTTATGCAACCTATGGGGAACACCATGCTAGTTAACTCACCGGGGGGACAACTCTGAGCAACTTTTCGTTGTCTTAATGTAGCAGTTAACATAAGGGGGGTAGACTTCTTAGCACACCCTATAGTCCTAAACTCTATCGAGATGGATCTGATCTTGGGAATGAGCTGGCTAGCAAAGTACGATGCAGTCATACAGTGTTCTAAGCGTCCAGTTCAGTTAGTGGCTCCATCAGGGGAGAAGATTGAGTATCAGGCGACCAAATCCATAGAGCCCGGTCAGGTCAATCATGCTGAAGGCACAGAGTTGAAGGACATTCGAGTGGTGAACGAGTATCCAGATGTGTTCCCAGATGAATTGCCAGGTATGCCTTCGGAATGTGAAGTTGAATTTGTTATTGAACTTATGCCTGGAACAACACCCATAGCTAAAAGACCATATAGAATAGGGGTAAAAGAATTAAAGAAACTTAAAGAAGAACTGAGGGCCCTACTAGCGAACGGGTATATTCGTCCTAGCTCTTCGCCATGGGGAGCTCCAGTGTTGTTTGTTGATAAGAAAGGCGGGACACAGAGGATGTGCATAGACTATCAAGAACAAGTATCCACTGCCAAGGATTGATGATCTCTTTGACCAGTTGAGGGAAGCTTGTGTGTTCTCCAAGATCGATCTCAGATCGGGCTATCATCAGATGAGAATTCGGGCGACAGATATCCCCAAGACAACTTTCACTACTCGGTATGGCTTGTATAAGTTCATAGTTATGTCCTTTGGGTTGACTAATGCACCGGCCTACTTCATGTACTTGATGAACAGTGTGTTCATGGATTATCTTGACAAGTTCGTCGTGGTGTTCATCGATAATATTCTGGTTTTCTCCAAGAAAGAGGAGGAACACGAAGAACACTTGAGGTTAGTTATGCAGAGGCTCAGGGAGGACCAGTTGTATGCTAAGTTGAGCAAGTGTGAATTCCGGCTGAAGGAGGTATCATTCTTGGGGCATGTGTTATCGAATGGAGATGTAGCAGTTGATCCGAAGAAGGTCAGAGATGTGTTGAATTGGGTACCACCACAGAATGTCAGTGAGATCAGGAGTTTCCTCGGAATTGCAGGCTACTATAGGCGTTTTATTGAGCGATTCTCCAAGATGCCAAGCCCTTGACATCATTGCTAGAGAAGAATGCTAAGTTCGTGTGGACACCGCAGTGCTAAGCTAGCTTTGAAGAGTTGAAGAAAAGGCTAACCACTGCACCAGTATTGGTACTGCAAGATGTTACTAAGAACTTCTCAGTTTATTGTGATGCGTCTCATCAAGGATTGGGATGTGTACTCATGCAGGAGGGCAGAGTTGTTGCATATGCATCTAGACAGTTAAAGAGACATGAGCTGAATTACCCGACACATGATCTGGAACTGGCAGCTATGGTTCACGCATTGAAGATCTGGAGGCATTATCTGATTGGGCACAAGGGTGATGTCTATACCGATCACAAGAGCCTTAAGTATGTGTTCACGCAATCCGAGTTGAACATGAGGCAACGTCGTTGGCTTGAGAAAATCAATGACTTTGAGCTGGAGATTCATAACCATCCAGGGAAGGCTAACTTGGTGGCCGATGCTTTGAGTAGGAAGAGTTATGTGAATGTGCTGACGAGTCAGAATTTGCCCGAAGAGCTTAGCTGGGAATTCGAACGTTTGAACTTGGGTATGGTAGCCAACGGGACTGAGCTAGAAGTGGAGCCAACTCTTGAACAGGAGCTCCAAAAAGGTCAATTGGAGGATGAGGAAATCAAGAAATTGATTAAGAAGGTTGGGACCGATAAAGCGCCAGGATTCCGATTGGATGATCAAGGAACAGTGTGGTATGGTAACAGGATAGTGGTGCCAGATCAGCAGCATATCAAGGATGTTATCTTAAGGGAGGCACACGAGTCAGCATATTCCATTCACTTGGGAAGTACCAAGATGTACTTGGACCTCAAGGAAAGATTTTGGTGGTATGGTTCGAAGCGAGATGTTGCAGCACACGTAGCTCTTTGCGATGTATGCCAGAGAGTCAAGGCCGAACATCAGAGTCCGACAGGTTTGCTTCAGCCTATGAAAATACCAGAGTGGAAATGGGAAGAATTGGGTATGGACTTTATAACAGGACTGCCCCGCACATAGAGAGGTTATGACTATATGGGTGATCGTGGATCGATTGACGAAGGTGGCTTACTTCATTCCGGTGAAGACTACTTATTCCGGTGCCAAGCTAGCAGAGTTGTATATGGAGCGGATTGTATGTTTGCATGGGGTACCGAAGAAGATAGTGTCAGACCGAGGCAGTCAGTTCACGTCACACTTTTGGCGCAAGTTACATGAGTCCATGGATACTAAGCTTCACTTCAGTTCAGCTTACCATCCACAGACAGACGGTCAGACCGAGAGGACAAATCAGATACTGGAGGATATGTTGAGGGCAGGTGCATTACAGTATGGGAACAGCTGGGAGAAGATTTTTTGTTATGCAGAGTTCTCGTACAATAACAGCTATCAACAGAGTCTCAACATGTCACCGTTTGAGGCTTTGTATGGAAGGAAGTGCAGGACACCGTTGTTCTGGAATCAGACCGGAGAAGGTAAAGTATTTGGACCTGAGGTCTAGAAGCAGGCAGAAGAGCAAGTGCAGGTTATTAGGCAAAATCTGAGGGCAGCTTAGACACGGCAGAAAAGTTATGCAGACGTAAGGCGTCGAGATCTCAGCTTTGAAATTGGCGACTTCGTTTATCTCAAGGTGTCACCAATGAGGGGTGTGAAAAGATTCAATGTCAAAGGCATGTTAGCACCTCGATACATTGGACCTTTCAAGATTTTGGAATGGAGAAGTGAAGTGGCTTATCATTTAGAGTTACCAGAGAGATTGGCAGGAGTACATGATGTGTTCCATGTGTCCCAGCTGAAGTAGTGTTTACAGGTGCCAGAGGAACAGATTCCGCTAGAGGAGTTGAATGTGTAGGAGGACCTTACCTATGAGGAGTATCCAATCAATATCCTGGAGGAGTCTGAGAGGGTCACCAGGAACAAAGTCATACGTATGTGCAAGGTTCTGTGGAATCGTCATACAGAGGATGAAGCAACATGGAAACGGGAGGATGATCTCAAGGCAGAATATCCACATCTCTTCCAATCCACTTTCGAATCTTGAGGACGAGATTCATCTTAAGGGGGGTAGGTTTGTAACACCCTAAAATTTGCCCTATTTGAAATTTAGTAATTAAATAGCTTTTTATATTCAAATCCTCATGAAAAATATAGGGAAAATAAAATTTTGAATAATTAAAAGCAAATATAGGAAATAGAAACATTATTGTTGCATTCATGCTGGTGCATTTATTTTTTATTGTTGAATTCAAATTTGAATTTGAATTCAATTGAGTGTTTGAATAAAAAGAAAACCTATTCTTTTTCTCTCTCCCATTTCAGCCCAGCCGACCCAACTTCCCCTTCTCCCCTTTCCCCTCCGTGCGGCCCAATTCTGGCCCAGCAGCACAACACCACAGCCCGCCTCGCCCTCCGCCTTCCGCTCGCTGACAGCCGGCCCCCACCGGTCAGCCCCGTCTCCCTCCTGAGCCGCTGACACCACGGGCCCGTGCGTCATCCCCTACCTTCCCGCGCTGGCCGAGCCCGACACGAGCTCGAACCCGAGCTCGAGTCCGGGTCGCTCACGACGCCGCGCCGCCTTCGCTTGGCTTGACCCGCACGCGAAGGGCCTCTATATAAGTGCCGCCACCCCCTCGCTTGGCCCTACCCGAAACCCTAGCCGCCACCGAGCCCTACGCAGCGCCGCCGCCGCAACCCTAGCTCCGAGCGCCGCCGTCGCCAATTCGCCACCTCGCTGCCCCATTGACGCCAAGACGTCGTCCAGGAGCCTCGCCAGGTAGCAAAGACCCTGCCCAGCCCGTCCTTTCCCTCCCTCTCGCTCCACAGCGCGCGTGTGAGCTCACCGGAGCTTCCCGCCCGCCACCGCTCGTTGCCAGCCGCCACCGCCGCGTAATCCTCGAGCACAACCCCCAAAACGGGTTCGCCATCCCCTCCTCTCTCTCCTGAGCTAGCCGCGGGGAGCTTCGGAGCTCCGTTTCGTTCAACTCCGGCGAGCTCTCGGCCGTGCGCCGCCACGCTCCGGTGACCCTTTGCCCCAACCACTCAGAGCCGTCCGATCTAGATCCTACGGCTAAGATTAGATCCGAATCGAGTCAGCCTAGGTCAAACCAGTCATCGTGGAAATTTTGCAAAAGAGCCCCTCTGTTTTTGGAAAATCAACCCGCAGTCCAAGCCAGTTCAAAAATAATTATAGTTTAGTCCTTTTTCGTTCGGTTTAGCCCCTGCGCTTTTGAAAATTAGTGCCCGCCGTCCTGTCTGGTCTTTTTACTCAAAAGTCCTTCTGTTTTTATACGAAATTATGTTTTAGGTCCTGGTTTCTTTCAAAAACACCCCTGTAAGCCTAAAACTCTCATCAGCAAGCCCCTAGAGCCCGTTTTAAGCTAGTTTCTCTGTTTTAACCCCGATTTGAGTGTTTTTCGCGCTCACGTGTTCGTAGTGAATCTTACAATAAATCTAAAGCCTTCTTTTCATCATTTGTTTATTTTTGGTGTACTGTTCTAATTAAATGCCTTATTTGCATGTATGTGTGGATGCTTGTGTGGTGATTAATTTGAGTAGTTGACGAGCCGTTCGAGTTCGCCGACGACCCCGTTCCCGAAGAGCAGGTGCAGCAGCCGTTCACTGAGGAAGGAAAGTATAACACGGACAATCCTTGATTACCTATACACCATTTAATCATATGTTCATATGCATTTGTCTAATTTTGATATACACTAAGGATGTTCCTAGCCTTTACCTTATTCCTTGTTTACCCAGGTTTAATGCATTATGGTTAGTATTTGCTACACGCTGCGAACAACATTTATTTAATTGTTAATATTGAATTAATGGTTAACTTCAATGATGATTAAAAGATGCTTTTTAGCAACATGATTTAGGGAACTAGAGCATGTGCTTCGTGCTTTGTTCTAGTGTCTCCATAAGGTTTGGTCTAGGGAATTAGAGCATGTGCTTCGTGCTTTGTTCTAATATCTCTCCGTAAGGTTCGGTTCTTAAAGTGGCAACCCAGGAACTTGTTCGCCGCCGTTGGAACTATAATGGCTCTGGTCTTAGATAATTAGCTTGTACGTCTCTAGCTCACCAGTGGTTACCGAAAGGCGTAAGTGGGGAACATTCGTGAGAGTATAGTTTGATCCATCGAGGATGGATTTATCCGTTGGCGATGTCTCGTTAGGCATAGTCCCGTGTTGTAAGTGCCTGATGTACGGCGGCTTCACATGTTGCGATGATTGCGCTCTCGCTCTGGACGCCATTAACCCCATCACGTTGCGCCCTGAGCATACGTCAATCTCGATGCCTTGGATTATGCTGCCTATGTTGAACCAAAACGGCTACTGTGCTTGTTAGGGTGTTTTGTGAAAGTCCTCGTAGCATAAGTTCTTTTGGATTTATGTGACCAGCGGGTAAAGGGCGAAACCTCTGCAGAGTGTTTGTCTATCATGATAGTCGTGCTCACGGATACGAGCGGCCTGGATCCTTTTTATTAGAAGTTGATGTTGACGTTGATGTTGGAATATTCTAAAATTACTTATATATTATTATTGGGTTTATAATTGGGATTTTACTCATATGTAGTAATTTTGATGATAATAAAATGAAAGTACCAAAAGTGCTAATGCAGTTTAACCGTGTCAAGAAATCCGAATGCTTCCATATGTGTGCCCAGGATGTCCACAGAACACATATAGATTACAAATATTGAATCACAGAGAACACAATGCTCGAATAAAATAGTTTACATCAGAGTTTAACACAAGACATAGTCTTAAACAAATAACACAGCGGAAGTCTTCTTATTATTAAACGTCTTAATTAGGTAGAGCCTCAAGTCCACAGGGACACCGGCTGGTTGAACACAGCTAGAAGTACGGCAGATATTCCGGAAACTCAGCAAGCGACTGATCATTCAATGCTCCATCTCTTACCCATTCGGGATTTTGTTGAATAGTTGCAAGTGTAAGTAAATCATCTTACTTAACAAGTATAACATGGGTTATGCAAGAACAAAAGGCTTGACACGGTTATACTGCATTAGCACTTTTAGTTGTTTCATTTTATTATCATCTAATTTACTACAAATGAGTAGAACCCAAGTATAAACCCATTAATAAGGTATAAGTGATTATAGAACAAACCAATATCAACCACTAATATCATCTTCTAATAAAAAAGGATCCAGGCCGCTCGTAACCGTGAGCACGGCTATCATAATAGATCAACACTCTGCAGAGGTTTCGCCCTTTACCCGCCGGTCACATAAATCCAAAAGAATTTATGTTACGAGGACTTTCACGAAACACCCTAACAAGCACAGTAGCCATTTTGGTTCAACATAGGTAGCATAACCCGAGGCATCGAGATTGACGTACGCTCAGGGCGCAACGTGAGGGGGTCAATGGCGTCCAGAGCGAGAGCGCAATCATCGCAACGTGTGAATCTGCCGTACATCGGGCGCTTACATCACGGGACTTTGCCTAACGAGACATAGCCAACGGATAAAACCATCCTCGATGGATCAAACTATACTCTCATGAATGTTCCCCACATACGCCTTTCGGTAACCACTGGCAAGCTAGAGACGTACAAGCTAGTTATCCAAGACCAGAGCCATTATAGTTCCAACGGCGGCGAACAGGTTCCTGGGTTGTCGCTTTAAGAACCGGACCTTACGGAGAGACATTAGAACAAAGCACGAAGCACATGCTCTAATTCCCTAGACGAAACCTTATAGAGACACTAGAACAAAGCACACAGCACATGCTCTAGTTCCACGAACCATGTTGCTAAAAAGCATCTTTTAATCATCATTGAAGTGAACCATTAATTCAATATTGACGTAAAAATAAATGTTGGTTGCAGCGCGTAGCATAGACTAACCATAATGCATAAAACCCGGGTAATCAAGGAATAAGGTAAAGACTAGGAATATCCTTAGTGTTTAACAATATTAGACACATGCATATGATTTGTATAATTAAATGGTGTATAGGTTACAAGGATGGTCCGTGTTATACTTGCCTTCCTCAGAGAGAACTGCTGCTGCACCTGCTCTTCGGGAACGGGATCGTCGGCGAACTCGAATGGCTCGTCCACTACTCACATCGATCACCACACAAGCATCCACACATACATGCAAACAAGGTATTTATTAGAACAGTACACCAAACATAAACAAAAGATGAAAAGAAGGCTTTAGAGTTACTGTATGCTTCACTACGAACACATGAGCACGAAAATCACTCAAATCGGGGTTAAAACGGAGAAACTACGCTTAAAAGGGGCTCTAGGGGCTTGCTGGTAAAGGTTTTAGACTTCCAGGGGTGTTTTTGAAAGAAACCAGGGACCTAAAACATAATTTAGTATAAAAACCCAAGGGCTAATGAGTAAAAAAGACTTCTAGGACGGCGGGCACTATTTTTTCAAAAGGGCAGGGCTAAACCGAAAGAAAAAGGACTTGGTTGTAAATACTTTTGAATAGAGGTGGACCGCGGGTTGATTTTGAGAAAACAGAGGGGCTCTTTTGTAAAACAGGCACGGCAACGGCTGAATGCTGACGTCGGCTGACGTCATAGTCTACTGTGCCGTGGACCGGTCGTAGACCGCGGTCCACGGGTCCACGGTGGACCGGGCTCAGGTGCCATCTAGACCGTCGGATCTAGATAGGACGGCTCTGGTGAAAGGGGCAGTTAGGTCACCGGAGCGCGGCGGCGCCGCCCGCGGCGGGGCTTCGCCGGAATTGGCTCGGCTCGGGGCTACGGTGGACCAAATCTCGCCGCGATGGATCCTAGAGAGAGAGGAGGAGATGGGGGTTCAGTTTTGTGGGTTATGCTTGAGGCTCGGACGGTCTACGCGTCCCACGGCGAGCGGCGGCGGCACGGGAACTCCGGCGAGGTCGTGCGCGCACAAGAGAACGAGAGATAAAGGGGTTTTGGGCTCGGCGTGTTCCCCTGCTTACCCCGATGCTCCACGGCTCGACGTTGGCGGCAATGCGGCGGCGAGCGAGCGGGTTGGCGGCGGCGGCTAGGGTTTTGATGGAGGGGGTCGAGCAAGGGGGAGGCGGCGCTTAAATAGGCCGGCCGAGGTCTCCTTGGCGTGCGCGCCAAGCAGCGCGGAGTCCGAGCGCGGCGCGTGAGCGAGGCGGACTCGCGGCGGCGCGGTGTCCTGCTCGGACACGGCGGGAGGAAGAAGACGGCACTGATGCGTGGGCCCGGGCGGTCAGCGACTCAGGTGGAGGAGAAAGGCGGACAGGTGGGACCCACTGGTCAGCGGCTCAAGAGGGGAAAGCGCGGGGCTGGGCTGTGGCGGTGGGCTGTGCAAAGGAGCTGGGCCACGAGAAGGAAAGAGAGAAGATGGGCCGCGGGGAAGAAAGAAACGAGAGGAGGAATGGGCCGGCTGGGCCGAAAAGGAGAAGGGAAAAGAGAGAGAAAAAGAAAAGGTTTTTCTTTTATTCAAATTCTCATTTGAATTCAAATTCAAATTCAAATTTGAATTCAACAATAAAAAATAGATGCACCTGCATGAATGCAATAATAATGTTTCTATTCCCTATATTTGCTTTTAATCATTCAAAATTTTATTTTCCTACATTATTTATGGGCACTTGAATATAAAAAGTTAATTAATTACTAAATTTTAAATAGGGCATTTTTAGGGTGTTACACTGCCGTACCTCTAGCTGTGTTTAACCAGTCGGTGTCCCTGTGGCTTTTTGGCTCTACTAGTTATGAAATGTTTAATAATATTAAGACTTCCGCTGCATTATTTGTTTAAGACTATGTCTTGTGTTAAATTCTGATGTAAACTATTTTTATTCGAGCATTGTGTTCTCTGTGATTCAATATTTGTAATCTATATGTGTTTTGTGGACATTCTGGGCACACATATGGAAGCATTCGGATTTTCTTGAAAATCTGGGTGTTACAGTTGCATGTGCTGAAATCAGCACAGGGAAGATTGCAGCGCCAGAGTAAAACGGACATAACTCCCTCGATTGGAATGCATTTTGGGCAAACGAGGACTTGTTAGAAATAAGATTTCATGCATCATGCATTGGATCGATTGGTCGGCATAATTTCTTATCTGTATAGAAAGGGAAAATCATGGAAGGTGAGGTAGCAACAAGGCACAACGAAGAAGGAGGTGACAATGATGTGAGAGATGAAATATGAGAAGTGGAACAAAATCTGCATGGAACACCTTCACCTCTTGCATGAAGGACCATGGCTTCGCATCGATTTGAAGTCAAGCTCTATGACTTTAAATGAAGCTCTTTGCAGGAGGCAACCCGGTCTTTAGTATTTGGAATCTTTTTCTCTTTGTCTTTTTAGAGAGACGTATGAATCATGGCACCACCCTTTCATTCTAAACTTGTGACTAGTTAATTTAGGCTAACCTTGTTTGTTTTAGACCACCACCTTTTTTATGAGATATCAATTGCTCCACCATATTTGTTTACCCACCTGATATGCATTTCATTGTTGATAACTTTCTCCACCTTGCATTACATTATGTTGCACCTTATAACCCTTGTTGTGAAAATCTTTGTTTCCTTAGTCTCCCCATCAACCCTACCTTAAAAAAAACAACAAAGCCAATAGATCAAGGTGGGAATAATTCATTGATCCCCATTGGATTAGCTATTGATTTCTACCCCTATTCTAACTCAAAACTTCGACTAGCCTCCTTACACCATTCAAAACAACCTACTGTTGATGGTCGTTAAAACCATTCGGTGACCATCAACATTTCCAGAGAAACAAGGGTTTCATGCCATGTTCCATACAAAAAAATGTTTATTACTAACAAATTCCACAAGTTTTGGATAATTTGTGCCTGCAGGGACCTAGTGGTGAAATTTCAACAAAATTGGGCTCAGACCCAAGCCGACCGGCCTCCCCTAGGCCGGCCGGCCTGGCCCTGGCATATTTGGGTGTCAAACTTCGTCCATGCAGAGGAAACACAATGAAGATGATCAGGGACGTTGATTCCAACGTCGGTTTGATCAAGGGACCCAAAAGGCCTAGGATGCTTTGTACAAGGATTGAAGGGCCCACCTACCTAACTTACCGGCCGTAACCACCAGAGAAGCACACTTAACCGTCACTAGGACGTGATCATGGCCGTCCAGAGCGAAGGCGGTGGCCAGAGGCGCCAGGTGGAGGCCGATCAGCCTCCCCTAGGCCGGCCGGCCTCCCCTCAGCTCCAATGGCCCACCTCCTTCTCTCAAGGGACGGTTATGACGGTTAGGAGGTGGGGCCAGCTGCAACCGACGTCCAAAGGCTATATAAAGGCCCCTCCTCTTTACACACACTACACACCACTACACATTACTCCACTTGAAGTTTAGGAGCTCTTCCATTTTTCCCTTTTCTTAGTCTAGGATTAGAGTTGGGAGTAGAGTCGAATCGAGCTAGTTCCGGAGTTCCTCGGAGTTCTGGTAAAGCTCTTGTATCCTTTCCTTTTTTGAAGAGTTTAATATATATATATCTTCTATCTTCAGAGCATTTATAAGCTTATCTTTATTTACCTTCCCTTTTTGGGTTGTTTCCTATAGTTTTAGGTCTAGAGTGTAGTTTAGCTCTGTCGGGATTTATCTTGCGGGTTTTCTAGTCTCGACCATGGCTGTAAGACGCCTTGGAAGGACAGGGTCTTCTTCTGAAGGTACCCAGAGGAAATCCTAACATTAAGTGCAGATGTGGTGTCTGACTTAGTGTTAGCTAGGAAGTGTGTTGCACCCCACGGAACTGATGTGGTAGGCGGCAGGTGGTGACAGCCCTGTCCGTCCTTTGTAGTCCACCACGTTCGGGTGTATTCATAACAGTAGTTGCTGGGCCTGGGGAACCCCTCTCTCATCCCAGTCTGAGTTCCCCCGCTGCAGTCATCGAAGCAAGCTCTGTTCCCGATATCTAAGCTAGGTTCTGGGTTTAAGGTTATAGTGGCTTAGCTCTGAGTAGAAAGCCTAGTAAGTCCGGTCTCTCCCAGCATCTTTCCTTTTCTATAGATTTGAGGCTCCTGTGTGTGTGTCGCTGGTCGTTCAGACCTTCTATTCGGTCATTCATTTGACCATTATCCTACACTTAGGTGTATTTATCCCCCTGAGATTAGTGAGTGTTCATTATTCATCAATTCTCTTTAACCAAGGCTTCCCTGCGGAAATATAAATACGATACCCTGGGTTTCCCCAAGGTGAAATGCTACACCGATATATTCTGTGCACTTGCAGAATCTCTTTCTAAGAGCGACATTATAAATCGAGTACCTTCTTCCGTTGATTTAAGAATTGACGTTAAGAAGTGCCAACAAGCATTTCTGGCGCCGTTGCCGGGGAAGCAATTGGCTAAACACATTGTTGAATTATTTGATAATCTTTACAGATTTATCACCACTAACCTTAGAGAACTTACTCCTGCAAACTCTCGTCTGTTTTTTATGTGTTTTGCAGGCTAGTGCATGACTGGTTTCAACCTACCATCAAACTTTGATCCGAATCCAGAACGCATTGGGAGAGTTGTGAGGAAAAGAATCGTTCCACCTCAGATTTCACTCAGTTGAAAAACCTTGTTCGAATCTTCATTCGACTCCGAGTCGTCGTATTCATCAGCTCCAGAATCACCTGAACTATGGCTACCCCAAGGAAGACACTCCGTGAGGATGCCGCCCCGTCAAGCAACAACTTTCCGGGACTGGATGCTCAGGGTGAAGCTGAAGGAGGATTTGAGCTGAGGTCGGGCCTTGTTAATATAGTCCAGGCCAGTCCTTTCTACGGAAAGGTTGTTGAGGATGCTCACGCTCACCTCAGGAACTTCCTGGAGGTGTGCAGCACAATCAATCCCAATGGCACACCGATCAATACCATCCGCTTGAAGCTATTCCCTTTCTCCTTGCTTGGCAAGGTGAAAGAGTGGTTCTACACCAACAAAGAAAGCTTCGAGAATACCTGGCAGAAATGCGTCGACGCATTCCTGACCAAGTTCTTTCCGGTGGGCAAGACCAACACCCTCCGAGGACAAATCACAGGCTTCCAGCAGCATGGCAGTGAGTTAGTACTAGAAGCTTGGGAGAGACTGCAAGAATATGTTACAGCCTGTCCCCATCATGGCATGGAAGAGTGGTTGATCGCTCAAAACTTCTTCCATGGCCTCACCCGTCGATCGCAAGAGTACCTGGATGCAGCAGCGGGAGGAGCCTTCCTTGCGCTGGATGTACCAGCTACTAAGGCACTTATCGAAAAGATCGCCACTCACCAGAGTTGGACGAGTGAGAGACATGCTTCACGCACCAAAGGCGTACACCAGATCGACTCCATTGACATGCTCGCTGCGAAGATGGACCTACTTCTGAAGAAAATGGAATCTCCTGAAAAGGAGATGAATCAGATCATTGACGCACGAATGACATGCGAGACGTGCGGTGAATCCGGACACTCGGGCAGCAGTTGCCCGACGACCTAGGAGGAGGCCTGTTTCATCGGAAACGGTGGAAACTTCAACAACTCAGGCTTCCGTCCTCAGCAAGGTTAGAATTCGAAGCCCAACCTCCTCTTCGGCCAACAATCAGGTAATTCTCCTAATAGCAGCTTTCAGTCATCCCTTAAGGATATTTGGTACGGCTAGAAACAAAAGCATTAGCAAGAAATTCCTTGCTACTAACAAAGTTATGGAGTCTCTGGCTGCCCAAATAGACGGGTTTAACTCTGTTATTAAGAACCAGCTGAGTTTTAACAAAATGATTGAAACTCAAGTAGCTCAGCTGGATGCATCTTGTCCTAACCCTAACATGGGGAAACTACCCCAGCAACCGGAGGTTCCCATTAAGGAGAATGTTAGTGCGGTGACCACGCGGACTGGAAAGTCCACGCGGGATCCATCTTTTCCCCAGGGTGCAGGTATGCAGCGAAGGGTTGAAGAAGGAGATGAAGAGGAGGCCGACGAAGATGCCATCCCAGCTGATCAAGGGGAGAATGAGGCCCCACAAGCCTCGGCACAACCCATGACCCGAACTACCTCCCGTTCCCTGAACCGAAGAGAAAGCCAGTGGCCGACGAACAATTCGGAAATTCGTCAAGGTAATCAGGAAGGTTTATATCAATATACCTCTCCTGGATGCTTTGCAGGTCCCGACATATTCAAATTATATCAAGGATATCCTTGGTAACAAGAGGATTCAACCAACCACTGAGACGGTGCAACTCACCGAGGCATGTAGCTCAGCTATACTCGGCCCCAATTTCCCCAAGAAGAAGGATCGCGGATGTCCCATGATTTTCTGCTCAATAGGCGGCCAAGAGTTTGATCACGCCCTATGTGACTTGGGGCCAGCGTCAGCATGATGCCCAAGGTAGTCTTTGACAATCTCAAGCATATCACGCTGGTCTCTACACGCATGTGCTTGCAGCTAGCGGACCAATCGGTTCGTTACCCCACTGGAGTAGCGGAGAATGTCCTGGTGAAGATCCGAGGCTCATTCATCCCAGTGGATTTCGTCATCCTCGATATGGAGACAGACGCCAAGAGCTCTCTCATTCTCGGGAGACCATTCTTGAGCACTGCTAATGCCAACATCGATGTTGGCGCTGGGAATATTCAGCTCAAGCTCAATGGGGCAATAGAGAAGTTTACTTTCCTTCCGAAGGAAGAGCCGCCCCAACAAGTCAACATGGTCAGTGAGGTCACACCGAAGCAGCCGGTCCAGAACATGTGTTTCAAGGAGCTTGTGAGTGTGGTGGAGACACTTATCCTTCGAGAGAAGAAGCGGCATGATCGATATCATGCACAGCGGAGGATATCGAGAAAGAAAATACTGGATCAACTATCAGAGAAAGAGAGGAAGGTTGACACTAAGCCCCACCAGACGAGCAAGATCTGGCAGACCAAAGCCGTAAAGGACCCGAAGAATACTTCGGAGCGTCCCGCTCAGGACGTAAAATCCAAGCCCTCGCCATAAGTTATGTGGTATTTATCCATGCATTTTTGCATTTGCATATAGAATAGGTCTCCCTTCCTAATTTTAATTTCCAAATCAGCATGTCATGTTTAATTTTTCACAACTCATGTTTAAATTTTAGCATTGCATACGCATACAAAAAAAATCGGCCATCTCTATGGCCGGCCGGCCCCAGCTAGGCTGGCCGGCCCCACTTGTCATTGCCTTGGTTAGATTCACATACAGGGGAGAATAGAATATTGTGCACGAGCACCACGAGGAGGCCGGGCACCGACGGCGCCGGGGGCAGGCCGGTCAGCCCCATCACGGCCGGTCGGCCGCCCTCCGCCGCTCGTGTCCCGTCACCACCCACCGACGCTCGTCCTTCAGCGCGTAGTGCCCCGATGACCAAGCTCCGCTGCTCGTTGTGCAGCAGCAGGGCCGGCCGGCCCGACCTACGCCGGTCAGTCTCCCCCTGTCGCTGCTCTATAAAAGCCGAGTGCTAGAACGCTCAGCTCGGCACCCCCTGCGCGAGTAAGCACGAGTTCCACCGAAGTTTAATCTTCTTCCCCCCTGTTTAAGCCTCCAAAGCCCCAAGTTAGAAAAAAAATCACAAGTCTAGCTCAAGAAAATTCTGCCCAAATATTTCTTACCTCTTGAGCTAAGGTTCCACTGATCAAGAATGATTTGTGGAGGTTCGGTCCCCGCAAGAACGACTAACCTTTTTGTGGCGAGTAATTTCCCACAAGAACGGCTGACTCGTTGTGGTGATTAACCTCCCACAAGAACGACTGACTTTCGTTGCGGTTAACCTTTGGGTATTTGCTAGCACTAAAGTTTTTTAGGAATCATGATACGAAGGGCGAAAGAGAGAGTGCAGGAAGTAAAGCGGAGGTTGGCTCATCGAGTTCCAGGCGTTCCCATGGTTTCCAGGACTCCCCGGTGTCCCGAGACACCATGTCTGTTGACACCGCTCAACATGACACGGCATCTCAGGGGACCGAGGATACTGAGGTGCCAAGGGACCGTCTCCGTATCCAAATCATGACCTGGATTGAGCATATCATTCTGGGGTCTGATGAGGAACTGGAACTCATCAACCAATTGAAAACCCAAAGCTTCAGCCACGCCAAGTACATAGATGCCACGCTGCTGATCAAGACAGGACTGCTTCGTGACATGGAACGCGCATTCGGCAATGCCGGGTGGGCGGACTTCTACCCTGTCCACGAAACAGCTCAGACGGAAGGAACCCCCTCGCCGCAGTGTCGCCGGACCCATGACACGCAGAAGGAGAGCCCTTCACGACAGTGAAGCAGGGCCATCATCAGCAGCAGGCATGTCCACCGAGCCACGGCCACAGCCTCAGCAGAACCCTACGGCCCACATGAGCTTCAACGAAACCTTCGATTAATTCCAAGGTATGAATCTTGGGCCACAGGTGGGACCATCACCGTCTGCTAGGTACGATTAGAGAACCCGATTGCCTGAGACATCTCACAAATCCGTACCCAGCTGGACACGATGAGACAGCAGCAGCAGGAGATCAGCGACAACCTCGCGCACAACACTAACCTCACGCAGCAGACCTGGGGGATTGCCACCTCCCAGCAGCATGATCTCTACGGCTTCTTCGAGCACTTGCACTTCGACCCCAACCAGAACTACTACCACTGAGCTTCATTGAACCTTGGGGGAGTCGCATGTGCAGTACCAAGGTGAGTCCTCTGCCCCTCGTTCCAGTCGTTCCAGACGTTCCAGTTCCAGTCATTCCAGTCAGTGAGAAGTACCATGCCATGCCATGCCATAATAAAATAGGAGTAGTTTTATCTTCTATCAAAAAAAAAATAAGAAGGCTCCTGACATATGTGGAAATCCGTATGAATCCTGTTTCTTTGGAGTGATGAAAAGTTGCTCTGTTTATGCTCTCCAAATGCCTCGTTCATATTCTGTTACTATCCTAGTACTTGAGTCTTTTGGCATTTGAGTTTGTCCTAATCATTTTGTGGGAGGCATAAAGCAACTTGTTCATAGTCTAGGCTGTTGATAGCTTTGATATGGTTTGCTTCGAGTTCAACTGCATGCTTATTAAGGGACCTCTCGGAAGTCTTTTATAAAAATTTAAATTGGTGAATCTTCCCTGATGGTTTATAGAATCCTATCCAGAGATAAACAGTTGAATTTAAAAACTTGTCATCGTATGCTATCTTGTGTTACTTTGAGTCTTGCCGAGTGGTGAGTTCGCTTGAAGAAGGTACTTGTCATTTACCGGTCTTTCTCCTTTGCGTACCCATTTCATTGCTAGCCTCAAAAGTGTTTGGCGTGTCGGTCGCCCATTCCGGGTCCGATGTCCACCGCCAACACATCCCCCCACAAAAAAAAATCAGCCAAAAATCTCCACTGTGAACCCATTCATTCCAAGGTCATCATACATTCCACACAAATCAATCTCTCTGTGAGCAGAAAAGAGAAAAAAGTAATGAGTGAGCCATCCTCTTATGAGAAAAGAAAAGAAAATGAAGAAAAAGAAAACAAATTCCAAAGATCGGGATTTGATGAGTACCAACTCTTGTGAACCACTCTTCGGCTCGGCAACAAAGGTAGCCAAGGTATGCACATTCGCCTCTCCTAAAACCTTAGTCCAAAAGCCCTGAAACAAAATGAAAAGAGAGAGTGAGTGGGCAAGAGTGAGGATATACACCTTGAGTGACTTGAGAGTACCACCGGGGAAAGATTAACCATGCTTTTGGAAAAAAAATTATCTCCGAGATGGATCGTTCAGGCTCTCAACCGCCCAAGACGAAGAACTACCGCTATAAGCCCCACAGGTGAAAAAGGTATGCAATCTTACAGATGCCAACTTATTCAATCTACCTATGGATAGTATTGGCTTATGAGCAGGGTATTTGTTGGGCATAAACATTGACGCAACTCCTGACCCTCCGAATCTGAGTTTTAGCCTTGCTCGAGGACGAGCAAGAGTCTAAGCTTGGGGGCGTGTTGACGGTCGTTAAAACCATTCGGTGACCGTCAACATTTCAGGAGAAACAAGGGTTTCATGCCATGTTCCATACATAAAATGTTTATTACTAATAAATTCCACAAGTTTTGGATGATTTGTGCCTGCAGGGACCTAGTGGTGAAATTCACCCAAATTGGGCTCAGACCCAGGCCGACCGGCCTCCCCTAGCCCGGCCGGCCTGGCCCTGGCACATTTGGGTGTCAAACTTCGTCCATGCAGAGGAAACACAATGAAGATGATCAGGGACGTTGATTCCAACGTCGGTTTGATCAAGGGACCCGAAAGGCCTAGGATGCTTTGTACAAGGATTGAAGGGCCCACCTACCTAACTTACCGGCCTTAACCGCAAGAGAAGCACACTTAACCATCATTGGGACGTGATCATGGCCGTCCAGAGTGAAGGCGGTGGCCAGAGGTGCCAGGTGGATGCCGATCGGGAGGTGGGGTCAACTGCAACCGACGTCCAAAGGCTATATAAAGACCCCTCCTCTTTACACACACTACACACCACTACACATTACTCCACTTGAAGTTTAGGAGCTCTTCCATTTTTCCCTTTTCTTAGTCTAGGATTAGAGTTGGGAGTAGAGTCGAGTCGAGCTAGTTCCAGAGTTCCTCGGAGTTCTGGTAAAGCTCTTGTATCCTTTCCTTCATTTGAAGAGTTTAATATATATATCTTCTATCTTCAGAGCATTTATAAGCTTATCTTTATTTACCTTCCCTTTTTGGGTTGTTTCCTATAGTTTTAGGTCTAGAGTGTAGTTTAGCTCTATCGAGATTTATCTTGTGGGTTTTCTAGTCTCGACCATGGCCGTAAGACGCCTTGGAAGGACGGGGTCTTCTTCTGAAGGTACCCAGAGGGAATCCTAACAGTAAGTGCAGACGTGGTGTCTGACTTAGTGTTAGCTAGGAAGTGTGTTGCACCCCACGGAACTGATGTGGTAGGTGGCAGGTGGTGACAGCCCTGTCTGTCCTTTGTAGTCCACCACGTTCGGGTGTACTCAGAACAGTAGTTGCTGGGCCTAGGGAACCCCTCTCTCATCCCAGTCTGAGTTCCCCCGCTGCAGTCATCGAAGCAAGCTCTGTTCCCGATATCTAAGCTAGGTTCTGGGTTTAAGGTTATAGTGGCTTAGCTCTGAGTAGAAAGCCTAGTAAGTCCGGTCTCTCCCAGCATCTTTCCTTTTCTATAGATTTGAGGCTCCTGTGTCTGTGTCGCTGGTCGTTCAGACCTTCTATTTGGTCATTCATTTGACCATTATCCTACACGTAGGTGTATTTATCCCCCTGAGATTAGTGAGAGTTTATTTCTGGAAAGATCTATCTCATTATTCATCAATTCTCTTTAACCAAGGCTTCCCTACGAAAATATAAATACGATACCCTGGGTTTCCCCAAGGTGAATTGCTACACCGATATATTCTGTGCGTTTGCAGAATCTCTTTCTAAGAGCGACATTATAAATCGAGTACCTTCTTACGTTGATTTAAGAATTGACGTTAAGAAGTGCCAACACCTACCCATAGCCAACCTATAACCATTGGTTTTGTTTTTCACCCAAAAATCTAAGTTTTGTTTCTCTTTTGTTTTTAAAACCACCTTATTAGATAGAATTTCTATACCTTAACCTCTCTGTTCAAAATTCTTATTTAAAGCCAAAATATAGAACACCCTTGAACATATCCCCAAACCTTGCTAACACATGTTTTTGCTAGCTTTACATTTGCTTTTTGCATCCACCTCATTGTCATTTATTTGCATTTACACTTGCACACACGTACACATGTTAGATTTTTATTTTCTTCTGCTATGCTAGCTATGCCACAACTTTGGATTGTAGGGATGGTTGGCTTGTTGGCATTTGGGTCTACTCCCGTTCGTCACCCTAGGGGTAGTGTGTGCACTTGAATCATTTTGCAGGCATGACACAACACTCCCATGAGTTCAAGACCGCAAGAATTGCAACCAAGATTGTCAATGTCATCACTTGAGAGAGACACTGTTGTTCTTGTCAATATGAGCACGTGTTCAGAGCTGTAGAAGAAGTGAAAATTTGATACTCAAAAGCTCCATAACAATCTTGTTCCAACACATCCGAGATCACCAAATTTGAATATATGACAAAAACTTGGGATGCTGTGTGCGCTGAAATTCGTCGCGACAAATTGTAGTGCTCGAATAAAATGGCCATAACTCTCTTGTTCGAGTTTCGATTTTGGCGAATGATGACTCGTATAAAATGGTCATAAAAGGAAATTTTGTGTACTTTGCAATGAAGCAAAGATTCGGTACATGTTCTGTTCTGGAGGAAGAAAAAGACATTCGTGGAAGATGAGGTAGCAACATGGAATTGCGAAGAAAAAAGGGCACATGCTTGTAAAGAAAAAAGCGAAAAAGTATTGACTTTTTCGGGGGTTCGTCCCTGTTGTAGCTCCCGAGGGAGGGATGGTCCTAGCGAGGGTAGGACCAAGCCTCGCTCGAAGTCGTGAGTGGACTCGAGTCCGTTCGATTCGCTCACAACTTGAGAGCGACTTAGTCAGATACTTAATCTGAAATTTGTACAATCGAAAGCATGTACAAAGGGTTCGAGGGATGGTGTGACATCTCTGATGTCAAAAGAATTAAAAAGTGCAATTAAAATCAATGCAACAGGGAATTATGGGTTGAAATTCAAAAAAAAAATCCATCCAAAATTCAATTTTTAATTCAGAAACAAGGGTTGTTTGGACACCCAACTGAAATCTAAAAATCTCGGACCAAAAGAGTAGCTGTCATCACCAACAGCCCTTCGCGACAACCTCGCCACGGCGTTCGTTCCGCTCGATAACCCTCGAGCGGGGATGTCCGTGGCGATCGAGCCTAGTCAGTATTGTCCGTCACGATCGAGCTATGTCCGTGACGATCGAGCCTAGTCAGTATTGTCCGTGACGATCGAGCTATGTCCGTGACGATCGAGCTATGTCCGTGACGATCGAGCTATGTCCGTCACGATCGAGCCTAGCCAGTAGTTTCCGTCACGATTCGAGGCCGCACGATAGGACCCTCGAGGCCCCGACGTTCCGTCACGCTCGAGGCTCCACAGCCAAGCTCGAGGGGGCACTTACCCTCGAGCGACGTTCCGTCACGCTCGAGGCTTCGTAGCCAAGCTCGAGGGGGGCACTCACCCTCGAGCGGCGTTTCCGACCTTTCGAGGCTCGGCAAGCTCGAGCTTGCGGTTCAAGCTCGAAGCGCCGTAGCGCCTGGTCGAAGTGCCTGGTCCAAGCTCGAAAGTTGTGTCCCACACCTCAGACCCCAACATTTAAGTTTACACGTTTCGAAGTTCAGCTCAAATTTTTGGAGAAAGTTAAAAAGGGGCAAAGGAGCTCCACGGGACTGCCAGTTCGCCCCTGGCGCGCTCTGCTCTGGCCGCAGTCCGGCCGCCACGTGGCCGGCGTGTGGCGGAGACCGCGTCGGGTCGGCCGAGCTGTGGCGGCGGCTAGCTTTTGTCCTCACGCGTTTGTCCAAGCCTTCCGTACCGTCACTTCGCGGGCGACGGCGCACTGCTGCCTCGCGCCGCGGAGCGCCATCATACGGTCGCGCGCCGCCGTGGCCGCACGCGCGCTCGCGCCGCGCCGAGCGCACTGCAGGCGGTAGAGTCCATTCGCGTCGCGCCAAAGCCTCTGCTGAGGATCTCCACTTCTTCACGCGATGATCTTTGACGCCCAACCGCGCGTGTGCGCTCTGTTCGAGCTCGCGCGCCATCAATGGCGACCGCGACAGCTACCTACGCGCTCGCACGCTCCCGAGGCCGCACAGTGCCTCCCTTGCGTGCTCAATCACTCCACCGCGCACTCACACCCCTCCTCTCACTCGCTCACTTGGCCATTTCCACTTCCTCGTGCTCGCTCCGTCGTCTTCTTCCTCACGCCGCACGGACCAAGCCGAGCTTCGCCGAGAATTTCGCCCTCCACTTTCCACCATTCCCAAATTCGTCGCGCACGAAGCTAGACATCTACCCTAGCTCTATTTTCCCCCACTTCCCCCGAGCTATTGTCGCTCTCTGGCGAGAAATCGGATTTTCCCCAAGTCCGCATTTCCGGCCGCCAGAGCACGCGCACGTCGAGCCCCTACTTCGAGCCCTCCCCGAGGTCAACCGAACACGCCAATAGCTTCCCCGAGTCCTACGGGTGCTAACGGACCCCTTCATTACCGGCGACAGCCTCCAACTTCGCCGACATCGAGCCCGTGGCGACCGCACTGCCACCGCACGTCGCCGGCGATTTACGAGCCTCTTCCGGCCTCCCAACCGTCATCGTTCGACTCGTGGTAAGCCACCGGTTCTTTTCCCCACCTCTCCGACCTCCTTTCACCGCCGTTCGTCGGCGCAGTGATAGCCAGTAGTGGGCAGGGTTCTTCCTCGTTGAGAGCCCAGTTTCGAGCCAGGGTTCTTTCTCGATGAGAACCCAGCCAACGAGAGCCAGTAGAGTTCTTTTCCTTTTCGAACAGGGTTCTTTCTCGATAAGAACTCGGTTTCGAGCTTCAGGGTTCTTTTTCCGATAAGAACCCAGACCGCGGGAATCAGCAGAGTTCTTTCTGTCGAGAAGAACTCGGTCCTCGAGACCAACCGAGTTCTTTTCCTCGAAAGCAGGAGCTTAGAAGAGAAAAGACAAACTTTGTTAAAATGTTAAGATAAAAATCACCTAGTGCAGTAACCTCGAATCATGTTTTTGCAGAACGCTTAACTTGTGCATCTCATGTAGAAGGCGCACTCGTTGACGGCTTCTACGACCTCGTCCCCGTCGACGGAGAGGAGAACCTCGAAGGCGGCCGAGCCAGCGTCGACGCAGACAGCCTGGAGCGTAGCAGTCAGCTAGAGCAAGGAGGCAAGCCCCGGAGCATAACCTAACTTTACCAAATTATGCACTTTGAATTCTCTATGTCTGTGCATTTACGTTTCAAGGAGTTGATTGAATACCGCAGCTGCAAATTTCCTAGTACCTATGACTTGCAACACTAGTATGAAAGGATCGATAGAGCATTGCTTTAGGTCCGTTACAAGTCGAGTGATTTCCTGTCACTCGCGAGACATAGGAATTGCTTGTCTTTACTTATGTTGGAATCATAAGGATTGACGGGCGGGATGATAGGTGTAGATCTCCCGTCCGTGTATAATAATTGATTTAAGGTCGAAATGTGTGGTTGAGTGTGTCAAGTTTTTGAACGTACCACATGCATGCCGATGTATGGGGATCGGTAAGCCCGGTACCAGATTGAAGCAGCTAGGGCCGATAGCCATCTCTCCTTGGAAACTTTGTTTTCCCCTGCCGTACACTTGTGGATATATGCGTGAGACTGTGAGTGAAGCAGTAAACCTTTATCCTAAGGAAATGGACCCGGTTCCGAATTGTGGATCGATGGGAAAGGTTGGGAAATGCTTGTACCTTTTATAGCAAGCAGAGTATCCGTGTGTGTTGGGTTTCCCCTGGCCAGGTAGCAAAAATTCGGTTCGAACTGTCCGCTTCTCGCGGTTAATGAGACTGCTTGACCGCCCTGCTACATTGAGTAACAAGTGGAATTATGAGATTTATGAACTTGTTGTATGAATTAAATTGTATTGCACCACTTGTATGCTTAGAGAGGATGCTAATCTAGAATGGTTAAATTTACTAGAATATGATGCTAAAACTTGAAAGCAAGGACCTACTCTTAGTTGCTTTTTGGCAAACAAACCCACCAGCCAAAAGCCTCTCATGGTCTAGATGTCGGTGATGTAGTTTTCACCCGACGGGTAAGCCTTGCTGAGTATTAGTATACTCAGCCTTGCTTGTGGCGTTATTTTATAGGTATTCCTTTGGACGTCGATGCCTTGTCTTGGCCTGCCCAGGTTCCACCTGGCTGGCACATCGAATGGGTCCCGTCCTCTGGCGAGGATCGGGAGGAGTAGCTTCGTGGCAGGCTTCAGCACGGAGTTGCTTGTATCGTCGTTAGCTGCTTATCTTCCGCTGCAATGAACCTCTAATTTCAGTTGTTTTGAACTTTTAAATTCCGCTGTAATGAAGCTTTTATTTCCGCTGCAAGACTTGTACTCTGATTTAAATTCGAACTCGGTTTGTAATAACTTGTGATATCTATGTGTGTAAATTAATTTGTGGAATGTTGTAATCTCTGGAACTCACCTTCGTGTGGGCGTGCTGTTGTTTCGATCGAGAAAAGTACGTGGTTTAATCGGGTTTAATCCGACGGCGCTCCAGCTTATTCCGGATTAAGTGCCTGACTACGTGATTAGTGGTCCCTAGGTACTTAACTTGGAATAATTTTGGAGTGGTCCGCCACAGCTGGCATCAGAGCCGAAACAGCGCACCGGAGAGACCAACAAACCTTAAATAAATATTTTTGGAATAAAATTTGCCAACTCGTACTTCCGCCGTGCTTTTCGGTGGAAGGTTATTGTTAGGACCGCTAAGGATGTTACCTAGAGCGTGAAGCCTATGTGGGTTAAGGGATCACGATATGATAGGTGGCAAATAGTATATTATACTGACTTCCAGCACATTCCATTCTGTCATTTACTTTACGCAATGGTGGGCGCAAGGTACGGCGATTGCTGTAACGTACCACGGCACTATATGAAAATATAGTGGCGGCACATAGTCAATACGCTGTGATGGCGTATGAAACTAGAATAGGATGGTGGGCGCAAGGTACGGCGATTGCTGTAGCGTACCACGGCATCATATGCAAATATGATGGCGGCACAAAGTCAATACGCTATTTCAATAGCGTATGAAACTGTCAATATGTTGCTTTGGTGACATATGAACATTGCCCGTTCAATGTTAAACGTTCGGGTGCCACCTCTATAGTGGGTGGTAATGTATGGAGACGCTTTCATGAGTGCTGGCACGAAAGGTTGATTATACATGCTCTGGAATGGAATTTTCTGCAGGTACACTAACCACGATTCCGTAAGATGAACGGTTAGAAAAGTTCGGCTAGTTAATATAGGGAGAGACGGATATTGCCTAGCCACCGGCACTAACTTCGTAAGCCAAAAGTTATTGGCATGTGTGTTGGCGAGAACGAATAGGCCGCTCATGCATTGCATCTCGCTGAATTAATATCGACTTTTAACACATGACCAAATCGAACCGCTGTCAAAGAAATTGAAATCACAACCCAAAAATCCTGCTGAGAACAATCTGTTTGCACCCTTAATTCGAAACTGAAAACGTTGTCAAACGAAAAAGTGTTCAACACGAAAGTTTTCATAAATATTATGAAGTAAATGCTGGAGAAATTTCAACCAAAATGGTTCAGTACAATTGGAGTTATGCTAAAAATGGTAACCCCCTGTCTGCTGGAAATTTCTGGGGACAGTGAGATAAAAATTTAATTTTTACACCATCTTAATGACAGTTTCTGCTCAAACCTCCAACATGAAACTTGTTAGGAATTACTTAAACAATGTTCTGGCCAAATTTGGGAATTTTTGAGCTTGTAGATTTCTAGTTTTGTAATTTTTACCACCCTGCACAGAATCTGTTCTTATTCTTTGGCGCTACCCGGTGCTCACCCTTGCCCTTTTTCCTTTTGGTTCAGATGGACGCCCTCGCTGATCTGGCTAGTCACCCCAACGACGTGTCCTTCTCTGATTGCTTGGGATGGGAAGGCTTCCCTAGCATCTTGTGGTCGGTTCTACAGGCACTTGGCTACCCTACACCGCCACAATATGAGAGAATCCTCATCCGAGACCGTGGTGTGACTCGTTCCCGTGTGCGTTTGGTGGTACACCGTCACCCGCCGTGTCCTAGTTCCCCCACCTGGACGGTGGAAGTTCATGGACACCACATGGAGACGACTTGTGAGCTAGCTGCCTTGAATGGCATCAGTTCTTTTTGTGCTCAGAACCAAAGCTTGGTAGAGCACCAGTTGCTTGGGCTGTTTCCACCAACTCAGCCGGATGATCCCCACTGGATGAGGCGCTACCTTAGCTCTCCTTTGAGGATGGCGGAGAACCCCGTCGCAGCAGCCGCTTTGATGATGAGGAGGATACGGGCGTATCACCGTTTGCAGGCACTTCTTGGACGGTCGCAGAGCGAGATGCTCAACATTGCTATGGACATGTCCGCTCGCGCCCGTGACATAGGGGTTGAGAGGACCTCTTTGTCCATTGAGGTGACCACTAGAGATGCCATGATTGCTGACTTGGAGAGGCAATTGAATGACCTCCAGATTGCACACAACAACACCGAGAATGAGTTAGCACAAACTAGAGATGAGCTTGAGGAGGTACATGGTACCTTGGAGCATGCAAATGCTATGCTTGCCGCCCATGACGCCCAGCACCTTCTTGAGCAAGAAGGAGGGAATGGTGAAGGAGAGGCCCCCGATTCCGACATGGACACCGAGGATGACATGCCGCCCCTTCCAGCTCCACCTTCACCTATGGGCAGCGAGGCTACCGCTAACAATTTGGATGATTTTTAGAGTGGTAGTAGCAAGTTTACTCCTCCGCTAGGCCTAGATTTTGGCTTCATGTTATAATAGGCTAGATGGAGTTGAGCTTCTCCTTTTATCTTTTGGTGGCAATGTAAATTAATGGTGTGGTTGTGGGATCAAAACTTGATGATGCTGTTACAGCTGTGTTGAAAACATTCTGCAGCTGACCTTGTTTAATTATTGATGGGTTTTCCAATCCTTTCTGGGCTGTGATGTGAACTACAAAGTTGTTTGGAATTTGTCAAACAAAATGATCACCAAATTGCAACCGCATTGGTTAAGCGAAATAAAAATGGCAACCAAAACACTACAGTTCGGCCTGCTGAAAAACAGCAAATGCAGAGAGCTAAAGATTGAATTTTTCGACTTAGTTCCAGTCCGAATTTGATTCTGAGCCCAACATGAAAGTTGTAGAGCATAAAATTTCCGAGCTACTGACCGAATGGGAGCATTTGACTTGTTTCCTGTTGGGAGATATGATTTTTCTCCCGAACTGCGTGCTGATTTGTCATTCTGCGCAGTACACTTAATATATTGTCACGTTCTATCTTGTCATTCATTATGCAAGCTTATGGAATGTGGCTAATACAAGTCCCTACTGCAGATGGCAATCATCCGCCGCGGTCACGACGCTAGTGGCTCCAACGCTAACCAGCAGGGGCCAGAGGGGCAGCAACAGCCACCGCCACCTCCTCCACCGCAGCAACCTCCGTCGTGGCAGCAGTTGTATGCTACGCAAACGGAGATTCTCCGGAACCTGCAGCATCAGCAGCAGATGATGCAGTAGCAGATGCTTCAGCAGGGAGGTCAACGGGCCCCTCAGCCTCAGGTGGCCAGATACGAGGATTTTCTGGCAACGCACCCACCGATTTTCTCACGAGCTGATGAGCCCTTGGAGGCCGACACCTGGATTCGAGCTATCGAGTCCAAGTTTACCATCGTGGCGACGCCTTGCACTTCCAGCCGCAAGGTAGTGTTCGTGGCGCAGCAGCTCCGCGGCCCAGCTCTCCTTTGGTGGGAGAACTACCTGGCCCTGCAGCAGGAGGGTCATGTAGTTGAGTGGGATGAGTTCAAGGCTGCATTCAAGGCTCATCACATTCCGGCCGGTCTAGTAGAGCGGAAGCTGAATGAGTTTTTGGCGCTGACCCAGGGTACCCGCACAGTGCTCCAGTACTCCCAGGCCTTCAATGGTCTGTGCCCTTATGCGGGTCATCACGCCGACTCCGACGAGAAGAAGCTAGAGAGGTTCCGACGTGGCCTTAACACCAAGTTGAAGGCACAGTTGGCCACCACCCGTGCTGCCTCGTACGGCGATCTCGCGAACCTTGCCATCACCCAGGAAGACGCCAATATGGTGCACAAGGCGGAGAAGAAGAGGAAGACTCCCGCTGGACCGTCAAGCGCGCAGCCACAGAGGTTCCGCTTGGTTCCCCCGGCTGCACCGCAGGGACAGTCCAGGGCACCTCAGGGAGGTGGATGGGTTGCTAGGCCGCCACAGCCTAACGCGCCTCGTTTCCCTCCACCGCCGCAGCAGCAGCAAGCACCAAGGCAAAATGCACAGCAGCCAGCTCGCCCTGGAGCCGGCTATCAGTGCTTCAAGTGTGGAAGTAAAGATCATTTTATCAAGGATTGTCCGCAGAACAAGCAGCAAAATCAGCGCCCGGGAAATCAGCAAGGCAAGGGCAAGCAGCAGCAGCGTGTGCAAGTTCGGCAAGGACGGCTCAACTACACCACCTTGGCCGACTTACCCGAGGGAGCCCCAGACATGACTGGTACTTTCCCTATCTGCACTCAACCTGCTGTGATATTGTTTGATTCCGGGGCAACACATAGTTTTATAAGCACAAGATTTCATGTGAAATGCGGATTAAAATCTTACCATACCAAATCATCATATGTGATATCAACTGCGGGAGGTAAACTTTCATCCAACCAAGTCACCCACAAGGTTCCGATCAGGCTGGGAAGTAAAACATTTCCTACTGATTTGATTCTGCTGGGAATGGAAGGAATTGACATTGTGTTAGGAGCCAATTGGATGACTCAACATAAGGTTGTCCTAGATGTTGCGGAACGAGTTGTTGAGATAAACTCGCCTACGCAGGGCCCGAGTGTGCTATATCTGCCACAACGGACTTGTGTCGATGCGTGTGCTTATGCAATGGTAGAAACCCAACTAAAGGACATTCCGGTGGTATGTGAGTATGCCGATGTATTTCCGGATGACTTACCTGGGATGCCGCCGGATAGAGACATTGAATTCGTGATTGAACTTCAACCTGGCACAGCACCTATATCAAAGAGACCATATAGAATGCCGCCCAATGAATTGGCTGAATTAAAAATTCAACTCCAAGAATTGCTAGATAAGGGTTTCATTCGTCCAAGTGTATCACCTTGGGGATGTCCCGCTATCTTTGTGAAGAAGAAGGACCATTCCTTGAGGTTGTGTATTGATTACCGGCCTCTCAATGCGGTAACTATTAAGAACAAGTACCCACTTCCCCGTATTGACATCTTGTTTGACCAACTAGCTGGCGCCAGAGTGTTCTCCAAAATTGACCTTCGCTCTGGCTATCACCAAATCAAAATCAGGCCTTGTGACATTCCAAAGACTGCCTTTTCCACACGTTATGGACTTTATGAATTCTTGGTTATGTCTTTTGGACTCACCAATGCCCCGGCCTACTTCATGTACCTCATAAATTCGGTCTTCATGTCAGAGCTAGACAAGTTTGTGGTGGTTTTCATTGACGACATTCTTATATATTCTAAGAATGAGGAAGAGCATGCCGAGCACCTTCGCATTGTTCTTCAAAGGTTGAGAGATCACCAGCTCTACGCCAAGTTCTCCAAGTGTGAATTCTGGCTAGAGAGCGTGAAGTTCTTAGGCCACACGGTCTCCAAGGATGGTATATCCGTGGATCCAACCAAAGTGCAAGAGGTGTTGGATTGGCAACCACCTACTTCTGTCCACGAGATTCGGAGTTTTCTGGGTTTAGCCGGTTATTACCGCCGTTTTATTCCGGACTTCTCTCGGATTGCGAAGCCCATGACCGAACTCTTAAAGAAGGGAGTCAAATTTGAGTGGAATGACAAATGCGATGAAGCTTTCCACACCTTGCGAAGACATTTGACTTCAGCCCCAGTTTTGGCTCAGCCCGATTGCACCAAGCCCTATGATGTCTATTGCGATGCATCAGGCACCGGCCTTGGCTGTGTTCTCATGCAAGAGAACCGAGTCATTGCTTACGCTTCTCGAGCACTTCGGCCTCATGAGCAAAACTACCCCACGCATGATCTTGAGTTAGCAGCGGTCATTCATGCTCTCAAGATGTGGAGACACTATTTGATGGGTGTTCCCTGCAACATATACACAGACCACAAGAGCCTCAAATATGTCTTCACTCAGGCACATCTGAACATGAGACAGCGAAGATGGTTGGAGTTAGCAAAGGACTATGACCTTAGTGTGCATTATCACCCCGGGAAGGCTAATGTAGTTGCTGATGCACTAAGCCGCAAGGCTCATTGTCATTGTCTTTCCGTGGAGTCCTACGCTGACACCCTGTGTCATTAAATGGCAAAGCTCAATTTGGAGATTGTTCCACACGGGTATTTCAGCCATATTGCAGTGGAACCAACCTTGCACGATCAGATTGTTGTAGCCCAAATAAATGACGCGAGCATTAAAATCCTTAAAAGGAAATTGTCAAAGGAGAAGGTGAAAAAGAAGTACAAGTGTTTCCGGTTAGATGGGCGGGGAGTAATGTGGTTTGGACATCGCCTCGTGGTGCCCAAAAACACGGAACTCCGGAGGAAGATTATGGATGAGGCACATCTCTCTAAATTTTCTATTCATCCCGGCAGCACCAAAATGTACCAAGATTTGAAACAAAACTTTTGGTGGACTCGGATGAAGCGAGAAATTGCCACATATGTGTCGGAATGTGACACATGTCAGCGGGTTAAGGCCAGCCACTTGAAGGTAGCAGGCACGCTTCAACCTCTACCTATTCCCTCATGGAAGTGGGAAGATATAAGCATGGACTTTATTGTTGGACTTCCCAGAACCCCTCAGGGGCATGATTCTATTTGGGTAATTGTGGACCGCCTTACCAAGACCGCACATTTTATTCCGGTCAATACCTTTTATAACGCTAAGAAGTACGCGGAGATTTATTTGGAGCGGATCGTTTGTCTACATGGGGTACCCAAGACGATAATTTCAGATCGTGGTGCTCCGTTCGTAGCACGCTTTTGGGAACAATTGCAATTATCCCTAGGCACCGAACTGATCCGTAGTTCAGCATATCACCCACAAACCGATGGGCAGACGGAAAGGGTAAATCAAATACTTGAGGATATGCTTCGAGCTTGTGTTATTCATTATGGGAAGAATTGGGAGAAGTGTCTATCCCTGGCCGAATTCTCCTATAACAACAGCTACCAAGCGAGTCTTAAAATGGCACCTTTCGAAGCCTTATATGGTAGAAGATGTCGGACCCCGTTGTGTTGGTCCCAGGCAGGCGAGAGGTATGCTTATGGCCCTGACCTTGTAAAGGAAGCAGAAGAAAAGGTTAGAATCATTCGGGAAAATTTGAAGACCGCCCAGTCACGGCAAAAGAGCTACTTTGATCAGCGGCGGAAGCCACTTCAGTTTGAAGTTGGTGATCACGTGTATCTTAAAGTCTCCCCGACCAAGGGTGTGCAAAGATTTGGACTAAAAGGAAAGCTTGCACCTCGCTATATCGGCCCGTATGAAATCACTCAACAATGTGGGCCGATAGCCTATCAGGTGAAGCTTCCCAAAAACTCTCAGCTGTACACGATGTATTTCATGTTTCTCAACTTAAGAGGTGTCTACGTGTTCCGACCGAAGTTGTTGAACAAGAGGAACTCTCGGTTGAACCGGATCTCTCTTATGATGAGCATCCCGTTAAGATCCTCGACGAGAAAGAGCGACAAACACGAAGGAAGGGAGTTAAAATGTACAAAGTTCAGTGGAGTCATCACTCCGAAGATGAAGCCACGTGGGAAACCGAGGACTATCTTAGGAAGAATTTCCCCGACATACTTTCATAAGCCGAGGTATTTCTTTTCCCCTCTCTATCTCTAGGTTTAATCGAATCTCGGGACGAGATTCCTTTTAAGGAGGGTAGGCTGTGACATCTCTGATGTCAAAAGAATTAAAAAGTGCAATTAAAATCAATGCAACAGGGAATTATGGGTTGAAATTCAAAAAAAAAAAATCCATCCAAAATTCAATTTTTAATTCAGAAACAAGGGTTGTTTGGACACCCAACTGAAATCTAAAAATCTCGGACCAAAAGAGTAGCTGTCATCACCAACAGCCCTTCGCGACAACCTCGCCACGGCGTTCGTTCCGCTCGATAACCCTCGAGCGGGGATGTCCGTGGCGATCGAGCCTAGTCAGTATTGTCCGTCACGATCGAGCTATGTCCGTGACGATCGAGCCTAGTCAGTATTGTCCGTGACGATCGAGCTATGTCCGTGACGATCGAGCTATGTCCGTGACGATCGAGCTATGTCCGTCACGATCGAGCCTAGCCAGTAGTTTCCGTCACGATTCGAGGCCGCACGATAGGACCCTCGAGGCCCCGACGTTCCGGCACGCTCGAGGCTCCGCAGCCAAGCTCGAGGGGGCACTTACCCTCGAGCGACGTTCCGTCACGCTCGAGGCTTCGCAGCCAAGCTCGAGGGGGGCACTCACCCTCGAGCGGCGTTTCCGACCTTTCGAGGCTCGGCAAGCTCGAGCTTGCGGTTCAAGCTCGAAGCGCCGTAGCGCCTGGTCAAAGTGCCTGGTCCAAGCTCGAAAGTTGTGTCCCACACCTCAGACCCCAACTTTTAAGTTTACACGTTTCGAAGTTCAGCTCAAATTTTTGGAGAAAGTTAAAAAGGGGCAAAGGAGCTCCACGGGACTGCCAGCTCGCCCCTGGCGCGTTCTGCTCTGGCCGCAGTCCGGCCGCCACGTGGCCGGCGTGTGGCGGAGACCGCGTCGGGTCGGCCGAGCCGTGGCGGCGGCTAGCTTTTGTCCTCACGCGTTTGTCCAAGCCTTCCGTACCGTCACTTCGCGGGCGACGGCGCACTGCTGCCTCGCGCCGCGGAGCGCCATCATACGGTCGCGCGCCGCCGTGGCCGCACGCGCGCTCGCGCCGCGCCGAGCGCACTGCAGGCGGTAGAGTCCATTCGCGTCGCGCCAAAGCCTCTGCTGAGGATCTCCACTTCTTCACGCGATGATCTTTGACGCCCAACCGCGCGTGTGCGCTCTGTTCGAGCTCGCGCGCCATCAATGGCGACCGCGACAGCTACCCACGCGCTCGCACGCTCCCGAGGCCGCACAGTGCCTCCCTTGCGTGCTCAATCACTCCACCGCGCACTCACACCCCTCCTCTCACTCGCTCACTTGGCCATTTCCACTTCCTCGTGCTCGCTCCGTCGTCTTCTTCCTCACGCCGCACGGACCAAGCCGAGCTTCGCCGAGAATTTCGCCCTCCACTTTCCACCATTCCCAAATTCGTCGCGCACGAAGCTAGACCTCTACCCTAGCTCTATTTTCCCCCACTTCCCCCGAGCTATTGTCGCTCTCTGGCGAGAAATCGGATTTTCCCCAAGTCCGCATTTCCGGCCGCCAGAGCACGCGCACGTCGAGCCCCTACTTCGAGCCCTCCCCGAGGTCAACCGAACACGCCAATAGCTTCCCCGAGTCCTACGGGTGCTAACGGACCCCTTCATTACCGGCGACAGCCTCCAACTTCGCCGACATCGAGCCCGTGGCGACCGCACTGCCACCGCACGTCGCCGGCGATTTACGAGCCTCTTCCGGCCTCCCAACCGTCATCGTTCGACTCGTGGTAAGCCACCGGTTCTTTTCCCCACCTCTCTGACCTCCTTTCACCGCCGTTCGTCGGCGCAGTGATAGCCAGTAGTGGGCAGGGTTCTTCCTCGTTGAGAGCCCAGTTTCGAGCCAGGGTTCTTTCTCGATGAGAACCCAGCCAACGAGAGCCAGTAGAGTTCTTTTCCTTTTCGAACAGGGTTCTTTCTCGATAAGAACTCGGTTTCGAGCTTCAGGGTTCTTTTTCCGATAAGAACCCATACCGCGGGAATCAGCAGAGTTCTTTCTGTCGAGAAGAACTCGGTCCTCGAGACCAACCGAGTTCTTTTCCTCGAAAGCAGGAGCTTAGAAGAGAAAAGACAAACTTTGTTAAAATGTTAAGATAAAAATCACCTAGTGCAGTAACCTCGAATCATGTTTTGGCAGAACGCTTAACTTGTGCATCTCATGTAGAAGGCGCACTCGTTGACGGCTTCTACGACCTCGTCCCCGTCGACGGAGAGGAGAACCTCGAAGGCGGCCGAGCCAGCGTCGACGCAGACAGCCCGGAGCGTAGCAGTCAGCTAGAGCAAGGAGGCAAGCCCCGGAGCATAACCTAACTTTACCAAATTATGCACTTTGAATTCTCTATGTCTGTGCATTTACGTTTCAAGGAGTTGATTGAATACCGCAGCTGCAAATTTCCTAGTACCTATGACTTGCAACACTAGTATGAAAGGATCGATAGAGCATTGCTTTAGGTCCGTTACAAGTCGAGTGATTTCCTGTCACTCGCGAGACATAGGAATTGCTTGTCTTTACTTATGTTGGAATCATAAGGATTGACGGGCGGGATGATAGGTGTAGATCTCCCGTCCGTGTATGATAATTGATTTAAGGTCGAAATGTGTGGTTGAGTGTGTCAAGTTTTTGAACGTACCACATGCATGCCGATGTATGGGGATCGGTAAGCCCGGTACCAGATTGAAGCAGCTAGGGCCGATAGCCATCTCTCCTTGGAAACTTTGTTTTCCCCTGCCGTACACTTGTGGATATATGCGTGAGACTGTGAGTGAAGCAGTAAACCTTTATCCTAAGGAAATGGACCCGGTTCTGAATTGTGGATCGATGGGAAAGGTTGGGAAATGCTTGTACCTTTTATAGCAAGCAGAGTATCCGTGTGTGTTGGGTTTCCCCTGGCCAGGTAGCAAAAATTCGGTTCGAACTGTCCGCTTCTCGCGGTTAATGAGACTGCTTGACCGCCCTGCTACATTGAGTAACAAGTGGAATTATGAGATTTATGAACTTGTTGTATGAATTAAATTGTATTGCACCACTTGTATGCTTAGAGAGGATGCTAATCTAGAATGGTTAAATTTACTAGAATATGATGCTAAAACTTGAAAGCAAGGACCTACTCTTAGTTGCTTTTGGCAAACAAACCCACCAGCCAAAAGCCTCTCATGGTCTAGATGTCGGTGATGTAGTTTTCACCCGACGGGTAAGCCTTGCTGAGTATTAGTATACTCAGCCTTGCTTGTGGCGTTATTTTACAGGTATTCCTTTGGACGTCGATGCCTTGTCTTGGCCTGCCCAGGTTCCACCTGGCTGGCACATCGAATGGGTCCCGTCCTCTGGCGAGGATCGGGAGGAGTAGCTTCGTGGCAGGCTTCAGCACGGAGTTGCTTGTATCGTCGTTAGCTGCTTATCTTCCGCTGCAATGAACCTCTAATTTCAGTTGTTTTGAACTTTTAAATTCCGTTGTAATGAAGCTTTTATTTCCGCTGCAAGACTTGTACTCTGATTTAAATTCGAACTCGGTTTGTAATAACTTGTGATATCTATGTGTGTAAATTAATTTGTGGAATGTTGTAATCTCTGGAACTCACCTTCGTGTGGGCGTGCTGTTGTTTCGATCGAGAAAAGTACGTGGTTTAATCGGGTTTAATCCGACGGCGCTCCAGCTTATTCCGGATTAAGTGCCTGACTACGTGATTAGTGGTCCCTAGGTACTTAACTTGGAATAATTTTGGAGTGGTCCGCCACAGATGGGGGCCTCTCTAGGCGTAGAAGCGACATAGTTGTTGGATGTTCCAGGCGTTTGCGAGGATTTCCCCATCTTCATTTGCGAGCTTGTATGTTCCAGGCTTGAGGACTTCAGCGATGATGTATGGCCCTTCCCATGGGGGTGTCAGCTTGTGCTGCCCTCGATTATCTTGTCGAAGCCTCAGCACGAGGTCGCCTTTGCTGAGGTCTCGACGTCTGATCTTTCGTGCCTGGTATCGACGGAGGCTCTGCTGGTAACTTGCTGAGTGGAGTAGGGCCACGTCTCGAGCTTCATCGACTTGGTCCAGCGAGCCTTCTCCTGCCTGTTGGTTCTGTCACTCCTGGTACGCTTTGAGCCTAGGGGATCCATACTCCAAGTCCGTGGGGAGGATGGCCTCTGCCCCATGGACATGGAAGTATGGTGTGAACCCTGTTGCTGTACTTGGGGTTGTCCTCAGGCTCTAGATCACGGATGGCAGCATTTTTACCCACTTGTGCCCGAATTTCTTCAGCTTGTTGTGGACTCTTGGCTTGAGGCCTTGTCGAATCATGCCATTGGCACGTTCTACTTGGTCATTTGTTTGAGGGTGCACCACGGCCGACCAATCCACTCGAATGTGGAAGTTGTCATAGAATTCCAAGAATCTTTTACCCGTGAACTGGGTGCCGTTGTCGGTTATGATGGAGTTTGGAACCCCGAACCTATGAATTATGTCGGTGAAGAAGAGCACCGCCTGCTCAGAATTGATTCTAGTGATGGGTCGAGCCCCGATCCACTTGGAGAACTTATCAACTGCCACCAATAGATGCGTGAAGCCCCCGGGCGCTTTCGTCACACGGCAAAAGGCCAAGTGATGGGGATGGTTTGGAGCGCGTGAGCAGGAAGGTGCGTCTTGCGAACATAGAACTAGCACCCTTCGCAGTTGCGTACCACCTCCACGGCGTTGGCCACGGCGGTGGCCCAGTAGAAGCCTTGCCTGAACGTGTTGCCTACGAGCATGTATGGTGCTGCGTGATGTTCACACACACCCGCATGGATGTCACGGATCAGCTCCTTGCCCTCGGGTATCGGGATGCAGCACTGCAGAACCCCCGAGGTTCCTCGTTTGTAGAGCTCTCCCTCGATGATAAGGAAATTCTTGGCTCTTATGGCGATGCGCCTTGCCTCCGTACGATCAGTGATGAGGACACCTTGGTCGAGTCAGTCCAGGTATGAACTCCGCCAGTCTCGAGGTACTCGGGCCTCGTCGATCTCCATCGCCTCGGCCTCGTCCTCATCCCCCGAACACGCCTCGTACCCCATGGGCTCGTGCTCGCCCATCGAGGGGACGATGTCCATGGGGTCGGGGGTAGGCTCTTGTGGAGCCGCTGGCCTCGAGATCTCAGTTGACACGGAGATGTCTACCGAGGGCTTGTCGAGGTCCTTGGCGAACTCATTCGGGGGTGCGGTAGTCTGCCCGGATGCGATCTACGCCAGCTCATTGGCTTCCTCATTGTATCTTCGCAGGATGTGGTTAAGCTCGAGGCTGTCGAACTTGTCCTCGAGGCTTCGTACTGCTTGGCAGTATGCCGCCATCTTTTCGTCGTGGCAGCTTGATTCCTTCATCACCTGGTCGACCACCAGTTGAGAGTCGCCACGGATGTCGAGGCGCTTGATGCCGAGCTCGAGGGAGATGCGCAGGCCCGCGAGGAGCACTTCGTATTCTGCCATATTGTTGGATGTTGGGAAGTTGAGTCGCACGACGTAGCGGAGGTGTTCCCCGAGGGGTGATACGAAAAGGAGGCTGACACCAACCCCCATTTTCATTACCGACCCAGTGAAGTACATATCCCAGCGGTCGATGTCAGCTTTCGAGGGAGGAAGCTGGGTATCTGTCCACTTAGCCACAAAGTCGGCCAGAGTCTCAGACTTGATGGCTTTCCTTGGCGCATAGGTGAGGGTCTCCCCCATCAGCTCCATTGCCCACTTTGAGATTCTGCCGGAGAGTTCTTGGCTTTGGATGTTCTCTCCCAGGGGGAAAGACGACACCACGGTAACTCGATGTGCCTCGAAGTAATGTCGTAGCTTCCGTCGAGCCAGCACGATGGCGTAGATCAGCTTCTGGATGTGGGGGTATCTCGTTTTGGTCTCCGTCAGGACCTCACTGACGTAGTACACCGGCCGCTGGAGGGGTAGTGAGTGTCCTTCTTTGGTTCTCTCCATGACTATGACGGCACTGACGACCTAGGTGGTCGTCGCTACATAGAGGTAGAAGGGTTCGCCCTCCTTTGCTGAAGTGAGGACTGGCGCGTTCATTAGCACCGTTTTGAGTTGATCGAGGGCCTCCTGAGCCTCCGCGGTCCAGGTGAAGCGCTCAAACTTCCTCAAAAGTCTGTACAGAGGTAGCCCCTTCTCCCAAGACGTGAGATGAAGCGGCTCAGTGACGCTAGGCACCCCATCACCTTCTGCACACCCTTTAGGTCTCAAATAGGCTCCATTCGCTGGATGGCCTTGACCTTCTTGGGGTTGGGTTCGATGCCTCGCTCAGAGACAATGAAGCCCAGGAGCATGCCTCGTGGCACACCGAAAACGCACTTCTCAGGGTTGAGTTTTACCTCTTGTGCCCTGAGACAGTCGAACACGACCCGGAGGTCATGCACCAGGTCGTCCACCTTCCTGGATTTTATTACGATATCATCGACATATGCTTCTACGATATGACCTATATGATCCCCGAAAACATGGAGCATACAGTGCTAGTATGTGGCCCGGCGTTTCGAAGGCCGAAGGGCATCATAGTGTAGCAGTACATGCCGAATGATGTGATAAAAGAGGTCGCGAGCTGGTCGGACTCTTTTCATCTTGATCTGATGGTAACCGGAGTATGCATCAAGGAAACACAAGAGCTCGCATCCGGAAGTGGAATCTACTATCTGATCTATGTGTGGTAAAGGAAAGGGAACTTTAGGACATGCTTTGTTCAAGCTAGTGTAATCAACACACATCCTTCATTTCCCATTCTTTTTCTTAACTAGTACAGGATTGGCTAACCACTTGGGATGGAACCCTTACTTGATGAACCCGGCCTCCAGAAGCTTGCGTACCTCTTCACCAATCGCCCGCCGCTTCTCTTCGTCGAAGCGGCGGAGGCGTTGCTTGACCGGCTTGGAGTGGGGACGGATGTCAAGAGAGTGCTCGGCGATCTCCCTCGGGATGCCTGGCATGTCCGAGGGGCTCCATGCGAACATGAAAGCCTAGGCGCGGAGGCAGTCGACGAGCACCACTTCTTATTTGCTGTAGAGGGTAGAGCTGACCCTCTACACCTTGTTGTTGTCGCCATCGGTGTTAAGGGCAATTGTCTTGGTGTCCTCGGCAGGCGCGAAGCTCCCGGCTTGGCATTCGTTGGTGTCGAGGGGCGTGTTGGTGATTGCCTCCAGGTCTGCCACCAAGGATTCGTCGAGGGTGAATGCTTCCGCCAGCTCGATGCTTTCCACGTCGCACTCATTGGCGTGCTCAACCGTCAGACCGACGGTGATGACTCCGTTGGGCCCCGGCATCTTCAGCTTGCGGTAGGTGTAGTTCGGGATGGCCATGAACTTAGCGTAACATAGCCGCCCTAGGATGGCGTGATAAGCCCCCTTGAACCCTACCACCTCGAAGGTGAGCACCTCTTTGTGAAAGTTCGCCGGGGTACCGATGCAAACGGGCAGGTCGATCTGTCCGAGAGGTTGAACGCACTTTCCAGGCGCGACTCCATGGAACGATGACTTGTTGGGGCATAGCTCGCTCGTGTTGATCCCCATGAGCTCCATGGTTGGAGCGTACATGATGTTGAGGCTGCTGCCTCCGTCCATGAGCACCTTGGAGAAGCGCGTGTTGCCAACAACGGGATCGACAACGAGAGGGTACTGCCCCGGGTTGGGATGTGGTCGGGGTGGTACTTGCGGTTGAACGAGATGGTCTCCAATGACCAGTCGAGGTACGAGGGAGTAGCCAGTTGAACCAGGAGCACCTCTCGGCGCTCCCATGATCGTTGTCGAGGGGACATGTTGGCCGCCGGTCCCCCCAAGATGAAGACACATGCTCTATCTCGGGATACCCATCATCGTCCTTGTCGCTGTCGTCCTTTCATGGGCCGCCATCCTTTTGAGGGTTGTAGTTTTTCCGCATCATCTCACACTGCTCGAGGGTGTGGGCAACCGCGGTCTTGTGGTACGGGCATGACTTCTTGAGGAGGTCATCGAAGACACCCCTTCCCGTGGGGGCCTCGAGGTCCCTTGTGATTGGGATCCATAGCGAGGGCCTCATCATCGTTGTCGTCCTTCTCGCGGGGGGCTCGAGACTTCTTCCCTCTTTGCCTTGCTTTTGCTTCTTCGAGGGGTTCCTTGGCTTGCTACCCTCTGCGGGCGCTTCCTCGGGGCGTTTCCATTTCTTGCCGCGGAAGATGGCGTTGGCCGCCTCTTCCCCCGAAGCGAATTTGGAGGCCATCTCCAATAGCCGGTTGACGTTGGACGGAGGGTTCCTCCCCAACTTGCGCACCAAATCATAGCAGGTGGTACCCTCAAGGAAGGCATGGATGATCTGGTGCTCGCCGATGTTGGGGAGCTCGGTGCAGCGCTCAGAGAAGCGCCGAATGAAATCCCTCAGGGATTCACCAGGCTGTTGATGGCACCCTCGAAGGTCCCACGTGTTCCCAGGACGCACGTAGGTGCCCTGGAAATTCCCCACGAAGGTGTTGACCAGGTCTTCCCAGTCAAAGATCTGGTTCGGGGGCAAGTGTTCGAGCCATGTACGCGCGGAGTCTGCTAGATGGAGCGGCAGGTTGCGGATGATCATGGCGTTGTCCATCGCACCACCTAGCTGGCATGCAAGGTGGTAGTCGTTCAGCCATACCTGGGGTCCGTCTCCCCGGAGTACTTGGTGATGTGGTAGGTTGTCAGAACCGTGGGGGAATCAGAGTCGTGCGGATACTGTGGCTGAAACACGCGTGTCCCCGCCGGTTCTGGCTTCAGATCCCAGTCCCGCTCGCCATCGTGGCGGTAGTCGCGTCATGGCTGACGAGCCCTGACTTCCACCTGCTCCCTCATCTGGTTCAGGATGTTGCGGGCGTCGCCATCGTCCATGGTGCCACGGGTATCCCGGAGTCGCGATCTCACAGGAACCCTCATGGCGTGCGCCTCCGTCGTGGGCGTGTGTGCTTTGTTGGTGTGGCGCCACAGGTTTTCTGGCCATAGGCCGCCCTTGGGCGGGGCCTGTGCCTCATTGCTCTAACGGGGTGAGCGCACCGAGGACTCTCCTCTCCGCTCGCACCTAGAGACTGAGGGATGACACAAGTGGGAGGCCGAGCTCTCGGGCTGTTGGCACGGCGTTCTCGACTAACTTTTGCGCCTCGAGGTGCAACTTCCGCCCTTCGGGGGTTGCTGGCCCTGGCATGGCCCGGAGTAATGCGGCCACCGTGATGAGCTTTTGGCTCGTCCAGGGGAGTGCGACAGGATCGTCGCTATTGCCGTCTGCGAAGATGCGGGCACGGGCCAAGCGCCCTGCCTACCTCGCGCTCGCGTCAGGCCGGTTGTTTCCGTCAGGCGGGACGTGGTTGGAACGAGCAAGTGGTAGGGCCTACCTGTCCCTGAGGTCAACCTCATGGGTGTGGGCAGCTTGTGCTTGGTGGTGTGAGCGCAGCTCTCCCCATGGGATGAGTGAACCTGTAGGTCGGGCGGCTGCATGCCCACCGGGTTTGCGTCATCGTCATCGGTCGTATGACTGTCACTGACTCGCTCGTCGTCAATGACGAAGCATTCCCGTACGAGGTTGTAGTCGTTGTCGTAGTCGTCGGAGCACGTGAGGCAGTAGTATGCCGCAGCCTGGAATGCCACGAGAGCGTTGTGATCCCGAAGCCCAGAGTAATCCCACCTAGGACGCTTTCAGCCCAAAAGCGAACTCCTCCTCCGATTCTGGATAGAGTGGTCAGGCGTGGAGGTGATGAGGTTACGGATCGAGACCAGGTGATGGCCGGACAGATCGTCGTACGTGCTCATGTTAGTGCTAACAAATGAGGCGTAGGCGGCCGCACTGTTGCGAAGTCTGTAGAGGAGGGACGGCTCTGGAGCATCATGCTGCTCAAGGGGTACAACGGTTGCTGCGTTCACCGGGGACGAAGGGACAGCCTCCACCCTCGTCAGTGTAGATGACTGCGGAACACCTCCGTCCCTCGCGGGAGGGGTGTTGATGGCGTCGGCGACGCGCCTAGCAGTGCGCGCATGCCGCATGCGTGGTCCTGGGCGCCTCCTCCGTCGGGGGGCCACCGGTGCAGCGGTGGAGCTTCCGGACGGTTGCCCAATCCCCTCGAGAGGATGCGCATGTGGTAGCCATTGCCGATCTCCTGGAACTACAGGCTCCCGAACCAGATCTCTATCCCGCTGGGAATGGATTGCTTTCTCCCATCAGGAATCGTCGACGGTTGAAGATCGCTGTCAGGAGCGGAGTGAAAGTTGTGCAATGCAGGCCCCTACCTGGCACGCCAACTGTCGGTGTCTGATTTGGTCACACCAGCACCAACAAGTGATTGCGTTGCTAACCACTCACTCTGACGGTGGGTTTTGGGTTGAACTTGGGACGCAAGGGTTTATCCTGGTTCCGGCCTAGCGGTCGTACGTCCAGCAGCGGTGCATAGCACCGAGTTTTGTGTTGCTCGTAGTAAGGGATACAAGCAAGGTGGGAGAGGGAGGTGAGCTCCCAAGTCCATGGGTTGATTGAGCTGAGTGCCAATATCGTGAACTATGGCTATGTGTTCTCGCTATGAGTTGTTCGTGAATCGCCCCATGCATGGAGCTTTCTTCCCCCTTTTATAGGCCAAGGGTGAGGGAGTGTGTACATGTGTGATCGTGGTGCTGACGTCGTGGGGTGCACTTGCCACCCATGTCGTGCACTATTTCAGCGGAATCGCGCCTTCCAACTCCGGCTGACGGTACGGACGTCGTAATCATTGACTTGGTTGTGGCGCCTAGCCAGCAGCCTCGAGCGTCGCGGGGCTCGGAACGTGACGGAGATTCCTGTTCGAGGGTGGGTGGCACCCTCGAACGAGACGGAAGTCCCACGGTTCGTCGGGGATGTCGCCGTGATGGGCTTTTGTTGAGCTGCATAGCTTGGAGCCTGCTTAGCTGTGGAATGCGGCCCACAGGCCAACTCGTCTTGGGCCCCAAATTAAGGTACCCCTAGTTTTGGTACCCGACATTAGGTGACCTTGGTTTGTAATTATCAACACTCTTTATGATATCAATCTATCTTGTACATAGATCTCGGCTCTCTTTGCTTGATGAATTACTACCCCTAGTGCAGTGATAGTGTGTGGGAGGAAATGGCATCGATGATTAGAACTTGATAGATTAGATTGGCGCTTTAACTTAGCGGTTTCATATATTTGGCAACATATCAGGTGCAAAGCAACAACTCCGTGCAAAGTATGCAAATTTCAATCTAGACCACACGATGTTTGATCGAATCGTGCGCTCAGGAAATGTGGGAGGGGTGATTTGCTAGGTGGGAGGGTAATTTGCAAAGGGTGATTAGATGCATGTTTACAAATCACCCCTCCCACCTTCCCTGAGCGCACCCTTAGATCAACATTATGTGGTCCACATTAAAGCCTGCATAGTTTGCACAGAGAGGTTGGTTTGCGCCTGATATATTGCCTTCATATTTAGGTGATCTTAAAATCCTGTGGGCAAACGTTCTATATATCTTGTGCTCACTAACTTAACCTAGTTTTCTTAACCCCTAGACTTAGTTAGATTAGATTTAATTTAAATTAGATTAGGTTTAGCTTTATTCATAATCATCACCTTAAAAGACCTTCCAATCTACGCAATTAGTGCTTAGATAAGTGTAGCGACATTCTTGGGGAATACTCTAAGGGAAAAGCTACACGCGATATGTGCGCTTGCGGTTCATGAATTGACGCGTCTAAGGGCCATCAACAAAGGACTAGTGAGGAGAATGCCAACGTGCTTTGGCGATGATGCCTTGCGCCAACATGGACGCGCACAGTCATTCGATCTCATCCTCATGGGAAGCGAGGTAGCGGTATGGATGGACTGCCACTAACGTTGACCTAGGGAGCAGATGATGTTGTGGTCCATGGACCTTGGTGGCGGCATGCCGGACGACTCGGTGAATATGGCGGCGACCTCATCGAGGATGGCGATGAGGAGGTCACGGCTGGAGCATAGCATGAAGGATGGCGGCCGAGGTATCCCAGTGACGCCATGCCAGCACACCCGATGACCACAACGCCAGAAGGACATCTAGAAGATGGCAAAGTCTGATAAGATGGTGCCCAAAGTGGCAAGCCAATGTGTATGCAAGACGATGTCATAGCAGAAAAGAGGCAATGCAAAGAACTCCCCATGAAGTCTTCGTCCTCAAATGACGAACTCCATGCCACGGTAAGCCGATGGTAGGCACCTACTCGCCATTGACATCATCATCTTCAACCTATCGCGAGGGATGAGTTGCAAGTCGGGTGTGGCTTGCCGCCACCTCGGCGATGAAATTATGCATGGAGCTAGAGTCGATGAGGGCGAGGAGGAGGTGTGCCACCTAGCTGCAGATGGACTGTCATCATATTGCTGGTGTGGACGCTCGAGGTGTCGCGAGCATGAGGAGATCTGCGGGGAGGTTCCTCTTCTGGGGTGGTGTTGTTCATCGGCGGCGGTAAGTTGCAGCCAAGTTAAGGGGAAGATGTGTTGGCACAGCCAGTTGTGGCCACACACACAAACTTCTTGTTTGTAGTTGAAGCCTAGGTTGAGGCGACAACGTTCCTCCATCTCCGTCTGGAGAGACGCGACTAGGCACCCCTAGACGACTACCCGGTTCGGGCCTGTGGAGAGTAGCGTTGGTCACACTGATAATGCGGTGTACGGAGGTGTCGATAGAAGGCCCCTTGAAGCCTGACTGGGGATGGCCAAAATCGTCGTGGTGCACTATTTGCGGAACTCCAGCTTGGGAGCTAGGTTCATGATGATGGGAAGACGGAGTGTACGTGAGGCCGATGGTGAAGATCTGAACTTTTTCGCCTTCGTGAGGGACGCCTACCAATGAGAAGCACCTCGAAGCGTCCTAGAAATCAATGATGGAGCTCGCTCACGCTTGCAAGACATCAACTTGCCCAACGGATAGAGTAGAGCGCAGGACGGTCAAAGCGCTTGTGCAAGAGTTCAGCCGAAAGCGACTCGATGCATCTACTACAGATCACCTAAACAAATGAGTCCAAGTTCTGAACTTTCTGCGCCTCCGTGAGATGCCTACCCATGAAGACCCTAGCACTAAAATCGGTCAGAACATCAATGATGAGCGTTCCGCTGCAAAGCCATCAACAATTCCAAGATTAGAGTGGACGCAGGAAGTCCAGCGCAGGCAAGAGTTCAGCGAAGTGACTCCTGATCTATCTATAGAATCGCCTAAATCAAACGCCCTTTACAGCCATGGTTTTGAGACAACGGCTGTAAAAGTCATCCACAGAAAAAACCGTTGTAGGTACAGCGGGCTGATCTCCTTATCCCAGCCTTTGTCATTACCAACCGACTGTGAGAGGATCGCAATGCAATCGTTCCAGCTACAAATTGCTGCTTGCTATCTTCATCACAGTCGGTGGTGGTTTGGAACCGGCTGCATCGAGGCTCATAACACAGCCGGTTGTAGCCATGAACGTTTGTTTGTCCATATTCGCAGCGATTGAAGCCACGAAACCGTTTGTGTTGATCAACGCAGCCGGTTCTAAGCATTAGGCACTTGCAAATATAATTTTAAGCCTGTAAACGTATTCAAATTGAAAAGTTTGAACTTACAAAGCTTGTTATAACTTCTTCAAGATGTAAAACCTTTATGTTGGTCATTTGTTCATTCCAGATAGTAAAAGGGTAGACAAATCCTACATTCTCTCTTATATTTATTTAGGTCTTTGTGGTTAGTGCGTAAACTAGACGAGAGAGTAGGATATAGGTGAACACGTTTTATCTATCACTATGTCGTATGAACAAATGACTAAATTAAAAGTTGTAAAACTTGAAATTTATTAACTTGTGTTGACAATAGTATCATTTATTCATCATTGTCAACAAAACCAAGTTTTCAAATTATTCAAATTTTCGCAAAATTACCTCGGATTAGAAAAAATTGATCAATACAACAAACCACATAAAAATGTGAGTTTTTGAAAAGTTAAAAACTCTGTAGATGACAAGTTTTTAATGTGAATTTGTTAGCCTTAATATAAGTCAATTACACTGGGTTCGTATAATATGTGCGGAATAAAAATGTATATGGTCACATGTGATGTTGTAGCGTAGTGGAAGAGGATACTCGCAAGGGTAAGGTCATGGGTTCGAATCCCAGCTA
>JACEFO010001280.1:0-54934 GCA_015342445.1 Digitaria exilis | reverse complement strand
TAAATGATGTTCGGGAGTGTTTCGGAGCATTAGGCTACCTACTGCACGAAAATCGAAGCAAAACGGGTGTTTCGGCACCCGAATGCATTGTTTCGCGCGTCGAACTTCTGTTGAATTTTTTCGCACGACCATACCCAATAGGCTCCATTGGACCCAAAACGATGATAGGGAGTGATTTGGAGTGTTTCGGTACCTTCTGCATGCAAAACGGAGCGAAACATGTCCGTTTCAGTGCCCGGATGCACTGCCTCGGAACAACAAATATCAAAATGGGTTTTTCGCTACGGATACTTCCAATGTACTCCGTTAGGCCCTAAATGATGTTTGAGAGTGTTTCGGAGCATTAGGTTACCTACTGCACAAAAATCGAAGCAAAACGGGTGTTTCGGCACCCGAATGCACTGTTTCGTGCACCGAACTTCTGTTGAATTTTTTCGCATGAGCATACCCAATAAGCTCCATTGGACCCAAAATGATGTTCGGGAGTGATTTGGAGCGTTTCGGTACCTTCTACATGCAAAACAGAGCGAAACGGGTCCGTTTCGGTGCCCGGATGCGCTGCCTCGGAACAACGAGCTTCAAAATGGGTTTTTCGCTACGGACAGTTCCAATCTACTCCGTCAGGCCCTAAATGATGTTCGGGAGTGTTTCGGAGCATTAGGCTACCTACTACACAAAAATCGAAGCAAAACGGGTGTTTCGGCACCCGAATGCATTGTTTCGCGCGCTGAACTTCTGTTGAATTTTTCGCACGACCATACCCAATAGGCTCCATTGGACCCAAAACGATGTTAGGGAGTGATTTGGAGCGTTTCGGTACCTTCTGCATGCAAAACGGAGCGAAACAGGCCCGTTTCAGTGCCCGGATGCACTGCCTCAGAACAACAACCTTCAAAATGGGTTTTTCGCTACGGACAGTTCCAATCTACTCCGGCAGGCCCTAAATGATGTTCGGGAGTGTTTCGGAGCATTAGGCTACCTACTACACAAAAATCGATGCAAAACGGGTGTTTCGGCACCCGAATGCATTGTTTCGCGTGCTGAACTTCTGTTGAATTTTTTCGCACGACCATACCCAATAGGCTCCATTGGACCCAAAACGATGTTAGGGAGTGATTTGGAGCGTTTCGGTACCTTCTGCATGCAAAACGGAGCGAAACAGGCCCGTTTCAGTGCCCGGATGCACTGCCTCAGAACAACGAACTTCAAAATGGGTTTTTCGCTACGGACACTTCCAATCTACTCCGTTAGGCCCTAAATGATGTTTGGGAGTGTTTCGGAGCATTAGGTTACCTACTGCACAAAAATCGAAGCAAAACGGGTGTTTCGGCACCCGAATGCACTGTTTCGCGCACCGAACTTCTGTTGAATTTTTTCGCACGAACATACCCAATAGGCTCCATTGGACCCAAAACGATGTTAGGGAGTGATTTGGAGCGTTTCGGTACCTTCTGCATGCAAAACGGAGCGAAACAGGTCCGTTTCAGTGCCCGGATGCGCTGCCTCGGAACAACGAACTTCAAAATGGGTTTTTCGCTACGGACACTTCCAATCTACTCCGTTAGGCCCTAAATGATGTTCGGGAGTGTTTCGGAGCATTAGGCTACCTACTGCACGAAAATCGAAGCAAAACGGGTGTTTCGGCACCCGAATGCATTGTTTCGCGCGTCGAACTTCTGTTGAATTTTTTCGCACGACCATACCCAATAGGCTCCATTGGACCCAAAACGATGATAGGGAGTGATTTGGAGTGTTTCGGTACCTTCTGCATGCAAAACGGAGCGAAACATGTCCGTTTCAGTGCCCGGATGCACTGCCTCGGAACAACAAATATCAAAATGGGTTTTTCGCTACGGATACTTCCAATGTACTCCGTTAGGCCCTAAATGATGTTTGAGAGTGTTTCGGAGCATTAGGTTACCTACTGCACAAAAATCGAAGCAAAACGGGTGTTTCGGCACCCGAATGCACTGTTTCGTGCACCGAACTTCTGTTGAATTTTTTCGTATGAGCATACCCAATAAGCTCCATTGGACCCAAAATGATGTTCGGGAGTGATTTGGAGAGTTTCGGTACCTTCTACATGCAAAACAGAGCGAAAACGGGTCCGTTTCGGTGCTCGGATGCGCTGCCTCGGAACAACGAGCTTCAAAATGGGTTTTTCACTACGGACAGTTCCAATCTACTCCGTCAGGCCCTAAATGTTGTTCGGGAGTGTTTCGGAGCATTAGGCTACCTACTACACAAAAATCGAAGCAAAACGGGTGTTTCGGCACCCGAATGCATTGTTTCGCGCGCTGAACTTCTATTGAATTTTTCGCACGACCATACCCAATAGGCTCCATTGGATCCAAAACGATGTTATGGAGTGATTTGGAGCGTTTCGGTACCTTCGGCATGCAAAATGGAGCGAAACAGGCCCGTTTCAGTGCCCGGATGCACTGCCGCAGAACAACAACCTTCAAAATGGGTTTTTCGCTACGGACAGTTCCAATCTACTCCGGCAGGCCCTAAATGATGTTCGGGAGTGTTTCGGAGCATTAGGCTACCTACTACACAAAAACGATGCAAAACGGGTGTTTCGGCACCCGAATGCATTGTTTCGCGTGCTGAACTTCTGTTGAATTTTTCGCACGACCATACCCAATAGGCTCCATTGGACCCAAAACGATGTTAGGGAGTGATTTGGAGCGTTTCGGTACCTTCTGATTGCAAAACGGAGCGAAACAAGCCCGTTTCAGTGCCCGGATGCACTGCCTCACAACAACAACCTGCAAAATGGGTTTTTCTCTACGGACACTTCCAATCTACTCCGTTAGGCCCTAAATGATGTTTGGGAGTGTTTCGGAGCATTAGGTTACCTACTGCACAAAAATCGAAGCAAAACGGGTGTTTCGGCACCCGAATGCACTGTTTCGCGCACCGAACTTCTGTTGAATTTTTTCGCACGAACATACCCAATAGGCTCCATTGGACCCAAAACGATGTTAGGGAGTGATTTGGAGCGTTTCGGTACCTTCTGCATGCAAAACGGAGCGAAACAGGTCCGTTTCAGTGCCCGGATGCGCTGCCTCGGAACAACGAACTTCAAAATGGGTTTTTCACTACGGACACTTCCAATCTACTCCGTTAGGCCCTAAATGATGTTCGGGAGTGTTTCGGAGCATTAGGCTACCTACTACACGAAAATCGAAGCAAAACGGGTGTTTCGGCACCCGAATGCATTGTTTCGCGCGTCGAACTTCTGTTGAATTTTTTCGCACGAGCATACCCAATAGGCTCCATTGGACCCAAAACGATGATAGGGAGTGATTTGGAGTGTTTCGGTACCTTCTGCATGCAAAACGGAGCGAAACATGTCCGTTTCAGTGCCCGGATGCACTGCCTCGGAACAACAAATATCAAAATGGGTTTTTCGCTACGGATACTTCCAATGTACTCCGTTAGGCCCTAAATGATGTTTGAGAGTGTTTCGGAGCATTAGGTTACCTACTGCACAAAAATCGAAGCAAAACGGGTGTTTCGGCACCCGAATGCACTGTTTCGTGCACCGAACTTCTGTTGAATTTTTTCGCATGAGCATACCCAATAAGCTCCATTGGACCCAAAATGATGTTCGGGAGTGATTTGGAGCGTTTCGGTACCTTCTACATGCAAAACAGAGCGAAACGGGTCCGTTTCGGTGCTCGGATGCGCTGCCTCGGAACAACGAGCTTCAAAATGGGTTTTTCACTACGGACAGTTCCAATCTACTCCGTCAGGCCCTAAATGTTGTTCGGGAGTGTTTCGGAGCATTAGGCTACCTACTACACAAAAATCGAAGCAAAACGGGTGTTTCGGCACCCGAATGCATTGTTTCGCGCGCTGAACTTCTATTGAATTTTTCGCACGACCATACCCAATAGGCTCCATTGGATCCAAAACGATGTTATGGAGTGATTTGGAGCGTTTCGGTACCTTCGGCATGCAAAATGGAGCGAAACAGGCCCGTTTCAGTGCCCGGATGCACTGCCGCAGAACAACAACCTTCAAAATGGGTTTTTCGCTACGGACAGTTCCAATCTACTCCGGCAGGCCCTAAATGATGTTCGGGAGTGTTTCGGAGCATTAGGCTACCTACTACACAAAAAACGATGCAAAACGGGTGTTTCGGCACCCGAATGCATTGTTTCGCGTGCTGAACTTCTGTTGAATTTTTCGCACGACCATACCCAATAGGCTCCATTGGACCCAAAACGATGTTAGGGAGTGATTTGGAGCGTTTCGGTACCTTCTGATTGCAAAACGGAGCGAAACAAGCCCGTTTCAGTGCCCGGATGCACTGCCTCACAACAACAACCTGCAAAATGGGTTTTTCTCTACGGACACTTCCAATCTACTCCGTTAGGCCCTAAATGATGTTTGGGAGTGTTTCGGAGCATTAGGTTACCTACCGCAAAAAAATCAAAGCAAAACGGGTGTTTCGGCACCCCAATGCACTGTTTCGCGCACCGAACTTCTGTTGAATTTTTTCGCACGAACATACGCAATAGGCTCCATTGGACCCAAAACGATGTTAGGGTGTGATTTGGAGCGTTTCGGTACCTTCTGCATGCAAAACGGAGCGAAACAGGTCCGGTTCAGTGCCCGGATGCGTTGCCTCGGAACAACGAACTTCAAAATGGGTTTTTCACTACGGACACTTCCAATCTACTCCGTTAGGCCCTAAATGATATTCGGAAGTGTTTCGGAGCATTAGGCTACCTACTACACGAAAATCGAAGCAAAACGAGTGTTTCGGCACCCGAATGCACTGTTTCGCGCACCGAACTTCTGTTGAATTTTTTCGCATGAGCATACCCAATAAGCTCCATTGGACCCAAAATGATGTTCGGGAGTGATTTGGAGCGTTTCGGTACCTTCTGCATGCAAAACAGAGCGAAACGGGTCCGTTTCGGTGCCCGGATGCGCTGCCTCGGAACAACGAGCTTCAAAATTGGTTTTTCGCTACGGACAGTTCCAATCTACTCCGTCAGGCCCTAATAATGTTCGGGAGTGTTTCGGAGCATGTAACACCCTAAACATGCCCTATTTAAAATTTGGTAATTAATTAACTTTTTATATTCAAGTGCTCATAGATAATGTAGGAAAAATAAAATTTTGAATAATTAAAAACAAATACAGGGTATAGAAACATTATTGTTACATTCATGCTGGTGCATTTTTTTTTATTGTTGAATTCAAATTTGAATTTGAATTTGAATTCAAATGAGTGTTTGAATAAAACGAAAACCTTTTCTTTTCTCTCTCTTTTTCCTTCTCCTTTTCAGCCCAGTGGCCCAGCTCCTTTCCTTCTTTCCCGCGCGGCCCAGCAGCTCCGGCCCAGCAGCGGCCCGCTCCACGCCTTCTCCGCCTGAGCCGCTGACCAGCCGGGCCCACCTGTCAGCCCCGTCTCCTCCGCCCGCGCCGCTGACACCTCGGGCCCGCTCGTCAGTTTCTCCTCCTACCTCCAGCCGTAGCCGAGCGGGACTCCGCGCCGCCATCGACTTTGCTTCGCGCACGCCCTCATCCCGGCTTGGTGCGCATGCCAAGGCGACCTCAAGCCCCTATATATGCCGCCGCCAACCCCTCGTTCTCGAGCCGCAGCCCCAACCCTAGCCGCAACCTTAGCCGCCGCCGCCATTGCCGGCCGAGCTCAACGTCGACGTCGCCCCGCTGCTCCGCCATCGCATTGCCGCCAAGAACTCGCCCCGGCGCTCCACCACGAGGTGAGGAACACGCCGAGCCCAAAACCCCTCGCTCTCTCGCTCTCCCGCGCTTGCACGAGCCCGCCGGAGTTCCCAACCCGCCGCCGCTCGTCGCCAGCCGCCACCGCCGCGTAATCCTCAAGTAGAACCCCCTTAATCGACTCCCCGTCGTCTCCTCTCTCTCCAGGACCAACTGCGGCGAGGTTTGGAGGCTATGCTCGACGCCGGTGAAGTCCCGGCCGTGCGCCGCCACGAGCTGCCGCGCCTCCGGTGACCTTGAGCCCGATCTAATCTCAGCCGTAGGATTCAAAACCGACGGCCAGATCTAAAACCCGAGTTAAACCGAACCGGTTCACCGTGAACCCGTGGACCGCGGTTCATGGCCGGCCACGGCACAGTAAACCGTGACGTCATGCAACTTCAGCCCTCCGCCTCCACCGTGGCAATTTTGCAAAATAGCCCCTGCAGTTTTCGAAAATCAACCCGCGGTCCACCTCTATTCAAAAGTATTTACAACTAAGTCCTTTTTCTTTTGGTTTAGCCCCTGCTCTTTTGAAAAATAGTGCCCGCCGTCCTAGATGGCAGTTTTACCCCGTAGCCCTCGGGTTTTTATACGAAATTATGTTTTAGGTCTCTGGTTTCTTTCAAAAACACCCCTGGAAGCCTAAAAACTTTACCAGCAAGCCCCTAGAGCTCGTTTTAAGCGTAGTTTCTCCGTTTTAACTCCGATTCGAGTGATTTTCGCGCTCATGCGTCTCGTCGGTGTACTATTCTAATTAAATTCTTTATTTGCATGTATGTGTGGATGCTTGTGTGGTGATCGATGTGAGTAGTTGAAGAGCCGTTCGAGTTCGCCGACGATCCCGTTCCCGAAGAGCAGGAGCAGCAGCAGTTCGCTGAGGAAGGCAAGTATAACACGGACCATCCTTGTTACCTATACACCGATTAATCACATAAATCATATGCATGTGTCTAATACTGTTAACCACTAAGGATGTTCCTAGTCTTTACCTTATTCCTTGTTTACCCGGAGTTTTGTGCATTATGGTTAGACTATGCTACGTGCTGCAACCAACATTTATTTTTAATGTCAATATTGAATTAATGGTTCACTTCAATGATGGTTAAAAGATGCTTTTTAGCAACATGGTTCGGGGAACTAGAGCATGTGCTGTGTGCTTTGTTCTAGTGTCTCTATAAGGTTTGGTCTAGGGAATTAGAGCATGTGCTTCGTGCTTTGTTCTAATGTCTCTCCATAAGGTCCGGTTCTTAAAGCGATAACCCAGGAACCTGTTCGCCGCCGTTGGAACTATAATGGCTCTGATCTTGGATAATTAACTTGTACGTCTCTAGCTCGCCAGTGGTTACCGAAAGGCGTATGTGGGGAACATTCGTGAGAGTATAGTTTGATCCATCGAGGACAGTTTTATCCATTGGCTATGTCTCGTTAGGCAAAGTCCCGTGATGTAAGCGCCCGATGTACGGCAGCTTCACACGTTGCGATGATTGCGCTCTCGCTCTGGACGCCATTGACCCCTCACGTTGCACCCTGAGCGTATGTCAATCTCGATGCCTCGGGTTATGCTGCCTATGTTGAACCAAAACGGCTACTGTGCTTGTTAGGGTGTTTTGTGAAAGTCCTCGTAACATAAGTTCTTTTGGATTTATGTGACCGGCGGGTAAAGGGCGAAACCTCTGCAGAGTGTTGATCTATCATGATAGCCGTGCTCACGGATCCGAGCGGCCTCGATCCGTTTTGATTAGAAGATGATATTAGTGGTTCATGTTGGTTTCTTCTATAATCACTAATACCTTATTAATGGGTTTATACTTGGGTTCTACTCATTTGTAGTAAATTAGATGATAATAAAATGAAACAACTAAAAGTGCTAATGCAGTATAACCGTGTCAAGCCTTTTGTTCTTGCATAACCCGTGTTATACTTGTTAAGTAAGATGGTTTACTTACACTTGCAACTATTCAACAAAATCCCGGATGGGTAACAGATGGAGCATTGAATGATCAGTCGCTTACTGAGTTTCCGGAGGATCTGCCGTACTTCTAGCTGTGTTCAACCAGTCGGTGTCCCTGTGGACTTGAGGCTCTACTAGATATGAAACGTTTAATAATATTAAGACTTCCGCTGTGTTATTTCCTTAAGACTATGTCTTGTGTTAAACTCTGATGTAAACTATTTCATTCGAGCATTGTGTTCTCTGTGATTCAATATTTGTAATCTATATGTGTTCTGTGGACATGCTGGGCACACATATGGAAGCATTCGGATTTCATGGAAATCTGGGTGTTACAAAGTTGGTATCAGAGACGTGTTGACTGTAGGATCACAGCCTAGATAGAACGGTCGATTATAACCTGCTTAATCCTTGCTCTAAAAATAATTTTACATCCTAGAGTTGAGTTTCTGTTGAAAAATGGTGTTCTATTCTAGCTCTGTCCTTTTTGAAAATTTTCTAAGCTTTAATCTAAGGCCCTCCTCTAGTTTTCACTTCCATAGATGGCTCGACAGAAATAGACAGTCCGCAAGAGCACTGATGGCTACCTTCCACCCCGCATCGATGAGTACTCATTGGTGGCACGCAACCCGGATGCCTACAAGGAGCTTCTTAGGCAGTAGGCCGAAGAAGGGGATCCCGAGGAGCTAGAGACCGAGTCCGTGGAGTTAGAGCAACAACAACAGAAGAATGAGGAGCGGCAACACTAGTTGGGAGGACCTGCACCATGCAGTCCAGAGTTCGGTGCATAGTCGCCGCCACATAGAAGGACTCGATACAGTACCCTAGCTTACCGCACCACCATCGACCCTAAATGCTACCATAAGTTGTAATAGAGATCAAATAGAACGTTTTCGGGTCCAAAAGTAGTCTAAGAGTGTCGAGTCTTGTGTGAACTATGTCTTTAAATGCTTGAATGAATTGTCATTATGCTTATGAGTGATTTGAGTCTTTGTAATGATTGTGATGAGCGTGGATGAAAGTCTGCAATCATCTAGTATTGGATTAAGATATAAGAATTTATGAATAAATAGTTGGGTTCTCTATCTCTTGTGCACACCATCTACCTTTCCTCTGTTATCTGGGTTCCTTACCTTTTCAGTTCAGTTGATCTTCTCCAGTTTATCAGGACTAGCTCTGAGTTTTTGTGAGGAGTATGGCTGAGACCATAAGGGGGGTAGACTTGTAGCGCATCCAATAGTTCTGAGTTCCATTGGAAAGGATCCGATCTGATCTCGGGAATGGGCTAGTTGATGAAGTACGATGCCGTCATACAGTGTTCTAAGCGTGCAGTTCAGTTAGTGGCTCCATCAGGGGAGAAGATTGAGTATCAGGCAACCAAATCAACAGAGCCCGGTCAAGTCAATCAGGCTGAAGGCACAGAGTTGAAGGACATTCGAGTGGTGAACGAGTATCCAGATGTGTTCCCAGATGAATTGCCAGGTATGCCTCTGGAACGTGAAGTTGAATTTGTTATTGAACTTATGCCTGGCACAGCACCCATAGCTAAAAGACCATATAGAATGGGGATAAAAGAATTAAAGAAACTTAAAGAAGAATTGAGGGCCTTACTAGCTAAGGGGTATATTCGTCCTAGCTCTTCGCCTTGGGGAGCTCCAGTGTTGTTTGTTGATAAGAAAGACGGGACGCAGAGGATGTGCATAGACTATCGAGCCCTCAATGAGGTCACCATCAAGAACAAGTACCCACTGCCAAGGATCGATGATCTCTTTGATCAATTGAGGGGAGCTTGTGTGTTCTCGAAGATCGATCTCAGATCGGGCTATCATCAGATGAGAATCCGGGTGACAGACATCCCTAAGACAGCTTTCACTACCCGGTATGGTTTGTATGAGTTCACAGTTATGTCCTTTGGATTGACTAATGCACCAGCCTACTTCATGTATTTGATGAACAGTGTGTTCATGGATTATCTTGACAAGTTCGTCGTGGTGTTCATCGATGATATTCTGGTTTTCTCCAAGAATGAGAAAGAGCATGAGGAACATTTGAGGTTAGTAATGCAGAGACTCCGAGAACATCAGTTGTATGCTAAGTTGAGCAAATGTGAATTCTAGCTGAAGGAGGTATCATTCTTGGGCCATGTGTTGTCAAATGGAGGTGTCGCAGTTGATCCGAAGAAGGTCAGAGATGTTCTCAATTGGATTCCACCGCAGAATGTCAGTGAGATCAGGAGTTTTCTCGGAATGGCAGGCTACTATCGGCGTTTTATTGAGGGATTCTCCAAGATTGCCAAGCCCTTGACATCATTGCTAGAGAAGAACGCCAAGTTCGTGTGGACACCGCAATGCCAAGCTAGCTTCGAGGAGTTGAAGAAAAGGCTGACCACTGCACCAGTATTGGTACTGCCAGATGTTACTAAGAGTTTTTCAGTGTACTGGGATGCGTCTCGCCAAGGATTGGGATGTGTACTCATGCAGGAGGGCAGAGTTGTGGCATATGCATCCAGACAGTTGAGGAGACATGAGCTGAACTATCCGACACACGATCTGCAATTGGCAGCCGTGGTACACGCGTTTAAGATCTGGAGGCATTATTTGATTGGGCACAAATGCGACATCTATACCGACCACAAGAGCCTTAAGTATGTGTTCACACAATCCGAGTTGAATATAAGGCAACATCGTTGGCTTGAGAAGATCAATGACTTTGAACTGGAGATTCATTACCATTCAAAGAAGGCTAACTTGGTGGCCGATGCTTTGAGTAGAAAGAGTTATGCGAATGTGCTGACGAGACAGAGTTTGCCGGAAGAGCTTAGTTGGGAATTCGAACGCTTGAACTTGGGTATGGTAGCCAACGTAACCGAGCTAGAAGTGGAGCCAACTCTTGAACAGGAAATCCGAAAAGGTCAATTGGAGGATGAGGAAATCAAGGAGTTGATTAAGAAGGTTGGGACAGATAAGGCGCCAGGATTCCGATTGGATGATCAAGGAACAATGAGGTATGCTAACAGAATAGTGGTGCCAGATCAGCAGCATATCAAGGATGTTATCTTACGGGAAGCGCACGAGTCAGCATATTCCATTCACCCAGGAAGTACCAAGATGTACTTGGACCTCAAGGAAAGATTTTGGTGGTATGGTTTGAAGCGCGATGTGGCAGCACACGTGGCTCTTTGCGATGTATGCCAGAGAGTCAAGGCCGAACATCAGAGACCGGCAGGTTTGCTTCAGCCTATGAAGATACCAGAGTGGAAATGGGAAGAAGTGGGTATAGATTTTATAACAGGACTGCCCCGCACACAGAAAGGTTATGACTCAATATGGGTCATAGTGGACCGATTGACGAAGGTGGCTCACTTTATTCCGGTGAAGACTACATATTCCGGTGCCAAACTTGCAGAGTTGTATATGGAGCGGATTGTATGTTTGCATGGGGTACCTAAGAAGATAGTGTCAGACCGAGGCAGTCAGTTTACGTCGCACTTTTGGCGCAAGTTACATGAGTCCATGGATACTAAGCTTCACTTCAGTTCCGCTTACCATCCGTAGACAGACGGTCAGACTGAGAGGACAAATCAGATACTGGAGGACATGTTGAGGGCATGTGCATTACAGTATGGGAGTAGTTGGGAGAAGAGTTTGTGTTATGCAGAGTTCTCGTACAACAACAGCTACCAACAGAGTCTCAAGATGTCACCATTTGAGGCGTTGTATGGAAGGAGGTGCAGGACACCGTTGTTTTGGAATCAGACCGGAGAAGGTAAAGTATTTGGACCTGAGGTCTTGAAGCAGGCAGAAGAACAAGTGCAGGTTATCAGGCAGAATTTGAGAACAGCACAAACACGGCAGAAAAGTTATGCAGATGTAAGGTGTCGGCGATTTATGCTGACTAGGTTCTCGAGGTGGTGCCCCGAGAGAAGGGTTTAGGAAGAAGTCGTCGAGAATCTAGAGCCGAAGGTGACAAGAGACGGTTTAGACAGGTTCGGGCCGCCGGAGCGTAATACCCTACGTCCTGTATGTTGTATCTTGTATTGATTATGATGTTTCGAGGGGGTCCCTGCCTCGCCTTATATAGTCCGGTGGGCAGGGTTACATGGGAACCGTATAGGACTAGGAGACTTTTACAAGTTTATCTCTAATTCCCTAATACAGTATATCCAAACCGACTAGGACTAATCCTTGTCTTGTGCGTCAAGTCTTGTTCGTGGGCCGGCCCATAGGATGGGCCGCCAGGGTTGTTTAGTCCGTCAGGACTCTACACCCACAAGCCCCCGAGCACCTTATCTCCTGAAGAACAGCCTTGTTGAAAATACAGAGTTCTTTGAGGTCCTCCAGAGTTCTTTTGAAATCCACCAGGGTTCTTTGAGACCGCCGGGGTTCTTTGAGACCGCCAGGGTTCTTCGATCTTGGAAGTTGCAACCATGCTGTTCAATAGGTAATGATGTGCTCATAAATCTTCTCGAAGTTCGGATTAGTGCGCACCGATTAGGTGCGCCCAATTGGGCAGCCCCCGAGCCTCGTTTATCTTTGAAGAAGAAATTCGAGGCTCTTTCGAAGTCCGAACCAAAAGAGAATCAATTTCCGAAGAAACCCGAAGTCTTGTAAAATTCTTCAAAAATTTATCAATTGAAACCGAAAACTTTCAGAAAAATATTTCCTGAAAATATATCCACAGCCCCCGAGCCTAAATTTGAACGAATTCAAATATAGGATCAAGAAAGGACCAAAATTGAAAATTACCGAAGTAACCGCTTCGAAAAGCCCATATAAACCGCCCGCGACCCCTCGTATCCGTACGCTTTCGCAAAACAGATCTAGGGTTTGCCGCAATCACAGTTCTCGCAATCCAGAGACCACACTCAAGCATCCACAACTTCCCGCAATCTTAGATCCAATCCCATCAAAGCACAAGAGATCAATGGCCGGCGGTGAAGGATCCAGCCGAGGCAAGGGCTCGAAGAGGAAGGCGGAGGCAATGAAGCAGGTCGTTACGACCGAGGAGACAACGTCCGCGGGGGACATGCCAATTATTGGAGATTCAATCAGCGACTGGCCGACAATTATCTTGAAGGAGAAGCACATCAAGGCCCTAGAGGCAGACGGATTCGTGCCAGCGCAAGGAATAAGCCGATGGAGAAGCGCATACGGGCATGAATACCCCACCGAAGACACCAAGGAAATCACGGTATGGAAGGCCTTTTATGAAGTTGGATTTGGCATGCCAGCATGTGATTTTGTCCGCCGTGTGCTTCAATTTTATGGAATTGAACTATGTCATCTGAATCCCAACTCCATTCTCAATCTATCCATCTACATCCATCTGTGCGAAGCCTTCTTAGGGATAGATCCCCATTTTGCCCTTTTCCGCCATCTATTTAGGGTAAAGACCTCCAGCGGGCCACTACAAGTAGTAGGCAAAGTTGTTATCCAGTTCCGCCAGGGCATGAGACCGGTGTATTTGGATTACACAACAAAGGAAAGCCTCAAGGACTGGCAGAAGGAATGGTTCTACGCATGGAACCACCAGCCACAGTTGCAGAGCCGTTCAGGAAATCCTCCAATAATGAAACCATTCTGGAGCGAGACAGTTGGAGTCAACCAAGCCATGCAAATCCCTGAGCTGCTCAACATGATCAGAGATCTAAAGGCACAAGGCCTAACAGGAGCCATGGTATATAAGTCATTTCTGCTGAGGAGAATCCAGCCATGCAAGCAACGCAGTAACCCAGGGTACTTGTACTCTGGGGAAACAGACCCCTCAAGGAATGCCACCGGGAACATATCGGAGAAGAGAGTGAACCAACTCTTGAAGAAGTTCCTGGTGATTACTGATGATCAATTTCCTGAAATAATGGAAGTATCTGCGATAACCATGACACCTGAGGTAAAATCCTTTTCTGAATATAGTTCTGCATTGTTGAAAATATATTGGGAACTAATGTCTTGATCATCACAGTATGAAGCCCGGCGCGCCTTATATGTAAGTCTGCCGCCCCTGGACCCAACCAACACTGAAGAAGCGGCATTGCTGGCACGCTGTGTGGATCCAGGGGTAAGAGATCAAGTGCGCATGAAATCTGCAATTGAAGACCCTGACGAGCCAATGGTAAAACTTGAACCACAGGTCCCTGAAGAACCCCAAGCCAAATCAGGAGCGACCTCCAGGGGAACTGAAAGGTCCAAGAGACCGGCGCCATCAGAGGCACAGGCACCAGTGCCCAAGAAAGCACGCACCTTGCCCAAGCCCCGAGCCAGAACAATCCCAGAGGAAAGGGCAAAGGTATCCCCACAACCCAGGACAACATCTTCAGTGGAGATAGCCATAGGAGAAATTGGAACCAGTATGCCGCAGCAAAGCAGCTCTGCTCGGCGGGCATTATCTGAGGAAGAGATCCTGCACGAGATCTTCAACCCTGTCTCCACGCCGTTTGAAGGGATAACACCAATAATTGAAGAACCCTGTCCAGCGGGACCTTCGGCGGCGGAGCAGGAGGTAGAGGAAGAGTTCACCTTGGGGGAGCCAGAGATCCCCATGCGACCCTCCACCATGTATGTATTTTGTCAATCAATACACAATGTAGTGGCGCATAATACCGCTATAACTAACAAACTTCATTGCCCCAGAGTTGAAGATACTCCAGCAATATCCAGGGTAGAATCCTTGGGTGACCATGCAGCTGTAGAGCCAGAGGCCGCAGTGCCCGAAGAACCCAGGGTTGTTCCAGAAACAACCCTGCCAGAAGTGCAAACAACTCTGCCATCAAACCCGCCAGCACCAGAAGAAGCACAAGTCAAGGAGACAGTCGCGGAGGTGCTGGCAGATACCGAACAGCTGGTCACGTCGGCGGTGATTGAAGAATCCGAGCTGGAACGCCGTGACCAGTCCTCTGCACAGCCCCCGAGCGTCACAGAAACAACCCAGACCGGGGTGGAAGCAGAATGCTCGAGGGGGAAACAAGCAGAAACATCAACCCAAGAGCAACAAATTGAAGAAATCCCCAGGGTACCCCAGAGTACCGGAGCTGAAGAAGAAGGTGGGAGCTTCCGCATCGGGAGCTTCGGCCCAATGCTCAATCCGAACCCGCAGACCTTCGAATACATATTGGACGCGGAGGAGGATGAGCACCATATCGACAGGGGGCTTTACCACGCCGAGAGGGCAGTAGCCTACTTCAAGGTTAGTAAAACAACCCTGGTCTTGTAGTATGTGACGAAGTATATCTCATAACAACTCTGCTGTAGGCTGTTGGCGAAGCATCAAGGAAGAAGACCGAGTACCTCCACAACATATCCTTGATGCACGCCAAGGCGGACCGTCTCCAAAAGGAGCTAGAGCGCGAACGCGAAGACCGCAAGCTCCAGGAGGCAGAAGACGCCGACATGATCCGTACCTTGCACCTGCGGACCAAGGAATTGGCCGCAGAGAAGGAGGACATGAAGAAGAAGCTTGCGGCGGCAAAATCAGAGCTCAAAGGTACGCTGTCGCCACCAAGGTCTTGTAAAGAATTGTCCTTTGCCTGTGTTCAATAACAACTCTGTCTTTTGTCGTGTGTTCGCAGGGGCACAACAGCAATTAGCAAAAGCCCAGAGCAAGATGACGGATTGGTCCAATGTGGCCAACCGTTATGAAGAAGCGCTGAAGACCCTCTCTGCTGACCATGAAGGCCTCCAAGAAGAACTCAGAGTAGCGGTCCAACAACGCAAGGATGCCGACGAGCAATTAATTCAAGTCCTCGAGCAGCAAAAGCAACTTGCCCAGAACCTGGAAGGTGCTCGCGAGGAGAATAATCGGCTATCCAGGGATCTCGTCCAGGCACAGAAGCATCTATCAGACAAGAAGGTGCTGGACGAGAGGCTCGAACAGGCGGCCAGGAGGATGTCGGAGCTCGAAGAAGAATTGCGGTTGATGAAGAAGTCGGACGACGACCTGGCGGAAGCCTTGAACCGGATCTCGCAGCTAGAGAGGGCAGCGAACCCGGTGGTGAAAGCCTTGGTGCCCGAAGACCCTTCAGCGCCGCAAACATTCCTGGAGCGCCTGAAGGCCATGCCAAGACAGCTGAAAGCATACATCAAGAGATCTTCGAAGGCTTGTCTTGTGCATGTCCTGGCCGTAGTGAAGTCCAGGTACCCGGAGGTAGACATAGGCAAATAGTTGAGGGCGCAGAGCCAAACTGTACGGAGTCTGCCTTTAGGGACCTGAAGCAAGAGGCCGAGCCAATTGCAGAAGCAATTGCTCAGAGCCTTAGGCTGTAATTGTAAACAGATGTTATTGTAACATAAGTACCATGCAATGTAATATATTTTTATTGCCATGTTTGGAAGAAAAACCAAGAATTTTTATGAATTCCTGGGTTGTCTCTGTGTTAATAACCAGGACTTAGTTAAAATGTACGCTGAGTAGATTTTAACTTGAAAAACAACCCTGTTAAGGACCCAAAGGAACCCAGGGAGATTTCTTATAGCATAAGCTATCTAATAAAATGTACCCTGGAAGGATACTTGGGAACTAACTGTATATGGTCTGCCGAAGCAAGAACCCAGTAAGACCCACGGAGCGGCAGCGTGAAGCTGAAAATTATCACAGAGTAATGTAATAGGAGGAACAGATCCGTTCTTGGCCTCGAAAGAACCCGGATAGACCTCAGTTATAGGCTCCGAATGTATGTAAAAGAAACTATCCAAGTCTTAAAAGAGCGTGGAAGTTTTAGATGATGTCACAAAGACAAATAAACAACCCAGTAAAGGGAGCTTTATTGAAATATATCTCGTTGCCGAAACAACGGTACAAGAGAGCTTGTAATGCCGAAGCAATTGGCTCGTATATTGCCGGAGCAATGTTTACAGAGGAACCCTGGATGCCGAAGCAAGTGGTTCTTGTGGTGCCGAAGCACTACTGTAGTGAAGGAGCTACGCGTAGAATTTGCGTAGGTGTTCTATATGCCAAGGATTTGGTAATTCCACACCATCTTCTGTTTGAAGTCTGTAGGTGCCTGGTTTGAGTACCTTGGAGACAATAAATGGACCATCCCAAGGTGAAGTAAGCTTGGAGTGACCAGCTGTATTCTGGATCCGGCGTAGCACCAAGTCCCCAATCTGGAATGATCTTGTCTTCACATTCTTGTCATGGAATCTGCGAATGCCCTGAAGATATGCAGCATTGTGTAACAAGGCTGCCAATCGCGCTTCTTCAGCCGTATCGACTTCCAGCATCCGTTGTTCATCCACCATGGCTTCTTGGAACTCCTCGACACGAGGAGCGCCGTGCATGACATCAACAGGTAGAACGGCCTCTGATCCATACATCAGGAAGAAGGGGGATTGCCCTGTAGCTTTGCTGGGTTGAGATCGTAGGCCCCAGACAACTGGAAAGAGTTCTTTCATCCACCGGCCTTCTGCTTTCTTCAGGGTTCTTTCCATGCGAGCTTTAAGTCCATCGAGGAGCATGCCATTGGCTCTTTCAACTTGTCCATTGGCACGAGGATGAGCAACCGAGGCGTAGGATACCTCGATGCTACGGTCTTCACAGTAGTCCCAGAACTTGTTGCCAGTGAAGGTGGTACCCAAATCTGTGATGATTTGGTGTGGTATCCCGAAGCGAAGAATCAATTCTTGGAGAAATTGGACTGCTTTCTCAGAGGTTGGCTTGACAACCGGAAAGACTTCTATCCACTTTGTAAATTTGTCGATTGCGACGAAGCAATATTCGAATCCACCAGGTGCCCTGGGTAGTTTCCCAATCATATCAAGCCCCCAGCATGCGAATGGCCATGACGGAGCTATCAATTTGATCTTGTGAGCAGGCTGATGTGAATGATGAGCGAAGTATTGACAACCCTTGCAGTGACGAACAATTTCCTCCGCGTCATGTAGAGCTGTAGGCCAATAGAACCCAGCACGGAAGGCTTTGCCCACGATAGTGCGGGAAGCTGCATGATTGCCACATTCTCCTGCGTGAATTTCCTCCAGGATGTTGACTCCTTCTTGCTGTGAGACGCATTTCATCAATGCGCCAGAGCGTGCGCCACGTCGGTACAGTGTATCGCCGATTATAACATAGGACTTGCTACGGCGAACAATTTGCTGAGCTTCTGCCTTCTCGGCAGGAAGTTTGTCGTGCAAGATGAAGTCTATAATCGGAGCACTCCAAGTGGCGTCGATGAGCATAACCTCGGGAGCTGATATTGCAGCATGAGAAGTTACCGCTGCAGAAATTGATGGCTTGGAGAGTTCATTGACGAACACCCCGCTAGGCACCTCTGCTCTGGAAGAACCTAGTTTTGATAGGACGTCTGCAGCGACGTTGTAATCTCGCTCGACATGATGAAATTCAATGCCGAGGAAGTGTTTCTCCAATTTCCGGACTTCTTCACAGTACGCATCCATGTCTTCATGGTTTCGATTCCAGTCTTTATTGACTTGTTTGATGACCAACATTGAGTCCCCATACACCAGCAGGCGCTTGATACTGAGGGTGATGGCCATCTTCATGCCGTGAAGAAGTGCTTCGTATTCTGCAGCGTTATTGGTGACAGCGAATTGAATCTGCAGAACATACTTGAGTTGATCCCCTCGAGGTGAGATCAACAGAACTCCAGCGCCTCCGCCTTCCAGCTTGAGTGACCCGTCGAAATACATGATCCAATGCTCAGGCTTGGTAGTGGCGACTGGGAGATTGTGCTCGGTCCATTCCGATATGAAATCAGTAAGGACCTGAGACTTCATGGCCGTGCGAGAACGGAACTCGATGCTGTATGTTCCGAGCTCAACAGCCCACTTGGCGATACGCCCTGTAGCGTCTTGATTATGGAGAATCTCGCCAATAGGATAACCAGTAACCACGATGATCTTGTAGGTGTCGAAGTAATGCCGCAATTTTCTGGATGTCATTAGGACAGCATATAGAATTTTTTGAACTTGAGGGTACCTGGATTTGGAGTCCAAGAGGACTTCGCTTACAAAGTACGCAGGCCGTTGAATCTTCTGGAGGTGGCCTTCCTCGTCGCGTTCAACAACAATGGCAGCGCTGACGACATTAGTGGTTGCTGAAATGTAGAGCAAGAGATCTTCGCCCGGGAGCGGTGCAGTGAGCACAGGAGGCGTAGTCAGGAATAGCTTGAGCTTGACGAAAGCGACATGAGCTTCCTGAGTCCACTGAAATCTATCTTGCTTCTTGAGTAATTTGAAGAACTCGGTCCCGCGTTCTCCTAGCTTGGAGATAAAGCGGTTGAGTGCAGCCATGCAGCCCGTAAGCTTCATGACATCCTTGACGGTGGTCGGCGGCTCCATGTTCATGATAGTTGCTATCTTCTCTGGATTTGCCTCAATGCCGCGTTCACTGATAATGAACCCAAGGAGCTTTCCAGATGGGACGCCGAAAACACACTTGGCGGGATTAAGCTTCCATCGCCATTTGCGTAGGTTATCGAACGTCTCGGTGAGGTCAGCGATGAGATCCTCGGGATTTCTTGTCTTGACTACCACATCATCAACGTAGGCTTCAACATTTCGATGAAGTTGGTCTTGAAGACAACCCTGTATCGCCCGCTGATATGTGGCACCTGCATTTTTCAAGCCAAAAGGCATGGTTGTGTAACAATATGCGCCAAATGGCGTGATGAACGAAGTTTTGGTCTGATCCTCTTCTTTCAGTGATATCTGATGATATCCTGAGTAACAATCGAGGAAACAGAGTAGTGCGCACCCGGCGGTGCTGTCGATGACTTGGTCGATGCGAGGAAGCCCAAAGGGATCCTTATTGCAGTGTTTGTTGAGATCAGTATAATCAACACACATTCTCCATTCATTTGAATTCTTTTTCCTTACAAGAACCGGATTGGCTAACCAATCCGGGTAGAAGACTTCTTTAATGAAGCCGGCCGCTAATAATTTAGCTAGCTCTTTCTTGATGGCTTCCCGACGCTCTGTGGCGAATCTTCGGAGGCGCTGCTTTTTGGGCTTTGCGCTCTTATTGAGGTCTAGTTTGTGCTCGATCAACTCTCTGGGGACTCCAGGCATGTCGGAAGGCTTCGTAGCAAAGATGTCCGCCTGGGCTCGCAGGAAGTCGACGAGCGCGCTTTCCTATGCAGGAGTGAGAGTGGAGCCGATAACGGCTGTCTTCGATGGATCTCCTGTTTGGAGATCGATCGTCTTTGTGGCGACCTTCTCCACAGGCTTGATAGCCCGTGTCTTCTTCTGCGTCGGGGCGTCATCGTCTTCTGCGACGACGGTTGTAGCCAAGCGTTGGAGTTCTTGGCGATCTATGGTGGATGCGGCTCTGACGGCGTACTCGACTGCTTCTTTGTCGCAGAGGTAGGAGCGCTTGATATCACCGCGAAGCGAAAGAACGCCATGAGGCCCTGGCATCTTCAGCACCAGGTAGGTGTAGTGGGGGATGGCCATGAACTTGGCCAATGCTGGTCGCCCGAGGATGGCGTGGTAGGAGGTGTCGAAGTCTGCAACTTCGAACTTAATGAACTCTGTACGGTAATTGGATGACGTACCGTACGTGACGGGCAAGGTGATTTGCCCGAGGGGGATGGCGGCCTTTCCAGGCACGATGCCGTAGAAAGGAGTATCCGCCGGCTGCAGCGTACTCATGTCGAGGCCCATGGACTTCAGCGTCTTGGCGAAGATGAGGTTGAGCCCACTGCCTCCGTCGATCAGGACCTTGGTGAGCCTGCTGTTTGCTACCACAGTCTCGAGGACGAGCGGATATCGTCCAGGAGAGGTGATCTCGGCCCACTGATCTTCTCGGGACCAGGTGATGGTGGTGTCAGACCACCGTAGCGGTGTAACCACCGCTGGTTCTGCTGCGTATGCCTCGCGCCTTGCATTCTTGCGGTTGCGCGAGGTGTCGCTGACTGCCATGCCTCCGAAGATGACGTTGACAGTGTTGTTGATGTCTGGGAAACCGCTGTCTCCCTTGTCGTGTCCGTCGTCTCCGTCGCCAGCCGACTTCTGCTTCTTGTTGGGGGTGCTGAACGTCTCCCGGAGGAGTACGCACTCGCCCATGGTGTGCTTGCTGTCGAGGTGGTAAGGGCAGCGCTTCTTGAGAAGTTTGTTGAACTCTTCCCTTCGTTGCTGCGCAGATTTGGCGGAGCGGACGGTCTGGACGGTTGCGACCGTGTTGTGTGGTCGCTTCCGTGGGTTGTTGCCGTTGCGTTGGAAGGAGTCGCGCGGCTGATCCCTGCTGTCCTCCTGGTTCTTGCGACCAGGGTTGTTGGGTCTCTTGCCGTAGCGCTCCCGTTCTTGATCATCGGTGTCCATCCAATTGGACACCAGTGCGCGAAATTCCTCGAGGTCGCGAGGACGGTTGTGACCGAAGTCACGGAAGAGGGTGCGATCAGTCATCCCTTCTTGAAAGTAGTCGATGACTTCTGAGTCGGGGATGGGGACGCAGGATGCCTTGATGGCGAAGAATCGCCTGTTGTAGTCGCGCAGGGACTCGTCTGGCTTCTGTTTGCACGCGCGGAGTTCATATTTGCTGCCAGGGCGCTCGAAAGAACCCTAGTAGTTGGAGACGAAAGCCTTCTTCAGCGCGTGCCAGCTGTCGATGGAGTCTGGATGGAGGGACTCGAGCCAGGTGAGAGGACCCTGCTCCATCGCAACTGGGAAGTAGAGCATCTTTGAGATGTCGTCGCCCCCTGATGCTTCGATTGCAGAGGAGTATCTGCGTAGCCAGATGTTTGGATCTTGCTTCCCGTCGAAGTTGGTGATGCCTGGCGGCTTGAACTTCCGCGGGAAGGAGCTGACCCGGATGGCGCGTGTGTAGCATGGCAGGGCATCAGGATTGGGGACGCCGCATCTTCCTGCAGAATCCGCAACGTGGGAGGTAGCTCTTCCCTCTCTGATCCGGATGATGTCGTTGCGGGCGTCGTTGGGTGTGTTATGAGAGCGAGCTGGACGGGGTTCTTCGCGACGCTGGGACCTAGGAGGTTCCTCGCGAGGACGGCGGGGTTCTTCGCGGGGCCTGTTCTTGTCCTTGGTTTGGCCGGCGGAGCTGCCATAGTGACTGCTCTGACGCTTGGCTGACGGTGCTTGCTGGCGCGAAGAACTCTTGCTTTTGGAGGAGGAGCAGCCTCCATCCAGGCGATCGACCATGACGGCTGCGGCTTCTAGGCGAGCCTTAGCGAGGTTGATCTCAGGGGTTGTTTGGAACCCTTCGAAGACGCTGACCCCGAACAAGATGTTGGCAACAGGGGAGTTGAAGATGTCTTGCTTGTCGAACTCCGAGTTGAGATTCTTCTTCTTGATGAAGCGACGTCGGAGTGCGCGGTTGCGGTTGCGCTCGATACGGAGTTCCCGGTCTGCGTCGGTTTCCCCTTCCTCTGTTGGAGCGTCGTCGGAGACAACTTCTTCATCGCTGTGCTCATTGAGGAGCACGCAGGACTGGCGACCGGGGTTGCTAGGCCCGGTTCTTCTGCTACCCGTGGCAGCAGGGAGCTCTCTGCCTTCTTGGAAAGGAAGCAGAGGTAGGATGTCCCGTACCGTGGAAGGTACGTTTGCTTCGAACAGAGCCGCCTCGGGATCCATGTCAGGCCAATGAACAATAACCCCCGAGGGAGTTGTGGTCAAGACAAGATCCGAGGTTGCTCCGCGGGGTTGGAGAACCTTCTTCTTCAGGTGCTTCTGGTGGACCGCGGCTGAGTTTGTTAACCCGAAGGGAAACTGGGATGCGCGCGATCCACGTGATGAAGTCTTCGTCCCGCGGGGGTTGTAGCCAGGGTTCCTGGATACCCGCGGGGTTGCTGTCACGGTCCTGATCGTTGAACCCTGGCGGAACTCGGAAGTGATCCGGAGTCCGCCGGGGAGTCTTGGACACGTGGCTTGATCCTGCCCCTTGGTAGGGGTTGGGTTGTCGTGGTCTGCCCGGGATTGAATCTGCTTCGGGCGCCACGTACTCCTCCGAGTAGGATACGATCCAGAGATCGTGTCGGAATTTGGAGTCTTCCGAGATCTTTGCGGAGCGGTCTGCGCGCGTGGCAAAGCTGGTGCAGCCGCCTCGTCGCGCAAGTGGTGTTGGAGTTCGCCTTCCTGGTTTGCAATGCAAAGCCAGGAGCCGAAGATGAAGGAGGCGCCTACCTCGAACTTGGTGACGATGGAGGCGCTGAAGGTGGCCATCGACTCTTTACTGAAAACTCGACGAGTAGATCCCACGGACGGCGCCAAAGTGTCGGCGATTTATGCTGACTAGGTTCTCGAGGGGGTGCCCCGAGAGAAGGGTTTAGGAAGAAGTCGTCGAGAATCTAGAGCCGAAGGTGACAAGAGACGGTTTAGACAGGTTCGGGCCGCCGGAGCGTAATACCCTACGTCCTGTATGTTGTATCTTGTATTGATTATGATGTTTCGAGGGGGTCCCTGCCTCGCCTTATATAGTCTGGTGGGCAGGGTTACATGGGAACCGTATAGGACTAGGAGACTTTTACAAGTTTATCTCTAATTCCCTAATACAGTATATCCAAACCGACTAGGACTAATCCTTGTCTTGTGCGTCAAGTCTTGTTCGTGGGCCGGCCCATAGGATGGGCCGCCAGGGTTGTTTAGTCCGTCAGGACTCTACACCCACATAAGGCGTCGAGATCTCAGCTTCGAAATTGGTGACTTCGTCTATCTTAAGGTGTCACCAATGAGAGGTGTGAAGAGATTCAACGTCAAAGGCAAGCTAGCACCTCGCTACATCGGACCATTCAAGATATTAGAACGGAGAGGTGAAGTGGCTTATCAGTTGGAGTTACCAGAGAAATTGGTAGGAGTGCATGATGTGTTCCATGTGTCCCAGCTGAAGAAGTGTTTACGGGTGCCAGAGGAACAGATTCCGTTAGAGGAGTTGAATGTGCAGGAGGACCTTACTTATAAGGAATATCCGATCAAGATCTTAGAGGAGTCTGAGAGAGTCACCAGGAACAAAGTGATACGTATGTGCAAGGTTCAGTGGAATCGTCATACAGAGGATGAGGCAACCTGGGAACGGGAGGATGATCTCAAGGTAGAATATCCACATCTCTTCCAATCCACGTCCGAATCTCGGGGACGAGATTCATCTTAAAGGGGGGTAGGTTTGTAACACCCTAAAAATGCCCTATTTAAAATTTGGTAATTAATTAACTTTTTATATTCAAGTGCTCATAGATAATGTAGGAAAAATAAAATTTTGAATAATTAAAAACAAATACAGGGTATAGAAACATTATTGTTGCATTTATGCTGGTGCATTTATTTTTGATTGTTGAATTCAAATTTGAATTTGAATTTGAATTCAAATGAGTGTTTGAATAAAAGAAAAAACTTTTCTTTTCTCTCTCTTTTTCCTTCTCCTTTTCAGCCCAGCAGCCCAGCTCCTTTCCTTCTTTCCCGCGCGGCCCAGCAGCTCTGGCCCAGCAGCGGCCCGCTCAGCGCCTTCTCCGCCTGAGCCGCTGACCAGCTGGGCCCACCTGTCAGCCCCGTCTCCTCTGCCCGCGCCGCTGACACCTCGGGCCCGCTCGTCAGTTTCTCCTCCTACCTCCAGCCGTAGCCGAGCGGGACTCCGCGCCGCCATCGAGTTCGCTTCGCGCACGCCCTCCGCCCAGCTTGGTGCGCACGCCAAGGCGACCTCAAGCCCCTATATAAGCCGCCGCCAACCCCTCGTTCTCGAGCCGCAGCCCCAACCCTAGCCGCAACCCTAGCCGCCGCCGCCATTGCCGGCCGAGCTCAACGTCGACGTCGCCCCGCTGCTCCGCCATCGCATTGCCGCCAAGAACTCGCCCCGGAGCTCCGCCGCGAGGTGAGGAACACGCCGAGCCCAAAACCCCTCGCTCTCTCGCTCTCCCGCGCTTGCACGAGCCCGCCGGAGTTCCCAACCCGCCGCCGCTCGTCGCCAGCCGCCACCGCCGCGTAATCCTCGAGTAGAACCCCCTTAATCGACTCCCCGTCGTCTCCTCTCTCTCCAGGACCAACTCCGGCGAGGTTTGGAGGCCCCTAGCGCCGGGTATGCTCGACGTCGGTGAAGTCCCGGCCGTGCGCCGCCGCGAGCTGCCGCGCCTCCGGTGACCTTGAGCCCGATCTAATCTCAGCCGTAGGATTCAAAACCGACGGCCAGATCTAAAACCCGAGTTAAACCGAACCGGTTCACCGTGAACCCGTGGACCGCGGTTCATGGCCGGTCCACGGCACAGTAAACCGTGACGTCATGCTAACATCAGCCCTCCGCCTCCACCATTGCAATTTTGCAAAATAGCCCCTGCAGTTTTCGAAAATCAACCCGCGGTCCACCTCTACTCAAAAGTATTTACAACTAAGTTCTTTTTCTTTCGGTTTAGCCCTTGCTCTTTTGAAAAATAGTGCCCGCCATCCTAGATGGCAGTTTTACCCCGTAGCCCTTGGGTTTTTATACGAAATTATGTTTTAGGTCTCTGGTTTCTTTCAAAAACCCCCCTGGAAGCCTAAACCCTTTACCAGCAAGCCCCTAGAGCCCGTTTTAAGCGTAGTTTCTCCGTTTTAACTCCGATTTGAGTGATTTTCGCGCTCATGTGTTCGTAGTGAAGCGTACAGTAACTCTAAAGCCTTCTTTTCATCTTTTATTTATGTTTGGTGTACTGTTCTAATTAAATGCCTTGTTTGCATGTATGTGTGGATGCTTGCGTGGTGATCAATGTGTGTAGTTGACGAGCCATTCGAGTTCGCCGACGATCCCGTTCCCGAAGAGCAGGAGCAGCAGCAGTTCGCTGAGGAAGGCAAGTATAACACAGACAATCCTTGTTACCTATACACCATTTAATCATACAATTCATATGCAAGTGTCTAATATTGTTAAACATTAAGGATGTTCCTAGTCTTTACCTTATTCCTTGTTTACCCGGGTTTTATGCATTATGGTTAGACTGTGCTATGCGCTGCAACAAACCTTTATTTTTATGTTAATATTGAACTAATGGTTCACTTCAATGATGATTAAAAGATGCTTTTTAGCAACATGGTTCGGGGAACTAGAGAATGTGCTGTGTGCTTTGTTCTAGTGTCTCTATAAGGTTTGATCTAGGGAACTAGAGCATGTGCTTCGTGCTTTGTTCTAATGTCTCTCCATAAGGTCCGGTTCGTAAAGCGGCAACCCGGGAACCTATTCGCCGCCGTTGGAACTATAATGGCTCTGGTCTTGGATGATTAGCTTGTACGTCTCTAGCTCGCCAGTGGTTACCGAAAGGCGTATGTGGGGAACATTCGTGAGAGTATAGTTTGATCCATCGAGGACAGTTTTATCCGTTGGTTATGTCTCGTTAGGCAAAGTCCCGTGATGTAAGCGCCCGATGTACGGCAGCTTCACACGTTGCGATGATTGCGCTCTCGCTCTGGACGTCATTGACCCCTCACGTTGCGCCCTGAGCGTACGTCAATCTCGATGCCTCGGGTTATGCTGCCTATGTTGAACCAAAACGGCTACTGTGCTTGTTAGTGTGTTTTGTGAAAGTCCTCGTAACATAAGTTCTTTTGGATTTATGTGACCGGCGGGTAAAGGGCGAAACCTCTGCAGAGTGTTGATCTATCATGATAGCCGTGCTCACGGATACGAGCGGCCTCGATCCTTTTTGATTAGAAGATGATATTAGTGGTTCATGTTGGTTTGTTCTATAATCACTAATACCTTATTAATGGGTTTATACTTGGGTTCTACTCATTTGTAGTAAATTAGATGATAATAAAATGAAACAACTAAAAGTGCTAATGCAGTATAACCGTGTCAAGCCTTTTATTCTTGCATAACCCGTGTTATACTTGTTAAGTAAGATGGTTTACTTACACTTGCAACTATTCAACAAAATCCCGGATGGGTAACAGATGGAGCATTGAATGATCAGTCGCTTGCTGAGTTTCCGGAGGATCTGCCGTACTTCTAGCTGTGTTCAACCAGTTGGTGTCCCTGTGGACTTGAGGCTCTACTAGTTATGAAACGTTTAATAATATTAAAACTTCTCCTGTGTTATTTGTTTAAGACTACGTCTTGTGTTAAACTCTGATGTAAACTATTTTATTCGAGCATTGTGTTCTCTGTGATTCAATATTTGTAGTCTATATGTGTTCTGTGGACATCCTGGGCACACATATGGAAGCATTCGGATTTCTTGGAAATCTGGGTGTTACAGAGCATTAGGTTACCTACTGCACAAAAATCGAAGCAAAACGGGTGTTTCGGCACCCGAATGCTCTGTTTCGCGCACCGAACTTCTGTTGAACTTTTTCGCACGAACATACCCAATAGGCTCCATTGGACCCAAAACGATGATAGGGATTGATTTGGTGTGTTTCGGTGGCCGGATGCAAGGATAACTGTGCGAAACGGGTCTGTTTCGGTGCCCGGATGCACTGCCTCGGAACAACAAACTTCAAAATGGGTTTTTCGCTACGGACACTTCCAATCTACTCTGTTAGGTTCTAAATGATGTTTGGGAGTGTTTCGGAGCATTAGGTTACCTACTACACAAAAATCGAAGCAAAACAGGTGTTTCGGCACCCGAATGCACTTTTTCGCGCACCGAACTTCTGTTGAATTTTTTCGCACGAACATACACAATAGGCTCCATTAGACCCAAAACGATGCTACAGAGTGATTTGGAGCGATTCGGAACATTCTGCATGCAAAACGGAGCGAAACGGGTCCGTTTCGGTGCCTGGATGCACTGTCTCGGAACAACGAACTTCAAAATCGGTTATTCGCTACGGACACTTCCAATCTACTGCGTTAGGCCCTAAATGATTCTTGGGAGTGTTTCAGAGCATTCGGCTACCTACTACACGAAAATCGAAGCAAAACGAGTGTTTGTGTACCCAAATACACTATTTCGGCCGCCGAACTTTCTGATGAATTTTTTCGCACGAACGCACCTAATAGCCTCCATTAGATCCAAAACGAAGTTTGGGAGTGATTTGGAGCGTTTCGGTGCCTGGATGCATGCAAAATGGTGCGAAACGGGTCCGTTTCTGTGCCCGCACTGGCCCGGAGTAACGAACTAGAGATTGGGTTTTTCTCTACGGATACTTCGAATCTACTCGCTTAGGCCCTAAATCGTGTTTAGAAGTGTTTTGGAGCATTTGGATACCTACCGCACAAAAATCGAAGCAAAACGGATGTTTGTGTACCCAAACGCACTGTTTTGGCCGCCGAAAGTTCAGATGAATATTTTCGCACGAACACACACAATAGCCTTCATTGGACCCAAAACGATGTTTAGGAGTGATTTGGAGTATTTCGGTGCCCGGATGCATGCAAAACGGTGCAAAACGGCTCCGTTTCGGTGCCCGGATGCACTGCCCCGGAGTAACGAACTTGAGATTGGGTTTTTCACCATGGACACTTCGAATCTACTCGCTTAGGCTCTAAATGATGTTTGGAGTGTTTCGGAGCATTTGGATACCTACTGCACGAAAATCGAAGCAAAACGGTTGTTTGTGTACCCAAATGCACTGTTTTGGCCGCCGAACTTTCAGGTGAATTTTTTCGCACGAACACACCCAATAGCGTCCATTGGACCGAAAACGATGTTTGGGAGTGATTTGGTGCGTTTCGGTGGCCGGATGCAAACATAACGGCGCGAAACGGGTCCGTTTCGGTGCCCGGATGCACTGCCTCGGCACAACGAACTTCAAAATGGGTTTTTCGCTACGCACACTTCCAATCTACTCTGTTAGGCCCTAAATGATGTTTGGGAGTGTTTCAGAGCATTCGGCTACCTACTGCACAAAAATCGAAGCAAAACAGGTGTTTGTGTACCCAAATACACTGTTTCGGCCGCCGAACTTTCTGATGAATTTTTTCGCACGAACGCACCCAATAGCCTCCATTGGACCCAAAACGAAGTTTGGGAGTGATTTGGAGCGTTTTGGTGCCCGGATGCATGCAAAATGGTGCGAAACGGGTCCGTTTCTGTGCCCGCACTGCCCCGGAGTAACGAACTTGAGATTGGGTTTTTCTCTACGGATACTTCCAGTCAACTCACTTAGGCCCTAAATCATGTTTGGAAGTGTTTTGGAGCATTTGGATACCTACCGCACAAAAATCGAAGCAAAACGGATGTTTGTGTACCCAAACGCACTGTTTTGGCCGCCGAAAGTTCAGATGAATATTTTCGCACGAACACACCCAATAGCCTCCATTGTACCCAAAACTATGTTTGGGAGTGATTTAGTGTGTTTCGGTGGCCGGATGCAAGCAAAACGGTGCGAAACGGGTCCGTTTCAGTGCCCGGATGCACTGCCTCGGAACAACAAACTTCAAAAAGGGTTTTTTTGCTACGAACACTTCCAATCTACTCCGTTAGGCCCTAAACGATATTTAGGAGTGATTTGGAGTATTTCGGTGCCCGGATGCATGCAAAACGGTGCGAAACGGCTCCGTTTCGGTGCCCGGATGCAATGCCCCGGAGTAACGAACTTGAGATTGGGTTTTTCACTATGGACACTTCGAATCTACTCGCTTAGGCTCTAAATGATGTTTGGGAGTGTTTTGGAGCATTTGGATACCTACTGCACGAAAATCGAAGCAAAACGGGTGTTTGTGTACCCAAATGCACTATTTTGGCCGCTGAACTTTCAGGTGAATTTTTTCGCACGAACACACCCAATAGCCTCCATTGGACCCAAAACAATGTTTGGGAGTGATTTGGTGCGTTTTGGTGGCCAGATGCAAGCATGACGGTGCGAAACGGGTCTGTTTCGGTGCCCGGATGCACTGCCTCGGAACAACGAACTTCAAAATAGAGTTTTCACCAAGGACACTTCCAATCTACTCCGTTAGGCCCTAAATGATGTTCGGGAGTGTTTCGGAGCAATAGGCTACGTACTGCACGAAAATCGAAGCAAAACAGATGTTTGTGTACCGAAATACATTGTTTCGGCCGTCGAACTTTCTGAAGAATTTTTTGGCACGAATGCATGCAATAGCCTCCATTGAACCCAAAACGAAGTTTGGGAGTGATTTGGAGCGTTTCGATGCCCGGATGCATGCAAAATGGTGCGAAACGGGTCCGTTTCTGTGCCCGCACTGCCCCGGAGTAACGAACTTGAGATTGGGTTTTTCTCTACGGACACTTCCAATCTACATGCTTAGGCCCTAAATCATGTTTGGAAGTGTTTTGAAGCATTTGGATACCTACCGCACAAAAATCGAAGCAAAACGGGTGTTTGTGTACCCAAATGCACTGTTTTGGCCGCCGAACGTTCAGATGAATTTTTTCGCACGAACACACCTAATAGCCTCCATTGGACCCAGAACGATGTTTCAGAGTGATTTGGAGCATTTCGGTGCCCGGATGCATGCAAAACGGTGCGAAACGGGTCTTTTTCTGTGCCCGCACTGCCCCGGAGTAACGAACTTGAGATTGGGTTTTTCGCTACGGACACTTCCAATCTACTCGCATAGGCCCTAATTGGTGTTTGGAAGTGTTTCGGAGCATTTGAATACCTACTGCACGAAAATCAATGCAAAACAGGTGTTTGTGTACCCAAATGCACTGTTTTGGCCGCCGAACGTTCAGATGAATTTTTTCACATGAACGCACCCAATAGCCTTCATTGGAGCGAAAACGATGTTTGGGAGTGATTTGGAGCGTTTCGGTGCCCGGAAGCATGCAAAATGGGGCGAAGCGAGTCTGTTTCGGTGCCCGGATGCACTGCCCAGAGTAACGAACTTGAGATTGGGTTTTTTTGTTACGGACACTTCTAACCTACTCGCTTAGGCCCAAAATTATGTTTGGGAGTGTTTCGGAGCATTTGGATACCTACTGCACGAAAATCGAAGCAAAACGGGTATTTGAGTACCCAAATGCACTGTTTTGGCCGCCGAACTTTCAGGTGAATTTTTTCACACGAACACACCCAATAGCCACCATTGGACCCAAAACAATGTTTGGGAGTGATTTGGTGCGTTTCGGTGCCCTGATGCAATCATAACGGTGCGAAACGGGTCCGTTTCGGTGCCCGGATGCACTGCCTCGGAACAACGAACTTCAAAATGGGTTTTTCACCATGGACACTTCCAATTTACTCTGGTAGGCCCTAAATGATGTTCGGGAGTGTTTTGGAGCAATAGGCTACGTACTGCACGAAAATTGAAGCAAAACGGGTGTTTCGGCACCCGAATGCATTGTTTCGTGCATCGAACTTCTGCTGAATTTTTCGCACGAACATACCCAATAGGCTCCATTGGACCCAAAACGATGTTAAGGAGTGATTTGGAGCGTTTTGGTACCTTCTGCATGCAAAACGGAGCGAAACGGGTCCGTTTCAGTGCCCGGATGCACTGCCTCGGAACAACGAACATCAAATTGTGTTTTTCGCTACGGACACTTCCAATATACTCTGTTAGGCCCTAAATGATGTTTGGGAGTGTTTCGGAGCATTAGGCTACCTACTGCATGAAAATCGAAGCAAAACGGGTGTTTCGGCACCCGAATGCACTATTTCGTGCACCGAACTTCTGCTGAATTTTTTCGCACGAACATACCCAATAGGCTCCATTGGACCCAAAACGATGTTAAGGAGTGATTTGGAGCGTTTTGGTACCTTCTGCATGCAAAACAGATGTTTGGGAGTGTTTGGAAGATTCGGCTACCTATTGCACGAAAATCGAAGCAAAACGGGTGTTTCGGCACCGTAATGCACTGTTTCGCACCGAACATCTGTTGAATTTTTTGCACGAACATACCCAATAGGCTCCATTGGACCCAATACGATGTTAGGGAGTGATTTGGAGCATTTCGGTACCTTCTGCATGCAAAACGGAGCGAAACAGGTCCGGTTTAGTGCCTGGATGCGTTGCCTCGGAACAACGAACTTCAAAATGGGTTTTTCACTACGGACACTTCCAATCTACTCCGTTAGGCCCTAAATGATGTTCGGGAGTATTTCAGAGCATTAGGCTACCTACTACACGAAAATCGAAGCAAAACGGGTGTTTCGGCACCCGAATGCACTGTTTCGCGCACCGAACTTCTGTTGAATTTTTTCGCACGAACATACCCAATAGGCTCCATTGGACCAAAAACGATGTTAGGGAGTGATTTGGAGCGCTTGGGTACCTTCTGCATGCAAAACAGAGCGAAACGAGTCCATTTCGGTGGCCGGATGCACTGTCTCGTAACAACGAACATCAAAATAGGTTTTTCGCTATGGACACTTCCCATCTACTCCGTTAGTCCATAAATGATGTTTGGGAGAGTTTCAGAGCATTCGGCTACCTACTGCACGAAAATCGAAGCAAAACGGGTGTTTCGGTACCCGAATGCACTGTTTCGCGCACCGAAGTTCTGTTGAATTTTTTCGCACGAACATACCCAATAGGCTCCATTTGACCCAAAACGATGTTACGGAGTGATTTCGAGCGTTTGGGTACCTTCTGCATGCAAAACGGAGCGAAACGGGTCCGTTTCTGTGCACGCACTGCCCTGGAGCAACGCACTTGAGATTGGGTTTTTCGCTACGGACACTTCCAATCTACTCCGTTAGGCCATAAATGATGTTTGAGAGTGTTTCAGAGCATTCGGCTACCTACTGCAAGAAAATCGAATCAAGACGGGTGTTTGTATACCCAAATGCACTGTTTCGGCCCCCGAACTTTCTGATGAATTTTTTCGCACGAACGCACCCAATAGCCTCCATTGGACCCAAAACGAAGTTTGGGAGTGATTTGGAGCGTTTTGGTGCCCGGATGCATGCAAAATGGTTTGAAACGGGTCCGTTTCTGTGCCCGCACTGCCCCGGAGTAACGAACTTGAGATTGGGTTTTTCTCTACGGACACTTCCAATCTACATGCTTAGGCCCTAAATCGTGTTTGGAAGTGTTTTGGAGCATTTGGATACCTACCGCACAAAAATCGAAGCAAAACGGGTGTTTGTGTACCCAAATGCACTCTCTTGGCCGCCGAAAGTTCAGATGAATATTTTCGCACGAACACACCCAATAGCCTCCATTGGACCCAAAACGATATTTATGAGTGATTTGGAGTATTTCGGTGCCCGGATGCATGCAAAACGGTGCGAAACGGCTCCGTTTCGAAGCCCGGATGCACTGCCCCGGAGTAACGAACTTGAGATTGGGTTTTTCACTATGGACACTTCGAATCTACTCGCTTAGGCTCTAAATGATGTTTGGGAGTGTTTCGGAGCATTTGGATACCTACTGCACGAAAATCGATGCAAAACGGGTGTTTGTGTACCCAAATGCACTGTTTTGGCCGCCGAACTTTTAGGTGAATTTTTTCGCACGAACACACCCAATAGCCTCCATTGGACCCAAAACAATGTTTGGGAGTGATTTGGTGCGTTTCGGTGGCCGGATGCAAGCATGACGGTGCGAAACGGGTCCGTTTCGGTGCCCGGATGCACTGCCTCGGAACAACGAACTTCAAAATGGGTTTTCGCTACGGACACTTCCAATCTACTCCGTTGGTCCCTAAATGATGTTTGGGAGTGTTTCGGAGCATCCGGCTACCTACTACACGAAAATCAAAGCAAAACAGATGTTTGTGTACCGAAATACATTGTTTCGGCCGTCAAACTTTCTGATGAATTTTTTCGCACGAATGCACACAATAGCCTCCATTGAACCCAAAACGAAGTTTGGGAGTGATTGGGAGCGTTTCGATGCCCGGATGCATGCAAAATGGTGCGAAACGGGTCCGTTTCTGTGCCCGCACTGCCCCGGAGTAACGAACATGAGATTGGGTTCTTCTCTACGGACACTTCCAATCTACGTGCTTAGGCCCTAAATCGTGTTTGGAAATGTTTTGGAGCATTTGGATACCTACCGCACAAAAATCGAAGCAAAACGGGTGTTTGTGTACCCAAATGCACTGTTTTGGCCGCCGAACGTTCAGATGAATTTTTTCGCACGAACACACCTAATAGCCTCCATTGGACCCAGAACGATGTTTGAGAGTGATTTGTAGCATTTCGGTGCCCGGATGCATGCAAAACGGTGCGAAACGGGTCTTTTTCTGTGCCCGCACTGCCCCGGAGTAACGAACTTGAGATTGGGTTTTTCGCTACGGACACTTCCAATCTACTCGCTTAAGCCCTAAATGGTGTTTGGAAGTGTTACGGAGCATTTGAATACCTACTGCATGAAAATCGATGCAAAACAGGTGTTTGTGTACCCAAATGCACTGTTTTGGCCGCCGAACGTTCAGATGAATTTTTTCACATGAACGCACCCAATAGCCTCCATTGGACCCAAAACGATGATTGGGAGTGATTTGGAGCGTTTTGGTGCCCGGAAGCATGCAAAATGGGGCGAAGCGAGTCTGTTTCGGTGCCCGGATGCACTACCCAGAGTAACGAACTTGAGATTGGGTTTTTCGTTACGGACACTTCTAACCTACTCACTTAGGCCCAAAATGATGATTGGGAGTGTTTCGGAGCATTTGGATACCTACTGCACGAAAATAGAAGCAAAACGGGTGTTTGTGTACCCAAATGCACTGTTTTGGCCGCCGAACTTTCAGGTGAATTTTTTCGCACGAACACACCCAATAGCCTCCATTGGACCCGAAACAATGTTTGGGAGTGATTTGGTGCGTTTCGGTGCCCTGATGCAAGCATAACGGTGCGAAACGGGTCCGTTTCGGTGCCCGGATGCACTGCCTCGGAACAACGAACTTCAAAATGGGTTTTTCACCATGGACACTTCCAATTTACTATGGTATGCCCTAAATGATGTTCGGGAGTGTTTCGGAGCAATAGGCTACGTACTGCACGAAAATCGAAGCAAAACGGGTGTTTCGGCACCCGAATGCATTGTTTCCTGCATCGAACTTCTGCTGAATTTTTGGCACGAACATACCCAATAGGCTCCATTGGACCCAAAACGATGTTAAGGAGTGATTTGGAGCGTTTTGGTACCTTCTGCATGCAAAACCGAGCGAAACGGGTCCGTTTCGGTGCCCGGATGCACTGCCTCGGAATAACGAACCTCAAAATGGAGTTTTCGCTACGGACACTTCCAATCTACTCCGTTAGGCCCTAAATGATGTTTGGGAGTGTTTCGGAGCATTCGACTACCTAAATGCACTTTTCGGCCGCTGAACTTTTTGATGATTTTTCTCGCACAAACACACCCAATAGCCTCCATTGTTTCGGCCGTCGAACTTTCTGATGAATTTTTTCGCACGAATGCACACAATAGCCTCCATTGAACCCAAAACGAAGTTTGGGAGTGATTGGGAGCGTTTCGATGCCCGGATGCATGCAAAATGGTGCGAAATGGGTCCGTTTCTGTGCCCGCACTGCCCCGGAGTAACGAACATGAGATTGGGTTCTTCTCTACGGACACTTCCAATCTACGTGCTTAGGCCCTAAATCGTGTTTGGAAGTGTTTTGGAGCATTTGGATACCTACCGCACAAAAATCGAAGCAAAACGGGTGTTTGTGTACCCAAATGCACTGTTTTGGCCACCGAACGTTCAGATGAATTTTTTCGCACGAACACACCTAATAGCCTCCATTGGACCCAGAACGATGTTTCAGAGTGATTTGGAGCATTTCGGTGCCCGGATGCATGCAAAACTGTAACACCCAGATTTCCAAGAAACTCGAATGCTTCCATATGTGTGCCCAGGATGTCCACAGAACACATATAGATTACAAATATTGAATCACAGAGAACACAATGCTCGGATAAAATAGTTTATAACAGAGTTTAACACAAGACATAGTCTTAAACAAATAACACAGCGGAAGACTTATTACTAATAAACGTCTTAACTAAGTAGAGCCTCCAATTCCACAGGGACTCCGACTGGTTGAACATAGCTAGAAGTACGGCAGATCCTCCGGAAACTCAGCAAGCGACTGATCATTCAATGCTCCATCTGTTACCCATCCGGGATTTTGTTGAATAGTTGCAAGTGTAAGTAAACCATCTTACTTAACAAGTTTAACACGGGTTATGCAAGGACAAAAGGCTTGACACGGTTATACTGCATTAGCACTTTTAGTTGATTCATTTTATTATCATCCAACTTACTATCAATGAGTAGATCCCAAGTATAAACCCATTAATAAGGTATAAGTGATTATAGAACAAACCAACATCAACCTCTATTATCATCTTCTAATCAAAAAGGATCCAGGCCGCTCGTATCCGTGAGCACGGCTATCATGATAGATCAACACTCTGCAGAGGTTTCGCCCTTTACCCGCCGGTCACATAAATCCAAAAGAACTTATGTTACGAGGACTTTCACAAAACACCCTAACAAGCACAGTAGCCGTTTTGGTTCAACATAGGCAGCATAACCCGAGGCATCGAGATTGACGTACGCTCAGGGCGCAACGTGAGGGGGTCAATGGCGTCCAGAGCGAGAGCGCATTCATCGCAACGTGTGAAGCTGCCGTACATCGGGCGCTTACATCACGGGACTTTGCCTAACGGGGCATGGCCAACGGATAAAACCGTCCTCGATGGATCAAACTATACTCTCACCCATGCACCCCACATACGCCTTTCGGTAACCACTGGCGAGGTAGAGACGTACAAGTTAATTATCCAAGACCAGAGCCATTATAGTTCCAACGGCAGCGAACAGGTTCCTGGGTTGCCGCTTTAAGAACCGGACCTTATGGAGAGACATTAGAACAAAGCACAAAGCACATGCTCTAATTCCCTAGATCAAACCTTATAGAGATACTAGAACAAAGCACACAGCACATGCTCTAGTTCCCCGAACCATGTTGCTAAAAAGCATCTTTTAACCATCATTGAAGTGAACCATTAATTCAATATTGACATTAGAAATAAATGTTGGTTGCAGCGCGTAGCATAGTCTAACCATAATGCATAAAACCCTGGGTAACAAGGAATAAGGTAAAGACTAGGAACATCCTTAGTGGCTAACAGTATTAGACACATGCATATGATTGATGTGATTAATCGGTGAATAGGTAACAAGGATGGTCCGTGTTATACTTGCCTTCCTCAGTGAACTGCTGCTGCACTTGATCTTGGTGAACGGGATCGTCGACGAACTCGAACGGCTCGGCAACTACTCATATAGATCACCACACAAGCATCCACACATACATGCAAACAAGATATTTAATTAGAACAGTACACCAAACATAAACAAAAGATGAAAAGAAGGTTTTAGACTTAATCTACGCTTCACTACGAACACGTGAGCGCGAAAATCACTCAAATCGGAGTTAAAACGGAGAAACTACGCTTAAAACGGGCTCTAGGGGCTTGCTGGTAAGGATTTTAGACTTCCAGGGGTGTTTTTGAAAGAAACCAGGGAACTAAAACGTAATTTCGTAAAAAACTCGAGGGCTAACGAGTAAAACTGTCACTCAGGACGGCGGGCACTATTTTTCAAAAGCGCAGGGGCTAAATCGAAAGAAAAAGGACTAAACTGTAAATACTTTTGAATAGAGGTGGACCGCGGGTTGATTTTTGAAAAACAGAGGGGCTCTTTTGCAAAAACGCCACAGCAACGGCTGGATGCTGACGTCAACTGACGTCACCATTGACCAACCGTGGACCGGCCTGAACCGTGGTTCACGGAAACCGGCTCGGTTTAAACTGGTTTTAGATCTGGCCGTCGGATTGGATCTAAACGGCGGAAAACAGATCGGCTCAAGGGGTCGCCGGAGCTCAGCCGTCGCGGCGGCGCATGCGGCGGCGCTTCGCCGGAATCAGCTCGGCTCGAGGCTAGAGTGGTCCAAAACTCGCCGCGATGGATCCTAGAGAGAGAGGAGAGAGAGGGGATTCGCTTTTGTGGGTCGGAAGCGGGGTTTGGCCGGTGGAGGCGGCTTGCGACGACCGACGGTGACTTGGTGTCTCCGGCGAGGTCGTGCGCACGCGAGAGAGCAAGAGAAGGAGGGGAAAAGAGCTGCGGGGCTTCCTCACCTTACGGCGAAACTCCAGAGCTAACCCTAGGCGGCTAGGCGGTGGATTGGTGGCGGCGGCGTGGAAGCTCGACGGCGCTAGGGTTTGAGATGCAGGGGATTCACGAGGAGGGGCGACGGCTTATAAAGGGGCTCTGGGGACTCCTTGGCGTGCGCGCCAAGCCGCGAGGAGGGAGACGTGCACGGAGCGGAGTCCGCGGCGGCGCGGCGGTGGAGTCCCGCTTGCCCACGGCGAGAGGTAGGAGGAGGAGATGACAAGCGGGCCCAAGCCGTCAGCGACTGCGGAAGAGAGAGGAGGCGCGCGCTGCGGAGGGAAAAGAGAGGCCGACAAGTGGGCCCAAGCTGTCAGTCACAGCGGAGGAGAGAGCGCGGAGCGGGCTAGGCTACGGTAGCGCGACTGGGCCGTGGCTCTGCTGGGCCGCGCGAAAGAGGAAAGGGAAGATGGGCCGCGCAGAGAAAGGAAAGGTTGGGCCACGGAAAAGAAAAAGAAAAGGGAGAAAGAGATGGGCCGCTGGGCTGAAAAGAAAGAAGGAAAAAGAGAGGGAAAAGAAAAGGGTTTTTCTTTTATTCAAACACTCATTTGAATTCAAATTCAAATTTGAATTCAACAATCAAAAGAAATGCACCAGCATGAATGCAACAATAATGTTTCTATTTCCTATATTTGCTTTTATTTATTCAAAAATTTTATTTTCCTACATTATTTATGAGCACTCAAATAGGAAAACCAATTAATTACTAATTTTTATAAATAGGCATTTTCAGGGTGTTACAAAAACGGTGCGAAACGGGTCTTTTTCTGTGCCCGCACTGCCCCGGAGTAACGAACTTGAGATTGGGTTTTTCGCTACGGACACTTCCAATCTACTCGCTTAGGCCCTAAATGGTGTTTGGAAGTGTTACGGAGCATTTCAATACCTACTGCACGAAAATCGATGCAAAACAGGTGTTTGTGTACCCAAATCCACTGTTTTGGCCGCCGAACGTTCAGATGAATTTTTTCACATGAACGCACCCAATAGGGAGTGATTTGGAGCGCTTGGGTACCTTCTACATGCAAAACAGAGCGAAACGGGTCCATTTCGGTGGCCGGATGCACTGCCTCGTAACAACGAACTTCAAAATGGGTTTTTCGCTACGGACACTTCCAATCTACTCCGTTAGGCCATAAATGTTGTTTGAGAGAGTTTCGGAGCATTCGGCTACCTACTGCACGAAAATCGAAGCAAAACGGGTGTTTCGGTACCCGAATGCACTGTTTCGCGCACCGAAGTTCTGTTGAATTTTTTCGCACGAACATACCCAATAGGCTCCATTGGACCCAAAACGATGTTACGGAGTGATTTCGAGCGTTTGGGTACCTTCTGCATGCAAAACGGAGCGAAACGGGTCCGTTTCTGTGCCCGCACTGCCCTGGAGCAACGAACTTGAGATTGGGTTTTTCGCTACGGACACTTCCAATGTACTCCGTTAGGCCATAAATAATGTTTGAGAGTGTTTCAGAGCATTCGGCTACCTACTGCAAGAAAATCGAATCAAGACGGGTGTTTGTATACCCAAATGCACTGTTTTGGCCGCCGAACGTTCAGATCAATTTATTCGCACGAACACACCTAATAGCCTCCATTGGAGCCAAAATGAAGTTTGGGAGTGATTTGCAGCTTTCGGTGCCCGGATGCATGCGAAACGGTGCGAAACAGGTCCGCTTCTATGCCCGCACTGCCCCGGAGTAACGAACTTGAGATTGGGTTTTTCACTACGGACACCTCCAATCTACTCGCTTAGGCCCTAAATGGTGTTTCGAAGTGTTTCGGAGCATTTGGATACCTACTGCACAAAAAATCGAAGCAAAACGGGTGTTTGTGTACCCAAATGCACTGTTTTGGCCGTCGAACGTTCAGATGAATTTTTTCGCACGAACACACCCAATAGCCTCCATTGGAACCAAAACGATGTTTGGGAGTGATTTGGAGCGTTTCGGTGCCCGGATGCATGCAAAACGGTGTGAAACGGGTCCGTTAACGTGCCCGGATGCACTGCCCCGGAGTAACGAACTTGAGATTGGGTTTTTCGCTACAGACACTTCCAACCTACTCGCTTAGGCCCTAAATGATGTTTGGGAGTGTTTCAGAGCATTTGGATACCTACTGCACGAAAATCGAAGCAAAACGGGTGTTTTGGCACCCGAATGCACTGTTTTGCACCGAACTTTTGTTGAATTTTTTCGCACGAACATACCCAATAGGCTCCATTGGACCCAAAACGTTGTTAGAGAGTTATTTGGAGCGTTTCGGTACCTTCTGCATGCAAAACGGAGCAAAACAGTTACGTTTCAGTGCCCGGATGCACTGCCTCGGAAAAACAAACTTGAAAATGGGTTTTTTCGCTACAGACACTTCCAATCTACTCGCTTAGGCCCTAAATAGTGTTTGAAAGTGTTTCGGAGCATTTGGATACCTACTGCACAAAAAATCGAAGCAAAACGGGTGTTTGTGTACCCAAATGCACTATCTTGGCCGTCGAACGTTCAAATGAATTTTTTCGCACGAACACATCCAATAGCCTCCATTGGAACCAAAACGATGTTTGGGAGTGATTTGGAGCGTTTCGGTGCCCGGATGCATGCAAAACGGTGTGAAACGGGTCCGTTAACGTGCCCGGATGCACTGCCCCGAAGTAACGAACTTGAGATTGGGTTTTTCGCTACAGACACTTCCAACCTACTCGCTTAGGCCCTAAATGATGTTTGGGTGTGTTTCAGAGCATTTGGATACCTACTGCACGAAAATCGAAGCAAAACGGGTGTTTTGGCACCCGAATGCACTGTTTTGCACCGAACTTTTGTTGAATTTTTTCGCACGAACATACCCAATAGGCTCCATTGGACCTAAAACGTTGTTAGAGAGTTATTTGGAGCGTTTCGGTACCTTCTGCATGCAAAACAGAGCAAAACAGTTACGTTTCAGTGCCCGGATGCACTGCCTCGGAAAAACAAACTTGAAAATGGGTTTTTTCGCTACAGACACTTCCAATCTACTCCGTTAGGCCCTAAATGATGTTTGGGAGTGTTTCAGAGCATTCGGCTACCTACGGCCCGAAAATCAAAGCAAGACGGGTGTTTGCGTACCCAAATGCACTGTTTCGGCCGCCGAACATTCAGATGAATTTTTTTGCACGAACACACCCAATAGCGTCCATTGGACCCAAAATGAAGTTCGGGAGTGATTTAGAGCGTTTTGGTGCCCGGATGCATGCAAAACGGTGCGAAACAGGTCCGTTTCTGTGCCCGCACTGCCCCGGAATAACGAACTTGAGATTGGTTTTTTCGCTACGGACACTTCCAATCTACTCGGTGAGGCCCTAAATGGTGTTTGGAAGTGTTTCGCAGCATTTTGATACCTATTGCACAAAAATCGAAGCAAAACAGGTGTTTCGGCACCCGAATGCATTGTTTTGTGCACTGAACTTCTATTGAATTTTTTCGCACGAACATACCCAATAGGCTCCATTCGACCCAAAACGATGTTAGGGAGTGATTTGGAGCGTTTCGGGAGCTTCTGCATGCAAAACGGAGCAAAACGGGCCCGTTTCAGTGCCCGGATGCACTGCCACGGAACAAAGAACTTCAAAATGGGCTTTTTGCTATGGACACTTCCAATCTACTCCGTTAGGCCCTAAATGATGTTTGAGAGTGTTTCGGAGCATCAGGCTACCTACTGCACGAAAATCGAAGCAAAACGGGTGTGACCTCTATATTTATAGGAAGGGAAGGTCTTGCCCCTTAAGCAATCAAAAGTCTAATGAAATCTCATCAAATTACAATTCCTAACTTGGTTTGCCCAGGCATAGCCAGTATAACCTCTTCTATAGACGGTCTGACCGCCTGTCTCAGGGTGCAGAACTTCCTAAGGTTATAGCTCTCTCGTTCGAACTCCAAATCGGATGTTCTACATATGAATTTTGATCAAATGGTGAAGTCCCATTTGCATTTGGGGAACTTGATACAGCCGGTCCAGACCAGTTGTGCAAGCAGTCTAACCTCCTATCCCAGACCTACCAATTTTGGTCGTCAACATGTGCCCCCCCTGTTTTCTGGCAAAGCAAGTGTGCCAGAAAATACACTTCTGAACCAAAACTGACTAAATACAGTGATGAACAATGCATAAGCCATATAATGGTCTCTAAATTCTCCATGGATGCTTTTGTAACTGAAACAAAATCCTAGTGAATAACATGTATGAACCTACTATTTCGGCTCCTAAGCATTTCAACATATCTAATAACATAAATATTGATGTGGCCATGGTAACCAATTGTGGTTCCTTGCTAAATCATAAGCATAATTAAATGAGAGCCAAGGATTATACTAAAACCATGGATTATAATTAAATATGCCTAAATATGCATTCCATGGCATATGCATCCAAGATTGATATGATGACCGTTGATGCTTCTTTGCTCTTGGTGATGAAGAATTGCTACTTTGATCATCTCCTAACCGATTGTTTTTCTTTTGTGTGGCTATTTTTTTGAGGGCGTGCACTACTAGAATCTGGTACTATAATAACGGGGACTGTAATAGTGGCACTGTAATAATGGACACCCCGACCATTATTAAGTTTCTGTCATTAGAAATCATCTCTGCAATAACGGCCACTGTGTCCGTTATTAGAAATTGTCTCTCTAATAACGGGCAACATGACGTCATCGTGCCTGTTATTACAAATGACGGAATGACATCATCACGCCCATTATTTCAAATAGCTTTTTGAAAATATAAAACTCACAAAAAATAGCAAAAAATATGGGTGGAGAGCCCCACCGGCCGGCCAGCCACCCATCCAAGCTATCAGGTATTCAATTTTTTCACAAAATTTAAACAATTCAGTTTTCGTAGAATTTAAACAATGCGGCCAGCTGGCGGGATTCGAACTCACGACCTCCTACTCGTGTATAACCTCCTCTACCACTACACTAAACTATCAGTTGTGTCTTTCTCCTCATATTATAATTCACCAAGAAAAATTTGATTGTTTGATATCCTAAATGAACTCAAATAAAAAAGTTGCCAACTACAAAGTTTGTTAACTTTCAAAGATATAAAACTTTCATTTAGTTAGTTTCTCCATCTGAGGTCATTTACAAAATTTGAATTCCGCATTTAAGAAACATAAAATTAGTTTTTCGTGGACAATATGATCTCAAATTAAAAGGTGTCAACAACAAAGTTTCTTTTTGGGTTATAAACTACAACTTTCATTGAGGTAGTTTCTCCAAACGAGATCATTTGAAAAATTCAAATTTCAAATGATTTGCAATAACGGACGCACGACATCAGTTGCCCTTGGTGCATTTTTAATAACGATTGGGTGACATCACATCTCGTTGTTGGCCCAGTTCACTATTTGTAACAACGACTGATGATGACATCAGCAGATCTCGTTATTAAAGATGCCATTTTTAATAACACATGACACATGACGTTGACGTCATCAACCATCTGTTATTAAAGATCTTATTTCTAATAACGGCCATGGATGATGTCAGCATTCACTGTTACTACTGTGTCACCTCCATTTCTAATAACACTTGTTCCACTAACGTCATTGGTGCCCATTATTGCTGCGGTCACAACAATAACGCTTCCACCGATGACATCTGTGGCGGACCACTCCGAAATTATTCTAAGTTAAATACCCACTGACCACTAACCAAGTAGTCAGGCACTTAATCCGGAATAAGCTGGAGAACCGTCGGATTATACCCGATTAACCACATACTTGGTGTCGATGTCCACCGTGGGGGTACTAGATGGCGAGATCATAGGACGCTTGGTGATGGCCTTTTTTGGAGTCAGGAGTCCCACAGTTGGCCTTTTGGGCGTCACTACGTGGCGATTCCCATCGGGCTACACATGGGATCTTGGCACAGCAGAGCTCACGCGAGGCGGAGCTGACCGGCAACAGGGGGAGGCCGATCGGCCCTTAGTTGGCTGGCCGGCCTAAGGCAGGTGCCTCTGGCCCTGCGGTCGCACGGTGACGGCTTCCACGGACACAACTTGCTCGATGATCTAGAGGTTGCTGGAATTTGGGCGGTTGGAATCGGGTTTTGACGGTGAAAATGGAGAGGCGGTGTGGCGGACCACTCTGAAATTATTCCAAGTTAAGTACCCACGGACCACTAACCAAGTAGTCAGGCACTTAATCCGGAATAAGCTGGAGCGCCGTCGGATTATACCTGATTAACCACGTACTTTCACGATCGAAACAACACGCGTGCCCACACGAAGGTGAGTTCCAGAAATTACAACATTCCACAAGTTCAACTAAATATAAATAGTCTCATCAAATTATTACAAACCAAGTCTGAATTTCAAATGGAAGTATGAGAGTTCAATGCTGCGGAATTAAACTAACGATGATACATAGCAACACCATAATGAAGCCATCCATGGTGCTACTCCTCCCGCTCCTCGGCAGAGGACGGAACCCACACGACGTGCCAGCCAAGAGGAACCTGGGCAGGCCAAGAGACAACATTCACCGTCTCATCCAAAGTAGTACCTGAAACAATAGCCACAAGCAAGGCTAGGTATACTAATACTCAGCAAGGCTTACCCGTCGGGTGAAAACTACATCACCAACTCCTAGACATGAGAGGCTTTTGGCTGGTGTGTTTGTTTTGCCAGAAAGCAGCTAAGAGTGGATCCTTACTTTCACTATTTTAGCATCAGGTTCTAGTTAGTTTAACCATTCTAGATGAGCAATCTTTCTAAGCATATAAGTGGTGCAATACAATTTAGTACAAACAACAAGTTCATCATCCTCATAGTTCCACTTGTTACTCAATGCAGCACAGCGGTCAAGCAGTCTCATTAACCGCGAGAAGCGGACAGCTCAAACCGAATTTCACTACCTAGCCAGGGAAAACCCAACACACACGAATAATGCCTGCTATAAAAGGCACAAACACTATCCAACCTTTCCCTTCAATCCACAGTTCAGCGCCGGGTCCATTCCCTTAGGATACAAGGTTATCGGATACTCGCGGACTTACACCGGCCGATCTCACGCATGTAACTACTTGTGTACTGCAAGGAAAAAACATTTCCAAGGAGAAATGGCTATCGATCCTAGCTGCATCAATCGGGTACCGGGCTTACCGGTTCCCATAGGTCGGCATGTGCGTGGTACGTCCAAAACTTGACACACACATACCACATGTTACGACCTTAATCCAATTATCATACACGGACCGGAGATCTACACATACCATCCCACCCGTCCATCCTTATGATTCCAACATAAGTAAAGGCAAGCAACTCCTATATCTCATAAGTGATAGGGAATCACTCGACTTGTAACGGTCCTAAGGCATTGTTCTAATAGACCTTATCACACTAGTATTTCAAAACATAGATACTAGAATCATGCAACTAGGGTGTTCAAACAACTCCTTGAAACGTAAATGCACAAGCATAAATAATTCATAGTTGCACAATTTAAGAGTTAGGTTATGCTCCGGGGCTTGCCTTTTAGAGCTAAGCCGGTGTTTGACTCCGGGTCAATTACGATGACGTCGGCACCACCTTCGGGAGCTTCTTCTTCGTTGGCGGGGACGAGATTGTACGTGCCGTCAGCGAGAGCGCCTTCTACATGATGCACAAGTTTAAGGGGTTGCTGCTAGTTTTAGGTCTAAAAGTTAATGCATTTGAAGGCCATATTTACCTGGACACCAAAGTATACCATTCTTTTCTTCACAAGAATAGAAAAAGGGATGCTAGGTTTTAAACTTTACTTGATGGTAATTGTGTACACATATAAAACAAATTTTACTATTATTTCTCATGCAAAGGTTTCGTTTTGGAAATTTAGCTTCACATGCACCACATGAGCTTAACTACCAAAATTGATTTATATCTTTTTATGAAAACACCGTTTACTCTAGTTCCTTCTCCTTTTTGTTTCTCTGTTTCTGTTCCTCCTTTTTATCTACAAACTTTATGTCAGCTACAGGAGTATAAGAGTTAAGCTCACCTCAAAGTTTAGCTAAAACCAAGCTGTACAAAATTTATTAAAATTAGTACAAGTTGTTGTTAAAAGAAACAAGATTAATTCATATAAAATCAAAATTACTTCCAAAACAGAAGATTTCTCTACCAGAGCTAGTCTAAACAGCCCCCAACAATTGTCTACCCAAAAACCAACACCTATTTATTTGCTAGCCTAAACAGGGTCTAAAATTAGGTTTAGCATTTTTCCAACACGTGCCAACAAGTTTCTAGACCTCTGGTGAAAGTTGGTGATTTTTGACTGCATGAAGAACTGAGCTAGAACAGAAATCACTAAATAATTCATAACTGAAGTTATAGGCCATATTTGTAGGCCTCCTTTGGACACCATGCTTCTACAGACCGCACAAGCAACATATCGAAAGTTCAGCTACAAAAGAGCTCAGGATTTGAAATGGTGCACAAAACTCTAAAAACTGAGTTTGAATTTTAATTCAAAAACCAATCATCAAAAGTGTATACATGCAAACATGAGATTGGAGTTTACAATCTCACGAGTCCAGGGAGTATTTTTGTGCATTTTTCTGATTTTGAAAGGATTTTACAAAATAGAACTAGATCTATGGAATCTTTTTACGCCGGGAACCCTAGATCTTTTAAAACTTCACAAAACGGCCCTTGAACTTTACACCAAGGACCCTAAAAATAAAAAGGGGAATGCATTGGGGTCTAGGCTTCGCCGGCGACCAGATTCCGGCGAGGAGGCGGTGAACCGGCGTGGGGAAGGAGGGGTAACGCGGAGAGGAGGTCACCGCGAGTCGGTTGTGAGCGGTCTCGTGGACGGAGGTGCAGCGGTGCGGCTCGTCGACGGTGTGCGGCGGAGCGGCTTGCTCCGACGATGTCGGCAGCCAGCTGCTGGGGTCGAGGCAAGACGCGGCGTGGCTTGCGAGCTTCATCAGGATGAGGCGGAACTCGTCGAGGGTCTTGGCGGCAATGGGGATGGCCAGAAGGTAGGGCTTGGCGTTGAGGTGGAGCTCGGTGGCGGGGATGGCCGAGCGGTGGGGAAATCCTTCGATTCCCAGCGAGTGGTGCTCGGCTTCGGTTGGGGATGGCTCGAGGGGTTAGCTAAGAGAGTGGGCGAGCTACGGGTGCAGTGGATTGGAGAGCCATGGAGGGGAAGGCGGTCGATTTAGCCGGCGGCTGCAAGCTCGGGCAGGGCGTGGCTACGGGTTGGCGGTCAAAGATCATGGCATGGGCGATGGGAGATCCTCTGGCGATGCTGTTGGCGCGAAGCGAGGGCAAAGCCGGGCTGCAAGGAGTCCTTCCCAGAGTGCACGAGCTTCGGCCAATGACGGAGCTCGGCTCGCCATGATGGCAGCCCATGTGGCGAGGCTCGCCTGGGCACAGCAGGGCTTGATCTGACCGGACGGGGGTGCTGGCGTGTGCGTGGGGAGGAGAGGCGTGGCTGCCGCGGCTTTGGCCGGCCTGACCGGGTCGCCGCCGCTCGCCGGCCACGGGGCGGCCGCTGGCGGCCTCGGGCAGAGGCTGGCCGAGCCGGCAGTCGGGCGCCCGTGGAGCTCCCCGGTTCAACAGTGCAAAACTCCAAAACTTTGAACTAAACTTTCAAAAGTGCAAACACAAAAGTTGGATTTTGAAAGGTGGGTCACAACTTTCTTTTGGGTGTGAACCTGAAATTACGAATTGTTCAAGCTCAAACAAGCTATGTTTGAAAAGGTGTTCTGCATGGTTTTTTTGGTTTTTGAGGGGCTTAACTTCAAAATTTGAAAAAATTGCCAACAGTAACTAGGCTTCATTTGGGATGACAAACAACTTTTGTTTTCGGAGACTTTCAAGTTTAGTAATAAAATGAGATCTTGGTTGGGTGCCAAAATGGCCCTATTGAATTCTAAACTTGAATTTAAAAACCAAATTAAGTGTGTTTTAACCCTTGCTGCCTTTTTCCCTTGTTTTTAGTGTATTTTTAATGTTTTAAACATCAGGGATGTCACAACCTTCCCCCTTAAAAGGAATCTCGCCCCGAGATTTGATTGTGCTTAGCGATAAGGTAGGAAAAGAGATACCTTGGTCTTAGGAAGGATGTCGGGGAAGTTCTTCTTAAGATACTCTTCGGTTTCCCATGTGGCTTCATCCTCGGAGTGATGACTCCACTGAATTTTGTACATTTTAACTTCTTTTCTTTGGATCTTGATAGGATGCTCATCATAAGAAAGATCCGGCTCAACCGAGAGTTCTTCTTGCTCAACAACCTCGGTCGGAACACGAAGACACTTTTTGAGTTGAAAAACATGGAAAACGTTGTGCACGGCGGAGAGCTTCTCTGGAAGCATCACACGGTACGCAACCGGCCCACATTGTTGAGTGATTTCATATGGACCAATGTAGCGAGGTGTGAGTTTTTCTTTCAACCCAAACCTTTGTACACCCCTGATCGGGGAGACCTTGAGATACACATGATCACCGACTTCGAACTGAAGGGGCTTTCGACTTTGATCAAAGTAACTCTTCTGCCGAGATTGTGCGGTTCTTAAGTTTTCATGGATGATCCTAACCTTTTCCTCTGTCTCTTTTACAAGGTCAGGGCCATATGTGTATCTCTCGCCTGCCTGAGACCAACGCAACGGTGTCCGACATCTTCTACCATACAAGGCTTCGAAAGGTGCCATTTTTAAACTTGCTTGGTAGCTGTTGCTATAAGAGAATTCAGCCAGAGATAAACATTTCTCCCAATTTTTCCCATAATGTATAACACAAGCTCGAAGCATATCCTCTAGGATTTGATTTACCCTTTCCGTATGCCCATCGGTTTGAGGGTGGTACGCTGAACTACGGATCAGTTTTGTGCCTAGGGATAGTTGCAAATGTTCCCAAAAGCGTGCCACAAATTAAGTACCACGATCTGAAATTATCGTCTTGGGCACCCCATGTAAACAAACGATCTGTTCCAAATAGATTTCAGCATACTTTTATAGCGGTATATGTTGTATTGACCGGAATAAAATGCGCAGTCTTTGTTAGGCGGTCCACAATTACACAAATGGAGTCATGGCCCTTAGGGGTTTTGGGAAGTCCAACAATGAAATCTATGCTTATATCTTCCCACTTCCATGAGGGAATAGGTAGAGGTTGTAGAGTACCTGCTACCTTCAAGTGGCTAGCCTTTACCTGCTAACACGTGTCACATTCCGACACATATTTGGCAATCACCCGTTTCATCCTAGTCCACCAAAAGTTTTGTTTAAGGTCTTGGTACATTTTGGTGCTACCGGGATGGATAGAAAATTTGGAAAGATGAGCTTCATCCATGATTTTCCTTCGGAGCTCGGTGTTTTTGGGCACCACTATCCGATGTTCAAACCACATCACTCCTTGCCCATCCAGCCAGAAGCATTTATATTTTTCCTTTCCCTTTGCCAATTTTCTTTTGAGGATTTTAATGCTTGCATCATTTAATTGGGCTACAACAATCTGATCGTGCAAGGTTGGTTCAATAGAGATATGGTTGAAGTACCCGTGGGGAACAATCTCCAAGTTGAGCTTCGCCATTTCATGGCACATGGTGACAGCATAGCACTCTACGGAATGGCAGTGACAGCGAGCCTTGCGGCTTAGAGCATCCGCAACCACATTAGCCTTCCCGGGGTGATAATGCACACTTAGATCATAGTTCTTAGCCAACTCCAACCACCTCCATTGCCTCATATTCAAATGTGCCTGAGTGAAGACATATTTGAGGCTCTTGTGATCGGTGTATATATTGCATGGAACACCCATCAAGTAGTGTCTCCAAATCTTGAGAGCATGAATAACCGCTGCCAACTCAAGATTATGTGTAGGGTAATTTTGCTCATGCGGTTGGAGTGCTCGGGAAGCATAAGCAATGACCCGGTTCTCCTGCATAAGGAGACAACCGAGTCCGGTGCCTGAAGCATCACAATAGACATCATAGGGCTTGGTGCTGTCGGGTTGAGCTAAGACTGAGGCTGAAGTTAGATGTTTTCTCAAGGTGTGTAAAGCTTCTTCACATTTTTCACTCCACTCAAATTTGACTTCCTTCTTTAAGAGTTCGGTCATGGGTTTAGCAATTCGAGAGAAATCCAGAATGAAGCGGCGATAGTAACCGGATAGACCCAGAAAACTCCGAATCTCATGGACAGAGGTAGGTGGCTGCCAATCCATGACCTCTTGCACCTTTGTTGGATCCACGGATATACCATCCTTGGAAACCGTATGACCCAAGAACTTTACACTTTCTAGCCAGAATTCACAATTGGAGAACTTAGCGTAGAGTTGATGGTCTCTCAACCTTTGAAGAACAATGCGAAGGTGTTCGGCATGCTCCTCCTTATTTTTGTAATATATGAGGATGTCATCAATAAAGACCACCACAAACTTGTCAAGCTCGGACATGAAAACCGAATTCATGAGGTACATGAAGTAGGCCGGGGCATTTGTGAGCCCAAATGACATGACCAAAAGTTCATAAAGTCCATAGCGGGTAGAAAAGGCAGTCTTAGGAATGTCACAAGGACGAATTTTTATTTGATGATAGCCAGAGCGAAGATCAATCTTAGAAAACACTCCGGCTCTAGCAAGTTGATTAAAAAGGACGTACATCAATGCGGGGAAGTGGATACTTGTTCTTGATGGTCACCGCATTAAGAGGCCGGTAGTCAATACACAACCTCAAAGAATGATCCTTCTTCTTCACAAAAATAGCTGGACAACCCATGGTGACACACTAGGATGGATGAAACCCTTGTCTAACAATTCTTGGAGTTGAATTTTTAATTCAGCCAATTCATTGGGTGGCATTCTATAGGGTCTCTTTGATATAGGTGTTGTGCCAGGTTGAAGTTCAATTACAAACTCAATGTCCCTATCCAGCGGCATCCCAGGTAAGTCATCCGGAAAACATCGGCATACTCACATACCACCGGAACGTCCTTTAGTTGTGTTTCTACCATGGTGTAAGCACAAGCATTGGTGCATTTTCGGTGTGCCAGATATAGTGCACTAGGGCCATGTGAAGGTGAGTTTATCTCCACGACCCGTTCGGCAACATCTAGCATAACCTTATGTTGAGTCATCCAATTTGCCCCCAAAACAATATCAAATTCCTTCCAATCCAAGCAGAATCAGATCAGTAGGAAAAACTTTACTACCTAGCTTGATTGGTACTTTTCGAGTGACTTGGTTGGATGTTATTTTACCTCCCGCTATTGATATCACATATGCTGATTTGGTGTGATATGATTTTAATCCACATTTTGTATTAAACCCCGTGCTTATAAAACTATGTGTTGCCCCGAATCAAACAATATCACAGTAGGTTGGTTGTGGATAGGAAAGATACCAGTCATGTCCGGTGCTCGCTCAGGTAGGTCAGCTAGGGTGGTGTAGTTGAGCCGTCCATGCCTGACTTGGACTCGCTGTTGCTTGCCCTTGTTCTGCTGGTTCCCAGGGCGCTGGTTCTGAGGCTTGTTTTGTGGGCAGTCCTTGATGAAATGGCTGCTACTGCCACACTTGAAGCATGTGTAGCCATCTCTAGGACGAAGCGGCTGCTGCACATTCTGCCTTGGCGCCTGTTGCTGCGGCGGCGGTGGGGGAAAACGAGGGGCACCCTGCTGTGGTGGCCTGGCAACCCAACATCCACCCTGAGGTGTCCTCTGCTGTCCCTGCGATGCAGCCGATGGAACCAAGAGGAACCTCTGAGTTTGCCCACTTGAAGGGGCAGCAGGAGCCTTCCTTTTCTTCTCGGCCTTATGAGCCAAGTTAGCGTCTTCCTGGGTAATAGCAATGTTCACAAGTTCACCATAAGTGGCAACTCGTGTAGTGGTCAACTGGGCCTTGAGCTTGGAATTGAGGCCACGGAGGAACCTTTCCATCTTCTTTTCATTGGAATCAGCATGATGACCCGCATAAGGACACACACCATTGAAGGCCTGGGAGTACTAGAGCACAATGCGGGTTCCCTGAGTCAGAGCCAGGAACTCGTTTAGCTTCCTCTTAACAAGTCCAGCAGGAATATGGTGGGCTTTGAAAGCAGTCCTGAATTCCTCCCACTCAATGACATGGTTCTCCTGCTGAAGAGCTAGATAGTTCTCCCACCATAGGAGAGCTGTGCCACGGACTGCTGCACTGCAAAGATCACCTTGTGCTTTGAAGTAAAAGGTGTAGCCAGGATGGAGAATATGGATTCGATGGCCCGAATCCATGCATCAGCTTCCAAGGGCTCCTCGGCTCTTGAGAACACCGGAGGGTGAGTAGCCAAGAAGTCCTCGTACCGGGCCACCTGAGGTGGAGGAGCACGATGACCACCCTGCTGCTGCTGCATCTGCTGCTGTATCATCTGTTGCTGCTACTGCAGATTACAGAGGATCTCCGTTTGGGTGGCATATAGCTGCTGCCACGTTGGGGGTTGTTGCGTGTGGCGGTGGTGGTGGTTGTTGCCCTTCCTGTCCTTGCGGGTTGGCGTTGGAACCACTAGCATCACGACCGCTATGAGTGATAGTCATCTGCAGTAGGTACTTGTATTAGCCACAATTCATAAGCTTGCATAAATCAATGACAAGATAGAACGTGGCAATGTAATGAAGTTTACTGCGCAAGGATAACATATCATCAAGCAGTTTTTGAAGAAAAATCATATCCTCCAGCAGAAGTCAAGTTAGATGCTCCATCTCGGTCAGTAGCTTGGAAATTTTGTACTCTACAACTTTCGTGTTTGGCTCAGAACCCAAATCGAGCTAGAACTAGGCCGAAAAATTAAGGTTTCAGTTCTCAGTTTTTGCTGTTTTCAGGAGGCCGAGCTGTAGTGTTTTGGTCAGCCATTTTTATTTCACTTAACCAATGGGGTTGAATTTTGGTGAGCGTTTTCGTTTGACAAATTCAGACAACTTGTAGTTCATGTCACAGCTCAGATGTGAAAGGAAAACACATTAATAACTAAAACAAGAGTAGCTGCAGAAAGTTTTCAGCACAACCATTACAACCTTTCTCAAGTTTTTGGAAATCCCACATCCCATGCCAAATGGATTACATGTTCAAAAGCTTCAAAAGAAAACTCAACTCAAACTAGCCTATTACATCATGAAACCAAAAGTTTAGGCTACGCGGAGGAGTAACTTGCTACCGAAGCTCCTAGAAGTCGTCTAGGTTGTTAGCTGTAGCCTAGCTGCCCATGGGAGATGGTGGAGCTTCAAGAGGTGGCATTTCATCCTCTGTGTCCATATCAGATTCAGGGGCTTCTTCTCCCCCATTTTCTCTACCCTCATTAAGAGGTGCTGAGCATCACGAGCAGCAAGCATGGCATTTGCATGCTCCAAGTCAGCCTGCACATTCTCTAGCTCATTCTCACTTGAGCTAGCTCATTGTTGGCATTATTGTGCTCCAAGTGAGGTCAGCCAATTGTCTCTCCAATCTGCAATCATAGCATCTCTGGTAGTCACCTCGATGGACAAGGAGGTTCTCTCTACCCCAAGGTGATGAGCACGAAGCAGACAGGTCAATAGCAAGGTTGAGTGCTGCATTTTGAGACCGCCCCAGAAGTGCCTGCAGCCTGTGATAAGCCCTCATCACCTCATCAAGACGCGGGTGCTGCATTGGGGTTCTCTGCCACCCTCAGAGGTGAGCTGAGATAGGCGTCTCATCCAGTGAGCGTCGTCCGTTTTGGACAGGTGGAAAAAGCCCGAGGAGCTGGTCCTCCATAAGCTCCGTGTTCTGGGCGCAAAAGGAGTTGAATCCATTCAGAGTAAGCCATCTCACAAGTTGCCTCCAGATGATGCCCATGGACTTCCACACCCATGTTGGAGAGCTTGGGCACGGTGGGTGGCGGTACGACAACAATCGCACCTGGGCACCGAGCACACCACGGTCACGGAGGATTGGTTCTCTCAGTATGTGAGGCGGTTTGGTGTATAGCCAGAGCTGCAACACGGATGACCCAAAAGATGTTTGGGTAAACCTCCCAACCTAAGGTTGACAGTCCGAGACAGAGACCGTCATTTTTGGGTAAGCTAGCTGATTTGTCTCAAGTACGGCCGTCCATCTAAACAAAAGATCAAGTGTGAGAACAGTTAGAACCAATAGCGAACAATATAAACAGATTCTGGATCAGCTGCAATAAATATAGTGCGTGAAAACTCAAAATCTACAAATCCCGCAAAATTTCCCAAAATTGGCCAAAAAATTTGTTTAGATAATTTATCCTCCAAACAAGTTCATGTTGAAGTACTTGAGCAGAAACAGCCGTTTAAGAAGGTGTAACAGATTCATATATCAACTCAATTGTTCCCAGAAACATTCCAGCAGACAGGTGGTGTACCATTTTAAGCAAGCTAACTATCCTTAAATTATCTGAACCAAAGTTCATTGAAAGTGTTTACAGCATCAAAGAACTAGACAACAGTTTATGACACTATTCACGTAGAACACTTTTCATTTGACTGGGTTCTCAGGTTCGACATTTGTTAAAGATTGCACAACAGACTGTTTTCAGCAGAGTTTCAACGTACAATTCTTTAGGTTATTATCAAATTTTTGTGGACGGTAGTTCAATGATCATATAATATGAATTTAATAGATAAGTTTTTCATGCGAATTATAATGCATGAGGCGGCCTATTTCGTTTTCACCAACATACGTGCCATAAACTTACTTTGGCCTACGAAGTCAGTACGGGTTGGCTAAGCAATATTCGTCTCTCCCTATATAACTAGCCTGAACTTTTCTAACCGTTCATCTTACGGAATCGTGGTTAGCGTACCTGTAGAAAAATTCCATTCCAAAACATTTACAATGAACCTCCGTGCCAGCACTCACAGAGCGTCCCCATCTCATTACCACCCACTATAGGCGTGCAACCCGATCGTTCAACATTGAACGGGCAATTCTTCAATTCACCCAGGCAACATATTGTACAATTCATACGCTCATGGATAGCGTATTGGCTTCCGCCGCGATCATAATTGGCATATGATGCCATGGTACACTACAGCAATCGTCGTACCATTGCGCCCACCATATTATCTATTTTCATACGTCATTCAATAGCGTATTGAATTATTGCCCGCTACTAATTTTTCATTATAGTGCCGTGGTACGTTATATCAATCGCCGTACTTGCGCCCACCATTTGTGAAAAGTAATAACAGAATGAAATGTGGCTGGAGTCAGTATAATATATAATTAGCCACGCTATCCATATTCGTCATCCCTTACCCACATTAGGCTTCACGTTCTATACTAATCCTTAGCGGTCCTATGGAACAAACATTCCATCCAAGTGCACACGGCGGAAGCAAGGGTTTGGATATTTTATTTGAAAAACTGTTT
>JACEFO010001279.1:0-142717 GCA_015342445.1 Digitaria exilis | reverse complement strand
ATTTTTGTGTGCATTAGAAGTTCAATGAGCCGATTTTTTTTCTTTTCCTTTTTTTTGTGAACTTCTAATGCCTGCCAAAAAATATCAAATGAGCAGATATTTGAAACTTTTACACCAATAGATTACATATACCTTGAAGTTTTTAGGAATTTTTTTTATATTTTTCCATTTTAAATTTAAATTTGAAATATTTAAATTTAACCGGTTTGAAACCGCCCCAAACCGCTACCGGTTCCGGGGCGGTTTGACCGGTTCCCACGGGAACCGGACGGTTTGAACGGGATTGTGAACCCTGCTATGTGAGCTTATGAACATTGTCATTGCCTAGGAAGACGCTAACTTGACTAATAAGGCCGAGAAGAAAAGAAAGGCTCCTGCCACCCTTCAACTGGGCCAACTCAGAGTTCGGCTTTGGTTTCCACTGGCTGGTCACCACAGGGAAGCAGAGGACACCTCAGGGTGGGCATTGGGTTGCTAGGCCCACAGCGGTGCACCTCGTCGTTCCTCCACTACCGCAGCAACAAACAGGCGCCAAGGCAAAATGTGCATAGCCGCTTCGTCTGGAGGTGGATACTCATGCTTCAAGTGTGGTAGTAGCACCATTTCATCAAGGACTTGCCCACAGAACAAGCCTCAGAATCAACGCCCTGGAACAGCAGAACAAGGACAAGCAACAGCGAGTCCAAGTCAGGCAGGGAAGGCTCAACTACCACCACCCTGGGCTGATCGTACCTTAGGGACACCAGAAACATGACTGGTATCTTTCTATCCACCAACCAACCTGTTTGTCATATTGTTTGATTCCGGGGGCAACACATAGTTTATAAGGATGGGATTTAATACAAAATGTGGATTAAAATCATATCACACACAAATCAGCATATGTGATATCAACAGCGGGAAGGTAAAATAGCATCCAACCAAGTACTCGAAGAGTACCAATCAAGCTGGGTAGTAAAGTTTTCCTACTGATCTGATTCTCTAGGATTGGAAGAATTGATATTGTTTTGTGGGCAAATTGGATGACAAACATAAGGTGTGCTGGATGTTGCCGAAAGGGTTGTGGAAATAAACTCGCCCTCACCATGGGCCTAGTGCACTTTATTTGCCACCCCGGACATGCGCCAATGCTTTGTGCCTATACCATGGTAGAAACACAACTAAAAGACATTCCAATGGTATGTGAGTATGCTGATGTTCTTCCGGATGACTTACCTGTGATGCTGCCGGATAGGGACATTGAGTTTGTAATTGAACTTCAACCTGGCACAACACCTATATCAAAGAGACCCTATAGAATGCCACCCAATGAATGGCTGAATTAAAAATTCAACTCCAAGAATTGTTAGACAAGGGTTTCATCCGTCCTAGGTGTGTCACCATGGGGTTTGTCTGGCTATTTGTGAAGAAGAAGGATCACTCCTTGAGGTTGTGTATTGACTACCCGGGCCTCTTAATGCGGTGACCATAAAAAACAAGTATCCACTTTCCTGCATTGATGTCCTTTTTTATCAACTTGCTGGCGCCAGAGTGTTTTCTAAGGTTGATCTTCGCTCTGGCTATCACCAAATAAAAATTCGTCCTTGTGACATTCTGAAGACTGCCCTTTTCTACCCACTACGGACTTTATGAATACGTTGGTCATGTCATTTGGGCTTACAAATGCCCCAGCCTACTTCATGTACCTTCGCATTGTTCTTCAAAGGTTGAGAGACAACGCCAAGTTTTTCCAAATGTGAATTCTGGCTAGAAAGTGTGAAATTCTTGGTCATACAGTTTCCAAGGATGGCATATCCGTGGATCCAACCAAGGTGATGAATTGGCAGTTGCCTACCTCTGTCCATGAGATTTGGAGTTTTCTCTGGGTCTAATCGGTTATATCGTCGCTTCATCCAGACTTTCTCTCGAAATGCTAAACCCATGGACCGGACTCTTGAAGAAGCGAGTCAAATTTGAGTGGAGTGATAAATGTGAAGAAGCTTTCCACACCTTGAGAAAACATTTAACTTCTGCCCCAGTCTTAGCTCAAGCCGACAACACCAAGCCCTATGATGTCTATTGTGATGCTTCAGGCACCGGACTTGGTTGCGCCCTTATGCAAGAGAACCGAGTCATTGCTTATGCTTCTTGTGGCGGTTCCACTCCGAAATTATTCCAAGTTAAGTACCCCGGGACACTAACCGAGTAGTCAGGCAACTTAATCCGGAATAAGCTGGAGCGCCGTCGGATTAAACCCGATAAACCACGTTCTTTTCTCGATCGAAACAACAGCACGCCCACACGAAGGTGAGTTCCAGAGATTACAACATTCCACAAATTAACTTACACACATAGATATTACAAGTTATTACAAACCAGGTTCAAATGTAAATCAGAGTACAAGTCTTGCAGCGGAAATAAAAGTTCATTACAACGGAATTTAAAAAGCCATAACAACTGAATTTGAGAGGTTCATTGCAGCGAAGTAAAAACAATCTAACGACGATACAAAATAACTCCGTGCTGAAGCCTGCCACGAAGCTACTCCTTCCCGATCCTCGCCAGAGGACGGAACCCATTCGATGTGCCAGCCAGGTGGAACCTGGGCAGGCCAAGACAAAGCATCCACATCCAAAGGTATACCTGTAAAATATTTGCCACAAGCAAGGCTGAGTATACTAATACTCAGCAAGGCTTACCCGTCGGTGAAAACTACATCACCGACACTAGACAATGAGAGGCTTTTGGCTGGTGGTTGTTTGCCAAAAAGCAACTAAGAGTAGGTCCTTGCTTTCAAGTTTAGCATCATATTCTAGTAGATTTAACCATTCTAGATTAGCATCCTGTCTAATCATACAAGTGGTGCAGTACAATTTATTTCATACAACAAGTTCATCATTCTCATAGTTCCACTTGTTACTCAATGTAGCAGGGCGGTCAAAGCAGTCTCATTAACCGCGAGAAGCGGACAGTTCGAACCGAATTTCTGCTACCTGGCCAGGGGAAACCCAACACACACGGATACTCTGCTGCTATAAAAGGTACAAGCATTTCCCAACCTTTCCCATCGATCCACAATTCGGAACCGGGTCCATTTCCTTAGGATAAAGGTTTACTGCTTCACTCACAGTCTCACGCATATATCCACAAGTGTACGGCAGGGGGAAAACAAAGTTTCCAAGGAGAGATGGCTATCGGCCCTAGCTGCTTCAATCTGGTACCGGGCTTACCGATCCCCATACATCGGCATGCATGTGGTACGTTCAAAAACTTGACACACTCAACCACACATTTCGACCTTAATCAATTATCATACACGGACGGGAGATCTACATCTATCATCCCGCCCGTCAATCCTTATGATTCCAACATAAGTAAAGACAAGCAATTCCTATGTCTCGCGAGTGAACAGGAAATCACTCGACTTGTAACGGACCTATAGCCATGCACTATCGATCCCTTTCATACTAGTATTGCAAGTCATAGGTACTAGGAAATGTGCAGCTAAGGTATTCAATCAACTCCTTGAACGTAAATGCACAAACATAGAGAATTCAAAGTGCATAATTTGGTAAAGTTAGGTTATGCTCCGGGGCTTGCCTTCTTGCTCGGACTGGGGTTAGCCTCCGGGTTGGTTCGATCCTGCACCGGCACCTTCCTCCGGGACTTCTTCCTCGTCTGCGGGAATGAGGTGGTAGTTGCCGTCCGGGATGGCGCCTCTACATGAGATGCATAACTTAGGGTGGCTGTTCTGGAATTCAGATTCCATTTATTTTATTATAACTAACTACAAAAAGGTTATTCTTTTATATAAATCGATTTCCATCTAGATTACTTCGCATTTTTGTTTCTCCTTTTCTGCTCATCATTTTATCTATAAACTTTTATGACAGCCTACTGGAGTATTAAGAGTTAAGCTCACTCCAAATTTAGGCTAATTGTGAGCTACACATAATTTATTAAAAATATAACAAGTTGCTGCCAGCAGAAATTGATTTAATTCATATAAAATCGAAAATTCACCCATTTCAGGAGATCTTCCTACCAAAGCTAAGCATCAGCATGAGGAGGGCTCTGGCCAAGTGATGGCTCAAAATAACCCTTGGGTGATCCTCAATGATTTTCTAACCAAAAACCATATTTAATTATTTGCCATCCTAAACAGAGCAAAAAAAATTCAGTTTTTCATTTTTAACATGTGTGCTAACAAGTTTTAAGTCTCCAGGAGCAAAATGGTGATTTTTCACTATACAAATTATTTTTAATGATTTCTGCACTGCAAAAAGACAGAAAACCTATTTTAATTCATAACAGGAGCTATAGTTCATATTTTTACGTCCCCTTTGGACACAAGCTGTCCAAAGCCACTATACACAACATATCCAAAGCTCAACCCTAGCGCAGCTCTGGATTGGAAATGTCTAATAGAGATTGTAATTTAGACTCTCACGAATCCAGGGAGTATTTTTGTGCATTTTTCCGATTTTTTTACGATTTTTAATCGATTTTACAAGTTTCGGGAAAATCAAATCTAGACTTAAGAATCTTTTTACGCAGAGAACCCTAGATCTTTCAAAACTTCGCGAACCAGTCCTGCACTTTTGCACAGAGGCCCCCGGACAAACGAAGACGATGAAGGAAAGCCCTCGGCTCTCGCCGGAGTTGCGCCGGCCAAACGGCGGCGAACTAGGCACGGGGAAGTGGGGGAAAAGGATCCTGGGCTCACCACGAGTCGTTTGGGGACGGTTGGAGGCCGGGGATGGTCGGAGTTTCGCCGGCGACGAGGTGGTGGCGGCGCGGCCGCCGCGGCTTCTACGCCGGCGAGCTCGGGGTCGTTGCGAGGGGGGAAGAGGTCCTTGAGCACCAGCAGAGCTTGGGGGAAGCTAATGGCGTGCTCGAGGAAGCTCGGGGATGGCTCGGAGTAGGGGCTCGACGTGCGGGTGCTCCGGTGGCCGAAAATCGCCGATTTGGGGAATTCACGAATTCTCGCCGGAGAAGGGTCAATGTCTTGGGGAAAGTTGGGGTTTTGGAGCTGGTGGAGTGGACTAGCTCCGTGCGGGACGAACTTGGGAATGGTGGAGCGTGGACGAGGAATTTCGCGAAGAGCTTGGGTTCGGCTTGCGCGTCGCGAGGAGGAAGAAGACCGAGCGAGCGGCGGGGAAGTGGAAATGGCCAAGTGAGCGAGTGAGAGGAGGGTGTGAGTGCGCGGTGGAGTGATTGAGCACGCAAGGGAGGCACTGTGCGGCCTCGGGAGCGTGCGAGCGTGTGGGTGGCTGTCGCGGTCGCCATTGATGGCACGCGAGCTCGAACAGAGCGCACACGCGCGGTTGGGCGTCAAAGATCATCGCGTGATGAAGTGGAGATCCTCAGCAGAGGCTTTGCGCGCGACGCGAATGGACTCTACCGCCTGCAGTGCGCTCGGCGCGGCGCGAGCGCGCGTTGCGGCCACGGCGGCGCGCGACCGTTATGATGGCGCTCCGCGGCGCGAGGCGAGGCGAGGCGACAGCGGCGAAGTGATGGCTCGGGAGTGGCCGGACAAGAGCTAGGCGACAAGCGCCAGCGTCCGCCGCGCTTGGCCAGTTCAGCGCCGCCTGCGCCGCTCGCCGGCCACGTGGCGGCCGAGCTCCGGCCAGCGCAGCGCGCGCCAGGGGCACTGTAGCATGCCCGTGAGCTCCGATTTCCAAATTCGAATTTTCTCCAAAAATTCGAACTGAACTTCGAAACGGGTAAAATTAAAAGTTGGGGTCTGAGGTGTGGGACACAACTTTCGAGCTTGGACCAGGCACTTCGACCAGGCGCTACGGCGCTTCGAGCTTGAACCGCAAGCTCGAGCTTGCCGAGCCTCGAATGGTCGGAAACGCCACTCGAGGGTGAGTGCCCCCCCCTCGAGCTTGGCTGCGAAGCCTCGAGCGTGCCGAAACGTCGCTCGAGGGTAAGTCCTCGAGCTTGGCTGCGGAGCCTCGAGGGTGACGGAACGTCGCTCGAGGGTAAGTGCCCCCTCGAGCTTGGCTGCGGAACCTCGAGGGTGACGGAACGTCGCTCGAGGGTAAGTGCCCCCTCGAGCTTGGCTGCGGAGCCTCGAGCGTGACGGAAACTACTGGCTAGGCTCGATCGTCACGGACAAAGCTCGATCGGGACGGATATACGGCTAAGCTCGATCGTGACGGACATCCGGGCTAAGCTCGATCGTGACGGACATCCCCGCTCGAGGGTCATCGAGCGGAACGAACGCCGTGGCGAGGTTGTCGCGAAGGGCTGTAGGTGTAGGTGATGACAACTACTTTGGTCCGAGATTTTTAAGTTCAGCACCCAAGTCTTGAGATTTCAGTTGGGTGTCCAAACAACCCTTGTTTTTGAATTAAAAATTGAATTTTGACGAATTTTTGAATTTCAACCCAATTCCCTGTTGCATTGATTTTAATTGCACTTTTTAATTCTTTTGACATCAGAGATGTCACAGCCTACCCCCCTTAAAAGGAATCTCGTCCCGAGATTCGATTAAACCTAGAGATAGAGAGGGGAAAAGAAATACCTCGGCTTATGAAAGTATGTCGGGGAAATTCTTCCTAAGATAGTCCTCGGTTTCCCACGTGGCTTCATCTTCGGAGTGATGACTCCACTGAACTTTGTACATTTTAACTCCCTTCCTTCGTGTTTGTCGCTCTTTCTCGTCGAGGATCTTAACGGGATGCTCATCATAAGAGAGATCCGGTTTCAACCGAGAGTTCCTCTTGTTCAACAACTTCGGTCGGAACACGAAGACACCTCTTGAGTGAGAAACATGGAACACATTGTGTACAGCTGAAAGTTTTTCGGGAAGCTTCACTTGATAGGCTACCGGCCCATATTGCTGAGTAATTTCATACGGGCCGATATAACGAGGTGCAAGCTTTCCTTTTAGTCCGAATCTTTGCACACCTTTGGTCGGGGAGACTTTAAGATACACGTGATCACCAACTTCAAACTGAAGTGGCTTCCGCCGTTGATCAAAGTAACTCTTCTGCCTTGACTGGGCAGTTCTCAAATTTTCACGAATGATTCTAACCTTTTCCTCTGCTTCCTTTACAAGGTCAGGGCCATAAGCATACCTCTCGCCTGCCTGGGACCAACACAACGGGGTCCCACATCTTCTACCATACAAGGCTTCGAAAGGTGCCATTTTAAGGCTCGCTTGGTAGCTGTTGTTATAGGAAAATTCGGCCAGGGATAGACACTTCTCCCAATTCTTCCCATAATGAATAACACAAGCTCGAAGCATATCCTCAAGTATTTGATTTACCCTTTCCGTCTGCCCATCGGTTTGTTGGTGATATGCTGAACTACGGATCAGTTTGGTGCCTAGGGATAATTGCAATTGTTCCCAAAAGCGTGCTACGAACGGAGCACCACGATCTGAAATTATCGTCTTGGGTACCCCATGTAGACAAACGATCCGCTCCAAATAAATCTCTGCGTACTTCTTAGCGTTATAAAAGGTATTGACCGGAATAAAATGTGCGGTCTTGGTAAGGCGGTCCACAATTACCCAAATAGAATCATGCCCCTGAGGGGTTCTGGGAAGTCCAACAATAAAGTCCATGCTTATATCTTCCCACTTCCATGAGGGAATAGGTAGAGGTTGAAGCGTGCCTGCTACCTTCAAGTGGCTGGCCTTAACCCGCTGACATGTGTCACATTCCGACACATATGTGGCAATTTCTCGCTTCATCCGAGTCCACCAAAAGTTTTGTTTCAAATCTTGGTACATTTTGGTGCTGCCGGGATGAATAGAAAATTTAGAGAGATGTGCCTCATCCATAATCTTCCTCCGGAGTTCCGTGTTTTTAGGCACCACGAGGCGATGCCCAAACCACATTACTCCCTGCCCATCTAGCCGGAAACACTTGTACTTCTCTTTCACCTTCTCCTTGGACAATTTCCTTTTAAGGATTTTAATGCTCGCGTCATTTAATTGGGCTACAACAATCTGATCGTGCAAGGTTGGTTCCACTGCAATATGGCTGAAGTACCCGTGTGGAACAATCTCCAAATTGAGCTTTGCCATTTCATGACACAGGGTGTCAGCGTAGGACTCCACGGAAAGACAATGACAACGAGCCTTGCGGCTTAGTGCATCCGCAACTACATTAGCCTTCCCGGGGTGATAATGCACACTAAGGTCATAGTCCTTTGCTAACTCCAACCATCTTCGCTGTCTCATATTCAAATGTGCCTGAGTGAAAACATATTTGAGGCTCTTGTGGTCTGTGTATATGTTGCAGGGAACACCCATCAAATAGTGTCTCCACATCTTGAGAGCATGAATGACCGCTGCTAACTCAAGATCGTGCGTGGGGTAGTTTTGCTCATGAGGCCGAAGTGCTCGAGAAGCATAAGCAATGACCCAGTTCCCTTGCATGAGAACACAGCCAAGACCGGTGCCTGATGCATCGCAATAGACATCATAAGGCTTGGTCCAATCGGGCTGAGCCAAAACTGGGGCTGAAGTTAAATGTCTTCGCAAGGTGTGGAAAGCTTCCTCACATTTGTCATTCCACTCAAATTTAACTCCCTTCCTCAAGAGTTCGGTCATGGGCTTTGCTATCCGAGAGAAATCCGGAATAAAACGACGGTAATAACCGGCTAAACCCAGAAAACTCCGAATCTCGTGGACAGATGTAGGTGGTTGCCAATCTAGCACCTCTTGCACTTTGGTTGGATCCACAGATATACCATCCTTGGAAACCGTGTGACCTAAAAACTTCACGCTCTCAAGCCAGAATTCACACTTGGAGAACTTGGCATAGAGCTGGTGATCTCTCAATCTTTGAAGAACAATGCGAAGGTGCTCAGCATGCTCTTCCTCATTCTTAGAATATATAAGAATGTCGTCAATGAAAACCACCACAAACTTGTCTAGTTCAGACATGAAGACCGAATTCATGAGGTACATGAAATAGGCTGGGGCATTCGTGAGTCCAAAGGACATAACCAGGAATTCATAAAGTCCATATCGTGTGGAAAAGGCAGTCTTTGGAATGTCACATGGCCTGATTTTGATTTGGTGATAGCCAGAGCGAAGGTCAATCTTGGAGAACACTCTGGCGCCAGCTAGTTGGTCGAACAAGATGTCAATACGGGGGAGTGGGTACTTGTTCTTAATAGTTACCGCATTGAGAGGCCGGTAATCAATACACAACCTCAAGGAATGGTCCTCCTTCTTCACAAAGATAGCGGGACATCCCCAGGGTGATACACTTGGACGAATGAAACCTTTATCTAGCAATTCTTGGAGTTGAATTTTTAATTCAGCCAATTCATTGGGCGGCATTCTATATGGTCTCTTTGATATAGGTGCTGTGCCAGGTTGAAGTTCAATCACGAATTCAATGTCTCTATCCGGCGGCATCCCAGGTAAGTCATCCGGAAATACATCGGCATACTCACATACCACCGGAATGTCCTTTAGTTGGGTTTCTACCATTGTGTAAGCACACGCATCGACGCGAGTCCGTTGTGGCAGATATAGCACACTCGGGCCCTGCGTAGGCGAGTTTATCTCAACAACTCGTTCCGCAACATCTAGGACAACCTTATGTTGAGTCATCCAATTGGCTCCTAACACAATGTCAATTCCTTCCATTCCAAGCAGAATCAAATCAGTAGGAAATGTTTTACTTCCCAGCCTGATTGGAACCTTGTGGGTGACTTGGTTGGATGCAATTTTACCTCCCGCAGTTGATATCACGTATGATGATTTGGTATGGTAAGATTTTAATCCGCATTTCACATGAAACCTTGTGCTTATAAAACTATGTGTTGCCCCGGAATCAAACAATATCACAGCAGGTTGAGTGCAGATAGGGAAAGTACCAGTCATGTCTGGGGCTCCCTCGGGTAAGTCGGCCAAGGTGGTGTAGTTGAGCCGTCCTTGCCGAACTTGCACACGCTGCTGCTGCTTGCCCTTGCCTTGCTGATTTCCCGGGCGCTGATTTCGCTGCTTGTTCTGCGGACAATCCTTGATAAAATGATCTTTACTTCCACACTTGAAGCACTGATAGCCGGCTCCAGGGCGAGCTGGCTGCTGTGCATTTTGCCTTGGTGCTTGCTGCTGCTGCAGCGGTGGAGGGAAACGAGGCGCGTTAGGCTGTGGCGGCCTAGCAACCCATCCACCTCCCTGAGGTGCCCTGGACTATCCCTGCGGTGCAGCCGGGGGAACCAAGCGGAACCTCTGCGGCTGCGCGCTCGACGGTCCAGCGGGAGTCTTCCTCTTCTTCTCCGCCTTGTGCACCACATTGGCGTCTTCCTGGGTGATGGCAAGGTTCACGAGATCGCCGTACGTGGCAGCACGGGTGGTGGCCAACTGTGCCTTCAACTTGGTGTTAAGGCCACGTCGGAACCTCTCTAGCTTCTTCTCGTCGGAGTCGGCGTGATGACCCGCATAAGGGCACAGACCATTGAATGCCTGGGAGTACTGGAGCACTGTGCGGGTACCCTGGGTCAGCGCCAAAAACTCATTCAGCTTTCGCTCTACTAGACCGGCCGGAATGTGATGAGCTTTGAATGCAGCTTTGAACTCATCCCACTCAACTACATGACCCTCCTGCTGCAGGGCCAGGTAGTTCTCCCACCAAAGGAGAGCTGGGCCGCGGAGCTGCTGCGCCGCGAACACGACCTTGCGGTTGGAGGTGCAAGGCGTTGCCAAAATGGTGAACTTGGACTCGATGGCTCGAATCCAGGTGTCGGCCTCCAAAGGCTCATCAGCTCGAGAGAAAATCGGCGGGTGCGTTGCCAGAAAATCTTCGTATCTGGCCACCTGAGGCTGAGGGGCCCGTTGACCTCCCTGCTGAAGCATCTGCTGCTGCATCATCTGCTGCTGATGCTGCAGGTTCCGGAGAATCTCCGTTTGCGTGGCATACAGCTGCTGCCACGTCGGAGGTTGCTGCGGTGGAGGAGGTGGCGGTGGCTGTTGCTGCCCCTCTGGCCCTTGCTGGTTAGCGTTGGAGCCACGAGCGTCGTGACCGCTGCGGGTGATTGCCATCTGCAGTAGGGACTTATATTAGCCACATTTCATAAGCTTGCATAATGAATGACAAGATAAAATGTGACAACATATTAAGTGTACTGCGCAGAATGACAAATCAGCACGCAGTTCGGGAGAAAAATCATATCTCCCAACAGGAAACAAGTCAGATGCTCCCATTCGGTCAGTAGCTCGGAAATTTTATGCTCTACAACTTTCATGTTGGGCTCGGAATCAAATTCGGACTGGAACTAAGCCGAAAAATTCAATCTTTAGCTCTCTGCATTTGCTGTTTTTCAGCAGGCCGAGCTATAGTGTTTTGGTTGCCATTTTTATTTCGCTTAACCAATGGGGTTGCAATTTGGTGATCATTTTGTTTGACAAATTCCAAACAACTTTGTAGTTCACATCACAGCCCAGAAAGGATTGGAAAACCCATCAATAATTAAAACAGGGTTAGCTGCAGAATGTATTCAACACAGCTATTACACTTCATCAAGTTTTACACCACAACCACACCATTAATTTACATTGCCACCAAATAGGAGGAGCTCAACTCCATCTAGCCTATTACACCATGAAGCCAAAATCTAGGCCTAGCGGAGGAGTAAACTTGCTACTACCACTCTAAAAATCATCCAAATTGTTAGCGGTAGCCTCGCTGCCCATAGGTGAAGGTGGAGCTGGAAGGGACGGCATGTTATCCTCGGTGTCCATGTCGGAATCGGGGGCCTCTCCTTCACCATTCCCTCCTTCTTGCTCAAGAAGGTGCTGAGCGTCATGGGCGGCAAGCATAGCATTCGCATGCTCCAAGGTACCATGTACCTCCTCGAGCTCATCTCTAGTTTGTGCTAACTCATTCTGGGTGTTGTTGTGTGCAATCTGGAGGTCATTCAATTGCCTCTCCAAGTCAGCAATCATGGCATCTCTAGTGGTCACCTCAATGGACAAAGAGGTCCTCTCAACCCCTATGTCACGGGCGCGAGCGGACATGTCCATAGCAATGTTGAGCATCTCGCTCTGCGACCGTCCAAAAAGTGCCTGCAAACGGTGATACGCCCGTATCCACCTCATCATCAAAGCGGCTGCTGCGACGGGGTTCTCCGCCATCCTCAAAGGAGAGCTAAGGTAGCGCCTCATCCAGTGGGGATCATCCGGCTGAGTTGGTGGAAACAGCCCAAGCAACTGGTGCTCTACCAAGCTCTGGTTCTGAGCACAAAAAGAACTGATGCCATTCAAGGCAGCTAGCTCACAAGTCGTCTCCATGTGGTGTCCATGAACTTCCACCGTCCAGGTGGGGGAACTAGGACACGGCGGGTGACGGTGTACCACCAAACGCACACGGGAACGAGTCACACCACGGTCTCGGATGAGGATTCTCTCATATTGTGGCGGTGTAGGGTAGCCAAGTGCCTGTAGAACCGACCACAAGATGCTAGGGAAGCCTTCCCATCCCAAGCAATCAGAGAAAGACACGTCGTTGGGGTGGCTAGCCAGGTCAGCGAGGGCGTCCATCTGAACCAAAAGGAAAAGGGGCAAGGGTGAGAACCGGTTAGTGCCAAAGAGCAAAAACAGATTCTGTGCAGGGTGGTAAAAATTACAAAACTCGAAATCTACAAGCTCAAAAATTCCCAAATTTGTCCAGGACATTGTTTAAATAATTCCTAACAAGTTTCATGTTGGAGGTTTGAGCAGAAACTGTCGTTAAGATGGTGTAAAAATTCAATTTTTATCTCACTGTCCCCAGAAATTTCCAGCAGACAGGGGGTTACCATTTTTAGCATAACTCCAATTTTACTGAACCATTTTTGTTGAAATTTCTCCAGCATTTACTTCATAATATTTATGACAACTTTCATGTTGAACACTTTTTCATTTGGCAACGTTTTCAGTTTCGATTTAAGGTTGCAAACAGACTGTTCTCAGCAGCATTTTTTTGGGTTGTAAATTTCAATTTCTTTGACGGCGGTTTGATTTGGCCAAGGGTTAAAATTGATATTAATTCAGTGAGAATGCAATGCATGAGCGGCCTATTCGTTCTCACCAACACACATGCCAATAACTTTTGGCTTACAAAGTTAGTGCCGGTGGCTAGGCAATATCCGTCTCTCCCTATATTATCTAGCCGAACTTTTCTAACCGTCTCAACATACGGAATCGCGGTTAGGGTACCTGCAGAAAATTCCATTCCAGAGCATTTATAATCAACCTTTCGTGCCAGCACTCACGAAAGCGTCTCCATTCATTACCACCCACTATAGAGGTGGCACCCGATCGTTTAACATTGAACGGGCAATGTTCATATGTCACCAAGGCAACATATTGACAGTTTCATACGCTATTGGAATAGCGTATTGACTTTGTGCCGCCATCATATTTGCATATGATGCCGTGGTACGCTACAGCAATCGCCGTACCTTGCGCCCACCATCCTATTCTAGTTTCATACGCCATCACAGCGTATTGACTATGTGCCGCCACTATATTTTCATATAGTGCCGTGGTACGTTACAGCAATCGCCGTACCTTGCGCCCACCATTGCGGAAAGTAAATGACAGAATGAAATGTGCTGGAAGTCAGTATAATATACTATTTGCCACCTATCATACCGTGATCCCTTAACCCACATAGGCTTCACGCTCTAGGTAACATCCTTAGCGGTCCTAACAACAACCTTCCACCGAAAAGCACGGCGGAAGTACGAGTTGGCAAATTTTATTCCAAAAATATTTATTTAAGGTTTGTTGGTCTCTCTGGTGCGCTGTTTCGGCTCTGATGCCAGCTGTGGCGGTTCCACTCCGAAATTATTCCAAGTTAAGTACCCCGGGACCACTAACCGAGTAGTCAGGCACTTAATCCGGAATAAGCTGGAGCGCCGTCGGATTAAACCCGATAAACCACGTTCTTTTCTCGATCGAAACAACAGCACGCCCACACGAAGGTGAGTTCCAGAGATTACAACATTCCACAAATTAACTTACACACATAGATATTACAAGTTATTACAAACCAGGTTCAAATGTAAATCAGAGTACAAGTCTTGCAGCGGAAATAAAAGTTCATTACAGCGGAATTTAAAAAGCCATAACAACTGAATTTAGAGGTTCATTGCAGCGGAAGTAAAACAATCTAACGACGATACAAAATAACTCCGTGCTGAAGCCTGCCACGAAGCTACTCCTCCCGATCCTCGCCAGAGGACGGAACCCATTCGATGTGCCAGCCAGGTGGAACCTGGGCAGGCCAAGACAAAGCATCCACATCCAAAGGTATACCTGTAAAATATTGCCACAAGCAAGGCTGAGTATACTAATACTCAGCAAGGCTTACCCGTCTGGTGAAAACTACATCACCGACATCTAGACAATGAGAGGCTTTTGGCTGGTGGGTTTGTTTGCCAAAAAGCAACTAAGAGTAGGTCCTTGCTTTCAAGTTTTAGCATCATATTCTAGTAGATTTAACCATTCTAGATTAGCATCCTGTCTAATCATACAAGTGGTGCAGTACAATTTATTTCATACAACAAGTTCATCATTCTCATAGTTCCACTTGTTACTCAATGTAGCAGGGCGGTCAAGCAGTCTCATTAACCGCGAGAAGCGGACAGTTCGAACCGAATTTCTGCTACCTGGCCAGGGGAAACCCAACACACACGGATACTCTGCTTGCTATAAAAGGTACAAGCATTTCCCAAACTTTCCCATCGATCCACAATTCGGAACCGGGTCCATTTCCTTAGGATAAAGGTTTACTGCTTCACTCACAGTCTCACGCATATATCCACAAGTGTACGGCAGGGGAAAACAAAGTTTCCAAGGAGAGATGGCTATCGGCCCTAGCTGCTTCAATCTGGTACCGGGCTTACCGATCCCCATACATCGGCATGCATGTGGTACGTTCAAAAACTTGACACACTCAACCACACATTTCGACCTTAATCAATTATCATACACGGACGGGAGATCTACATCTATCATCCCGCCCGTCAATCCTTATGATTCCAACATAAGTAAAGACAAGCAATTCCTATGTCTCGCGAGTGACAGGAAATCACTCGACTTGTAACGGACCTATAGCCATGCACTATCGATCCCTTTCATACTAGTATTGCAAGTCATAGGTACTAGGAAATGTGCAGCTAAGGTATTCAATCAACTCCTTGAACGTAAATGCACAAACATAGAGAATTCAAAGTGCATAATTTGGTAAAGTTAGGTTATGCTCCGGGGCTTGCCTTCTTGCTCGGACTGGGGGTTAGCCTCCGGGTTGGTCGATCCTGCACCGGCACCTTCCTCCGGGACTTCTTCCTCGTCTGCGGGAATGAGGTGGTAGTTGCCGTCCGGGATGGCGCCTTCTACATGAGATGCATAACTTAGGGTGGCTGTTCTGGAATTTCAGATTCCATTTATTTTATTCTAACTAACTACAAAAAGGTTTATTCTTTTATATAAATCGATTTCCATCTAGATTACTTCGCATTTTTGTTTCTCCTTTTCTGCTCATCATTTTTATCTATAAACTTTATGACAGCTACTGGAGTATAAGAGTTAAGCTCACTCCAAAATTTAGCTAATTTTGAGCTACACATAATTTATTAAAAATATAACAAGTTGCTGCCAGCAGAATTGAATTTAATTCATATAAAATCGAAAATTCACCCATTTCAGGAGATCTTCCTACCAAAGCTAAGCATCAGCATGAGGAGGGCTCTGGCCAAGTGATGGCTCAAAATAACCCTTGGGTGATCCTCAATGATTTTCTAACCAAAAACCATATTTAATTATTTGCCATCCTAAACAGAGCAAAAAAAATTCAGTTTTTCATTTTTAACATGTGTGCTAACAAGTTTTAAGTCTCCAGGAGCAAAATGGTGATTTTTCACTATACAAATTATTTTTATTGATTTCTGCACTGCAAAAAGACAGAAAACCTATTTTAATTCATAACAGGAGCTATAGTTCATATTTTTACGTCCCCTTTGGACACAAGCTGTCCAAAGCCACTATACACAACATATCCAAAGCTCAACCCTAGCGCAGCTCTGGATTGGAAATGGTGCATAACTTTAGATTTTCCTTGTTTGAATTTTAATTCAAAAACAGTTCGTCAAAAGTACAAACATGTCTAATAGAGATTGTAATTTAGACTCTCACGAATCCAGGGAGTATTTTTGTGCATTTTTCCGATTTTTTTTACGATTTTTAATCGATTTTACAAGTTTCGGGAAAATCAAATCTAGACTTAAGAATCTTTTTACGCAGAGAACCCTAGATCTTTCAAAACTTCGCGAACCAGTCCTGCACTTTTGCACAGAGGCCCCCGGACAAACGAAGACGATGAAGGAAAGCCCTCGGCTCTCGCCGGAGTTGCGCCGGCCAAACGGCGGCGAACTAGGCACGGGTAAGTGGCGGAAAAGGATCCTGGGCTCACCACGAGTCGTTTGGGGACGGTTTGGAAGCCGGGGATGGTCGGAGTTTCGCCGGCGACGAGGTGGTGGCGGCGCGGCCGCCGCGGCTTCTACGCCGGCGAGCTCGGGGTCGTTGCGGAGGGGGGAAGAGGTCCTTGAGCACCAGCAGAGCTTGGGGAAGCTAATGGCGTGCTCGAGGAAGCTCGGGGACGGCTCGGAGTAGGGGCTCGACGTGCGGGTGCTCCGGTGGCCGAAAATCGCGATTTGGGGGAATTCACGAATTCTCGCCGGAGAAGGGTCAATTTCTTGGGGAAAGTTGGGGGTTTTGGAGCTGGTGGAGTGGACTAGCTCCGTGCGGGACGAACTTGGGAATGGTGGAGCGTGGACGAGGAATTTCGCGAAGAGCTTGGGTTCGGCTTGCGCGTCGCGAGGAGGAAGAAGACCGAGCGAGCGCGGGGAAGTGGAAATGGCCAAGTGAGCGAGTGAGAGGAGGGGTGTGAGTGCGCGGTGGAGTGATTGAGCACGCAAGGGAGGCACTGTGCGGCCTCGGGAGCGTGCGAGCGCGTGGGTGGCTGTCGCGGTCGCCATTGATGGCGCGCGAGCTCGAACAGAGCGCACACGCGCGGCTGGGCGTCAAAGATCATCGCGTGATGAAGTGGAGATCCTCAGCAGAGGCTTTGGCGCGACGCGAATGGACTCTACCGCCTGCAGTGCGCTCGGCGCGGCGCGAGCGCGCGTGCGGCCACGGCGGCGCGCGACCGTATGATGGCGCTCCACGGCGCGAGGCGAGGCGAGGCGACAGCGGCGAAGTGATGGCTCGGGAGTGGCCGGACAAGAGCTAGGCGACAAGCGCCAGCGTCCGCCGCGGCTTGGCCAGTTCAGCGCCGCCTGCGCCGCTCGCCGGCCACGTGGCGGCCGAGCTCCGGCCAGCGCAGCGCGCGCCAGGGGCACTGTAGCATGCCCGTGGAGCTCCGATTTCCAAATTCGAATTTTCTCCAAAAATTCGAACTGAACTTCGAAACGGGTAAAATTAAAAGTTGGGGTCTGAGGTGTGGGACACAACTTTCGAGCTTGGACCAGGCACTTCGACCAGGCGCTACGGCGCTTCGAGCTTGAACCGCAAGCTCGAGCTTGCCGAGCCTCGAATGGTCGGAAACGCCACTCGAGGGTGAGTGCCCCCCCTCGAGCTTGGCTGCGAAGCCTCGAGCGTGCCGAAACGTCGCTCGAGGGTAAGTCCTCGAGCTTGGCTGCGGAGCCTCGAGGGTGACGGAACGTCGCTCGAGGGTAAGTGCCCCCTCGAGCTTGGCTGCGGAACCTCGAGGGTGACGGAACGTCGCTCGAGGGTAAGTGCCCCCTCGAGCTTGGCTGTGGAGCCTCGAGCGTGACGGAAACTACTGGCTAGGCTCGATCGTCACGGACATAGCACGATCGGGACGGATATACGGCTAAGCTCGATCGTGACGGACATCCGGGCTAAGCTCGATCGTGACGGACATCCCCGCTCGAGGGTCATCGAGCGGAACGAACGCCGTGGCGAGGTTGTCGCGAAGGGCTGTAGGTGTAGGTGATGACAACTACTTTGGTCCGAGATTTTTAAGTTCGGCACCCAAGTCTTGAGATTTCAGTTGGGTGTCCAAACAACCCTTGTTTTTGAATTAAAAATTGAATTTTTGACGAATTTTTGAATTTCAACCCAATTCCCTGTTGCATTGATTTTAATTGCACTTTTTAATTCTTTTGACATCAGAGATGTCACACTTCTCGAGCACTCCGACCGCGTGAGCATAATTACCCTACTCATGATCTTGAGTTGGCAGCGGTTATTCATGCTCTCAAGATTTTGAGACATTACCTAATGGGTGTTCCATGCAATATATACACCGATCACAAAAGCCTCAAATATATTTTCGCTCAGGCACATTTGAATATGAGTGTAATATCCCTGATGTTTATACACTAATGGAGTAATTAACTGAAGACAGGAAAGGTTAAACAAAATAATTAGTAAAGGATTTTGGAAAATTCCTTAAATAATCCAATCTAAAAGTAGGCTGAATAGTTTTCTTTTTTTAACACTCAAAAGTTCAATGAAACTCAAAAATTGGTCAAAATAAAAGTTACAGAAGATTTCAAACCTGAAAACTTTCTTATTTGAGGTTTTGTCCAAAAACCATGGGAACATGTTCAAAAACTCCTAAACATTTCGGGAAGTTTCATTTTTAAACTAAAATTTCCCCAGCTGTTTCTAAAGATTATCAAATTACTCTTGATTCCAGAACACAACTTGAAAATATCCAAAAACAAAAGTTGTCATAAATTTCATAAAACAAAATGTGCCTTATTTTGAGTTTGGACCAGTTTTGACCGGAAGATGCTTAAAAACCCCTGACTCTGCCAGTTTTCAATGCAATGGCAAACCAAACTTCCCACCGCGTCACCTCCTAAACAATCCAGTTTTTCATATGTCAGACCTTGCCAATCTGAAACTTTGGACTTCCAGCAACAAGTTTTGTATTGGAAATTTTTTCAGTTCAGTTTGTTTTGGTGGCGAACATGGCTCGTCAACTTGGTGACCACGGCAGGCCGACCAGGCGCCAGAGCGCGCTGACCTGCCGGTGCGTTCCCACGCTGCTTCCCTCTCCCTTGGGCCGCAAGGCGAGACGCACTGTTCGTGTCGCCCCTACGCCAAGCTTTGCCCCCTCGTCTCCTTTAGAGACCCCCAAATACCAGCAATCGCCCCTCCTCTTCCCTTTCTTCTTCTTCGCGGCGCAGAACAGAGCGGTGGCTTCCATGGCCGCCGGAGCTCGCGTCCACACCGAGCCCCCACCTCCGGGTGTCCTAGCCGCCGTCCAAGCACACGAGAGCCTTCACCTACCACTGCTGTACCTCCCCAACCTCTCAAGCCACCACCAGCGCCTCCGCCCTCGCCGGAAACGAGCTGCCGGTCACCATTGACACCCCGAGATCCACCTCAACGTCGAGCTCCACCTTCGAACTGTAGTGTATACATGTTATCAACTATCTAAGAAAAATACCAAACCCCCAGTTAAGCTCTGGTAGCATGCTTAAATAAATCAGAGTATGAAAATATGGTAGCTTTTGTTTAGTCCATGTTTGCTATTAAAACTGAGTACCCACTAGACAGATGTGCTAAACATGACTTCATTTTGCTCCTATAAATAGTTCACCCTATTTTTCTGAGTTTTTATTTTTCTAGGATTTAAATTGTTTTCCTAGCGGCTGAAATTGCTTAAATACGAGTAATATAATTTCGGGTTAAATTAAATTATTTCTGTTGCCGATAAATAAGTAGATTAATCTGAGTGCAAGTATAAGTTCACCATAAAATTCCGGTTTTGAAAACTAAGAAACAAAAGGGAATGAAATCTTGCCTATTCAAGAAAAGAAATAACCAAAAATCGTTTCACATGCTATGAAAGTAAAACAAGTGGGAAAAGTTATAAATAAAGAACCAAACAGAACTGAGTTACTAAAATGAAGAAATAAATTTGAGAATTTTATATATGTACACACAATCACCATTGAAAGAAAAAGAAAGTTAAGCATATGAACCACCTTTATTTTCGTGAAGAGCTAGAATTTAAAAATCCTTGTCTAGGTGAATATGGCCACTCTTGCACCCTATACTTTTGATGGGGGGAAATTGTTTAAAGTTAAATCATCATGTTGTTGCATCACGTGTAGAAGATCAAATCGCTGACGGGAACTACAAGTTGGTGCCAGACGTTGACGAGGACGTGCAGGGAGGAGAATTGAAAACCATCGTTGTAGAGGAAGCACCATCTCACGAGGTAGAGACTAGGGTTGAGCAAGAAGGCAAGCCCCGGAGTATAACCCAAGTTTATAACTCTTTGCAATTATTTGTTTATGTTTGCGCATTTACGTTTTTAGGAGTTGAATGAAAACCTAGATGCATGACTCTTATTACCTATGTTTTAAATACTGGTATGATAGGTTCGCTAGTTGCCATGCTTTAAGGACCCGTTACAAGTCGAGTGATTTCCTGTCACTCGCGAGATATAGTAGTTGATTGTCTTTCTTTATGTTGGAATCATAAGGATTGATGGGTGGGATGGTATGTGTAGATCTCCCGTCCGTGTATGATAAATGCATAAGGTCGTAACGTGTGGTATCTGTGTGTCAAGTTTTTGAATGTACCACGCACATGCCGCCATATGGGACCCGGTAAGCCCGGTACCTGATTGAAACAGCTAGGACCGCTTGCCTACTTTTCTTGGAAATTTATTTCCCTTGCTGTACACATGTGGTTACACGCGTGAGATCGGCCGGCATGTGTCCGCGAGTATCCGATAACCGTGTATCCTAAGGGAGTTGGCCCCGGTTCCGAATGGTGGATTGATGGGAAAGGTTGGGTAGTATTTGTGCCTTTTATAGCAAATATTATCCGTGTGTGTTGGGTTTCCCTGGCCAGGTAGTGAAATTCGGTTCGAACTGTCCGCTTCTCGCGGTTAATGAGACTGCTTGACCGCTGTGCTGCATTGAGTAACAAGTGGAACTATGAGAATGATGAAGTTGATGTTTGAATATAATTGTATTGTCTCGCTTGATTGTTTAGACAGGATGCTCATGTAGAATAATTAAATTACTAGAATTGGATGCTAAAATATTGAAAGTAAGGATCCATTACTAGTGCTTTTGGGCAAAACAAATCCCTCAGCCAAAAAGCCTTGCATGTCTAGAGGTTGGTGAAGTAGATATCACCCGACGTGTAAGACTTGTTGAGTATTAGTATACTCAGTCTTGCTTGTGGTTAAATTTTTCAGGTCATGCTCTTGAGGAGTCCGTTTCTGATGTTTGTTGGCCGACCCAGATTCCTCCTGGTTGGGCTGTCGTTTGGGAGCCTTCCTCGGGTGAGGATCGTGAGTAGTAGCGTCATGGGAGGATTCATCATGATGTTACTTGTATCGTCGTTTCGATCATCGTTTACTTTCCGCTACTTTGAACTCTGAAACTTTAATTATGTCTTTTGAACTTGGCTTGTAATAATTTGAAGAAAGAATTATTTAAATTTAGAACTTGGAATGTTGTAACCTCTGGGACTCACCTTCGTGTGGGCGTGTTGTTTCGATCGACAGTACGTGGTTTAATCGAGCTAGATCGACGGTGCTCCAGCTTAATCCTATTTAAGTGTACGGATACCTCACGGTGGTCCTTGGTGCACATAAGTTGGATTAATTCAGGGGCAGTCCGCCACAGCTAGTATCAGAGCTGAGACACGCAACCCAGAGTGAGCAACAGACCTTAAACAATCTTTTCGATAAAAAATGTCAACTTTAGCTTCCGCAGCGCTAAGACTTTGGATCGCTAAGGATTAAGTTATAGAACGTGAAGCCTATATGTGGGTTAAGGGATCACGTTGTGAGAGGTGGCTATCTAACTTTATGACTTACTTCCAGCACATTTAAATTCTGTCTTTTATTTCTTGCAATGGTGCTGTAGCGTACCACGACACTGTATGAAAATATAGTGGCGGCACATAGTCAATACGCTATTTTGGTAGTGTATGAATGTAGAATAGCATGGTGGGCGCAAGGTACGGCGGTTGCTGTAGCGTACCACGGCATCATATAAAAATATGATGGCGGCACCAAAGTCAATACGTTATTACATAAGCGTATAAAACCGTTAATACGTTGTCTCGGTGACGTATGCACGTTGCCCGTACAGTGACAATCGTACGGGTGCCACCACTATAGTGGGTGGTAATAAATACGGACGCTTTCGTGAGTGCTGGCACGGAAGGTTCATTATAAATGTTCTGGATGAATTTTTCTGCAGGTACACTAACCTCGATTCGTTAGGTTGAGAACGAGTAGTAAAATTTCGACTAGCTATTATAGAGAGAGCCGACTATGTTGCCATGCCACCGGCACTAACTCCGTATGTCCATGGTTATTGGGAAAATTGTGTGATTGTGAGAACGTATAGGCAGGTGTTGCATCATCTAATCTATTGAAACACTCATAAATTAAGTTGCTACCTATGGTGACCTTGTGAATATCGCTAAAACTGAACAACAAAAGTTAAAATTTGTTCAATTCAGCTTTCACAAAATTCTGTATTTCCTGGACTAACGTCTCTTTCTTCTAGTGAAAGGATCCACCTTTTCTCCCTACTCGAATCTCGGGACGAGATTCTTTTTAAGGAGGGTAGGTTGTAACATCCCTGATGTTTGTACACTAATGGAGTAATTAAATGAAGAAAGGAAAGGTTAAACAAAATAATTAGTAAAGGATTTTGGAAAATTCCTTAAATAATCCAATCTAAAAGTAGGATGAATTAGTTTTCTTTCTTAAACAGTCAAAAGTTCAATGAAACTCAAAAATTCGTCAAAATAAAGGTTTCAGAAGATTTCAAACCTGACAACTTTTTTATTTGAGGGTTTGTCAAAAAACCATGGGAACATGTCCGAAACCTCCTAAACATTTCGGGAAGTTTCATTTTTAAACTAAAATTTCCCCAGCTATTCCTAAAGATTATCAAATTACTCTTGATTCCAGAACACAACTTGAAAATATCCAAAAACAAAAGTTGTCATAAATTTCATAAAACAAATGTGCCTTATTTTGAGTTTGGACCAGTTTTGACCGCAAGATGCTTAAAAACCCCTGACTCTGCCAGTTTAAGTGTACGGATACCTCACGGTGGTCCCTGGTGCACTTAAGTTGGATTAATTTAGGGGCAGTCCGCCACAATGAGGCAGCGAAGGTGGTTGGAGTTGTCTAAGGACTACGATATTGATGTGCATTATCACCCCGGGAAGGCCAATGTGGTTGCGGATGCTTTAAGCCGCAAGGCTCGTTGTCACTGTCTTTCCCTGGAGTCCTATGCTGACACCTTGTGCCATGAAATGGCAAAGCTCAACTTGGAGATTGTTCCCCACGGATACTTCAACCATATCTGTGTCGAACCAACCTTGCACGACCAAATTGTTGTGGCCCAACTCAATGATGCAAGCATTAAAATCCTCAAAAGAAAATTGGCAAGGAGTGATGTGGTTTGGACATCGGATAGTGGTGCCCAAGAATGCTGAACTCCAAAGGAAAATCATGGATGAAGCTCATCTTTCCAAATTTTCTATCCATCCTGGGAGTACCAAAATGTACCAAGACCTTAAGCAAAATGTTTGGTGGACAAGAATGAAAAGAGAAATTGCCAATGTGTCGGAATGTGACACATGCCAGTGTGTAAAGGCTAGCCACTTGAAGGTAGCGGGTACTCTTCAACCTCTACCTGTACTCTCATGGAAGTGGGAGGATATAAGGATGGATTTCATTGTTGGACTTCCCAGAACCCCTCAGGGGCATGATTCCATTTGGATTATTGTGGACTAACTCACCAAGACCGCGCATTTTATTCTTGTCAAGACAGCCTATACCGCCATGAAGTATGCTGAAATCTATTTGGAACGGATCATTTGTTTACATGGGGTACCCAAAACGATAATCTCAGATCATGGTACACAATTCGTGGCACGATTTTGGGAACAATTGCAACTGTCCTTGGGCACCAAACTCATCCAAAGCTCAGCATACCACCCTCAAACCGATGGATAGATGGAAAGGGTAAATCAAATCCATGAAGATATGCTTCGAGCTTGTGTTATTCATTATGAGAAGAATTGGGAGAAATGTTTGTCTCTGGCTGAATTCTCTTATAACAACAGCTACCAAGCAAGTTTGAAAATGGCACCTTTCGAAGCCTTGTATGGTAGAAGGTGTCGGACACCGTTGTGTTGGTCTCAGGCGGGTGAGAGATACACATACGGCCCCTGACCTTGTAAAAGAAGCAGAGGAAAAGGTTAGGATCATCTGTGAAAACTTAAAGACCGCACAATCTCGACAAAAGAGTTACTTTGATCAACGACCAAAGCCCCTTCAGTTTGAAGTCAGCGATCATGTGTATATCAAGGTCTCCCCGACCAAGGGTGTACAAAGATTTGGGTTGAAGGGAAAACTTGCACCTCGCTATATTGGTCCATATGAAATCACTCAGCAAAGTGGACCCGTTGCGTATCGTGTGAAGCTTCCTGAGAAGCTCTCAGCCGTGCACAATGTTTTCCATGTCTCCCAACTCAAAAAGTGCCTCCGTGTTCCGACCGAGGTTGTTGAGCAAGAACTCTCGGTTGAGCCGGATCTTTCTTACGATGAGCATCCTATCAAGATCCTCGATGAGAAGGAGAGAAAGACCCGAAGAAAGGAAGTTAAAATGTACAAAATTCAGTGGAGTCATCACACCAAAGACGAAGCCACATGGGAAACCGAGGAGTATCTTAAAAAGAACTTCCCCGACTTCCTTCCTAAGACCAAGGTATCCTTTTCCTTACTTTGTCCCTAAGCACAATCGAATCTCGGGGCGAGATTCCTTTCAAGGGGGGTAGGTTGTGACATCCCTGATGTTAAACTTTAAAAATACACTAAAAACAGGGGTAAAGCAAAAACGATGGAATTTACAATCAAAATTGGGTTTCAAATTCAAAGTTTAAAATTCCAAAAAGGCTAATTTGACACCCAGCTGAGATCTCGAAATTTTCCTACTAAACTTGAAAATCTCCAAAAATAAAAGTTGTTTTTCATCCCAAATGAGGCCTAGTTACTCTTTGGAACTTTTTCAAATTTTGCAGTTAAGACCTTCAAAAACCCTAAAAACCATGTTGAACCCCTTTTCAAACATGGCTTGTTTGAGCTTGAAAAATTCGTAATTTCAGGTTCACCCCAAAAAGAAAGTTGTGCCCCACTTTTCAAACTCCAACTTTTGTGTTTACACGTTTGAATGTATTGTTCAAATTTTTGGAGAAAATCGCTGTTGAGCCGGGGAGCTCCACGGGCGCCCGACAGCCAGCTTGGCCAGGCTCTGCCCGAGACCGCCAGCGGCCGCCGCGTGGCCGGCGAGCGGCGGTGACCCTGTCTGGCCGGCCAAAGCCGCTGCAGCCACGTCTCTCCTCCCCGCACACACGTCAGCGCCCACGTCCGGTCAAGTCGCACGTTGTCTGCGCTCTAACAAGCCTCGCCGCGCGAGCGACATCATGCCGCGCAGAGCCCCGCGGTTGGGCGTCAGAGGCGCACGCCGGACAGAGCCCCTCACGACCCGCTCTTGCGCCCAATCACTCGCCTATGCCATCCCGTAGCCTCACCCGAGCATCTCCAGCCCCCAATCCCGCTCGCACTCGGCCCAAAGCTCGCCAAGCGCACTCATGGCCACCTGAGCACCAAGGTCACGTGCACGCGTGCCCTGAGCACCTCCCCTGCCGTGCTGAGCTATCCAACCCCTCTTCTAGCCTCGCCTGAAGCTCCTCTACCTCCCCTATAAGAAGAACAGTGACCCCGCGGCTCGTGTGACCCCAAACCACCTCGCCGGAGCGCCATTGCCGCCGCCGAGCTCCACCTCACCGTCGACCGCCCGCACCGACCTAGCAGTCGACACACCGAAACCGCGATGAGTTTCCTCGACCCTCAGTGAAGCTCGCAGGTCGTTTTCCCCACCCCGAGTGCCACTCCACCTCGCGCATCGAAGCAGAGCAGCAGAGCTCTGCCGCCCGACGTCGCCGGACCTTACCGCTCCACCCCCCGGCCTCCGCTCCTCTCCCAACCAAGTCGCAGTGAGCTCCTCTACGCGCTCCCCCACTTCTCCCGCATCGGCTCGCCGCGCCCTCGCCGGAATCCAGCCGCCGGTGAGGCCAAGGGCCTATTCGCGTTGCCCTTTTTAATTATAGTGTCCTCTGTGTAAGATTCAAGGACCATTTCGTAAGGTTTTAAAAGATCTAGGGTTCCCGGCGTAAAAAGATTCTTTAGATTAGTTCAAATTTCTGAGATCTTGTAAAATCCGTTAAAAATCATAGAAACATCAGAAAAATGAACAAAAATACTCTCTGGTCTCGTGAGATTGTAAACTCCAATCTCATGTTTGTATGTATACAGTTTTGATGAGTGGTTTCTGAATTAAATTTCAAACTCAGTTTTAGAGTTTTGTGTGCCATTTCAAATCCTGAGCTCCTTTGTAGCTGAACTTTGGATATGTTGCTTGTTTGGTCTGTTGAAGCAATGTTTTCAAAGAGGACCTAAAAATATGGCCTGTAACTTCAGTTATGAATTTTTTAGTGATTTCTGTTCTAACTCAGTTCTAGATTTATTAAAAATATTTTATGCAGTCAAAAATCACCAACTTCCACCAGAGGTCTAGAAACTTGTTGGCACATGTTAGAACAATGCTAAACTTAATTTTAGACCCTCTTTAGGCTATCAAATAAATAGGTGTTGGGTTTCGGTTAGGTAACTATTTAGGATTGTCCAAGTGTTATTTTTGGTTACCACATGGCCAAAGCTCTTCTTTTGCTCCTGACTAGCTCTGGTAGAGAAATCTTCTGTTGTGGAAGTATTTTTTATTTTATATAAATTAATCTTGATTCTTTAAGCAGTAAATTGTACTGATTTTAATAAATTTTGTATAGCTCGGTTTTAGCTAAATTTTGAGGTGAGCTTAGCTCTTATACTCCTGTAGCTGTCGTAAAGTTTGTAGATAAAAAGGATGAACACAAACAGAGAAATAAAAACGAGAAGGAACTAGAGTAATTTTGATTTCATGAAAAGAGATAGATCACTTTTGATAAATTAAGCAACTAAGGTGCATATGAAGTTTAAATTCCAGAACTGATCTTTTGCGTAATAAATAATAGCCTAATTGTCTTATATATGTACACAATCACCATAAAAAAACTTAAGTCTAGCATCCCCTTTCTATTCTTGTGAGGAGAAGAATAATACACTTTCGTGTCTAGGTGAATATGGCCTTCAAGTGCCTTAGCTTTAGACCTAAAAAATATCAGCAACCCTTAAACTTGTGCATCTCATGTAGAAGGAGCTCTCGCTGACGGCACGTACAATCGCGTCCCCGCCAACGAAGAAGAAGCTCCCGAAGGTGGTGCCAACATCATCGTGATTGACCCGGAGTCCGACACCGGTGTAGCTCAAGAAGGCAAGCCCCAGAGCATAACCTAACTTTAAAGTTTATGCAACTATGAATTATTTATGTTTGTGCATTTATGTTTCAAGGAATTTTTTGAATACCCTAGTTGCATAATTCTAGTACCTATGTCTTGCAATACTAGTATGATAGGTTCGATAGTGCAACGCTTTAGGACCGTTACAAGTCGAGTGATTTCCTGTCACTCGCGAGATATAGGAGTTGCTTGTCTTTACTTATGTTGGAATCATAAGGATGGACGGGCGGGATGGTATGTGTAGATCTCGCGTCCGTGTATGATAATTGGATTAAGGTCGAAACGTGTGGTTCTGTGTGTCAAGTTTTTGAACGTACCACGCACATGCCGACCTAAGTTGTTATTTGTTATATAAAAGGAAATGCTAATATTGTTTGCCTGGCTATTCGGATATTTGAGGCCACACGTGCATGGCAAGTTGATTAAGGATAAGGAAAGTAAAGCCACCGCATGAGAAACAATCCAAGTTAATTACGCATCAGGATTTACCTCTGCGTGGACAGATTGGCAAGGATTCCGCAAGAAGGGAAATTGGAGTCATGTATCTTAATATTTCCTTTATTCTAGATATTGATTAACGTAGTCAAGTTGTATTTGGTTTAACTAAGAGTTTCATTCCTATACGCGAGTTATACGGCAGGTCTTAGGTCTAGTAGTCCTATAAATATAAAGGGCGCGCAGTAATTGTAAAGGTTTTTATCACACGAAACAAACTCTACTTCTTCAACACCTTTACTTTTATCAAGTCGGCGACTTCGCTATTTTCTTTTCACGAGTTCTTCGAGCACGTCAAGGGTGATCAGATCTCAGGGCTTGCTTCGTAAGTTCCGTCTTTTACCGAATAAACCTTAAGCTTTAGCAACCGGCGTATCGTTGTTGCTTCGTTTAAGTTATTCAACAGTTATCAGATAAGTATCTAGGCTTTAGTAACCGGCGTATCACTGTTACTTCGTTTAGATTTTATTCAACCTTTATCCAGCTTGGTACACGCTTTGGTCGGCTTTTATCTGTGTTATCTTGTTGCATCTCTTATCACAGCCGACTAGATCTGTTCCAAGTGCTGCTCTACTTAGCTTGTTAGATTACGCTTTAGTGATCTCGCATAGCTTTGCTCTCAATCGGTTATCCAAGCCGATTTATTATTTACCAGATCGGACAGCTTCTGTCGATTTTGCCTATAGAGCTAATCGGAATCCCAGCCGATACGCTCTAGTATTTTTACGATTTCATCTCTTGTCAATTAACAGGTCAAATTGACTGGCACGCCCCGGTATTCACGGTCAGAACCCTTTTTGAAGATGGCATTCGCTGCCTCTTCCCCCGAAGCGAACTTGGAGGCCACCTTGAATAGCCAGTTGACGTTGGACGGAGGGTTCCTCCCCAGCTTGCGCACCAAGTCATAGCAGGTGGTGCTCTCAAGGAAGGCATGGATGATCTGGTGCTCGCCTATGTTGGGGAGCTCGGTGCAACACTTGGAAAAACGTCGGATTTTGGTGACACCCTCGAATATCCCACGTGTTCCCGGGGCGCACGTAGGTGCCCTAGAAGTTCCCCACGAAAGTGTCGACCAGATCTTCCCAATCGAAGATCTGGTTCGGGGGCAAATGCTCGTGCCATGTCCGTGCGGAGTCTGCCAGATGGAGCGGCAAGTTGCGGATGATCATGGCATCGTCTGTCGCACCACCTAGCTGGGATGCGTGGTGGTAGTCATTTAGCCATACCCTAGGGTCCGTTTCCCAAGAGTACTTGGTGATGGTGGTAGGTTGCCAGAAACGAAGGGGGATCGGGGTTGTGCGGATGCTGCGACTGAACACGTGTGTCCCTGCTGGTTCCAACGTCGGATCCCGGTCCGGCTCGGCATCGTGCCGACCGTCGCGTCGTGGCTGGCGAGCCCTGGTCTCCTCCTGCTGCCAAATCCGGTTCAAGATGTTGCGGGCGTTGCCATCGTCCATGGCGCCTCGGATGTCCCGGAGACGCAATCTTACGGGTTACCCTCATGGCGGACGCCTCCGTCACAGGCGTGCATGGCTCCTTGGTGCGACGTCGTGGGGTATCCAGGCATAGATTGCCCTGAGATTGTGCCCGCGCCTCGTCACTCTGACGTGGTGAATGCACCGAGGACTCCCCTCCTTGCTCGCCCCTCGAGACCGAGGCGCGTCGTAGGCGGGAGGCCGAGCTCTCGGCCTCTTGCCGCGCGGCGTTCTCGACCAACTTCTGCGCCTCGAGGTGCAACTTCCGCCCTTCAGGGGTAGCTGGCTCTGGCATGGCTCGGAGCAGCGCGACCGGCGCGATGAGCTTCTGGCTTGTCCTGGGGACAAGGTCGTCGTTTTCTCCCTCGGCAAGGATGCGAGCACGAGCTACGCGTCCTGCCTGCTACGTGCTCGTGTCGTGTCTGGCGTTCCCGTTAGGCGGGACACGATTGGAACGCATGGGTGGTAGTGCCCGACCATCCCCTAGGTCAAGCTCATGACTGTGGGTAGTTTGCGCCAAATGGCATGGGTGCGGCTCGTCTCCTTGAGGCGAACGCTCCTTCAGGTCTGGCTGCTGCGCGCCTACCGAGTCCACACTATCATTATCATCGTTGTCGTCATCGCTAGTGTGCCTGTCACTGACTTGCTCGACGTCAATAACGAAGCATTCCCCGACAGGGTCGTAGTCATCGTCGGAGTCGTCGGAGCAGGTGAGGCAGTAGTCCGCCGTGGCCTGGAAGGCCGAGAAAGCACCTCGATCCCGAACACCGGAAGAGTCCCACTCAGGACGTTCCAGTCCGGGGGTGTACTCCTCCTCTGACTCCGGATAGGAGTCGTCGGGTGTCAAAGTGATGAGGTTACGAATTGAAACCAGATGATGGCCTGGCAGGTCATCGTATGCACTCATGTTTGTGCTGACTGACGAGGCGTAGATGGATGCGCTGTTGCGAAGTCCGTAAGGATAGGACGGCGCCAGAGCAGCATGCTGCTTGGGGGTGAAGTTGTTGCTGCATTCGTCGGGAACGAAGGAGCAGACTCCAGCCTTGGGGCAGAACACCGTGGGACACCTCCGTCTCCCGCCAAAGGGGCGTTGTTGGCATTGGCGACATGCCTCGTGGCGCGTGCATGCCGTGTGCGGTCCTAGGTGTCTCCTCCGTTGAGGGGCCGTCGGTGGCGGTGGCGGACCTTCCGGATGGTTGCCGGATCCCCTTGGGAGGATGCGCATGGGGTAGCCATTGCCGATCGTGTGGAACTGGAGGCTCCCAAACCAAATTTCGTATCCTGCTGGGAACGGATCGCTTGATCACATTGGGAATTGTCTTCAGTCGAAGTCCGCCATCAGGAGCGAAGCGAAAGTTGCGCAACACTTTCCCCTACCTGGCGTGCCAACTGTCGGTGTCTGATTCGATCATGCCAGCACCAACAAGTGATTGCGCTGGCAATCACTTGCAGACGTACGTCGAGTAGCGGTGCGCAGCACCAAGTTTTGTGTTACTTGTAGTAGGGGAATACAAGAAAGTTGGAAGAGGGAGGTGTGCTCCCAAGTCCCTAGACTGATTGAGCCTAAGGCCAATATTGTGAACGATGACTACGTGCTCTTGCGGTTAGTTGTTCGTGAATGGCTATGTCTTGCCCACCTTGCATGGAGCTTCCCTTTCCCTTTTATAGGCTAAGAATGAGGGAGTACATACATATGGGATCGTGGCACTAACGTCGTGAGATGCACTGTGCTGCCCACGCTGTGCACTATTTGAGAGGGAATCGCGCCTTTCAACTGCGGCTGTCGGCATGGACATCGCTATCGTTGACTTGGTTGTAGCCGACCATTGCTTCGAGGGATGTCGCATGGGGGCATGGATGGCGTCGAGCCCTCCCAGCTGTTCTTCGGGGATTCCTCTTCGAGGGCTGTGGTGTACCCAGAACGGCTAAAGTTGCGGGGTGGTTGGCACAGTGGCAACGCATGACGCCAACCCTGTCCGCACAGTGCTCGGTGCAGGGCCATAATGCCGAGTGCAGACGGAATTGACCGATGTCCCATCCGCGGCGTGGCGCTACGGGGCGTGAGGTCATGTCCTGCACTTAATGCCTTGCAGGGTCCTGGCGCAGGGGACTTCGAGCCTAGCCGACAGCCTCGAGCGCAGCAGGGCTCGAACATGATGGAAATTCTCGTTCGAGGGTGAGCGGCACCCTTGAACAAGACGGAAGTTCCCCCGATTGCGGGGGCATCGTCGTAATGGGCTTCTGTTGGGCCGCAGAGCTTTGAGCCTGTTTTAGCCGTAGACGCGGCCCAGGAGTTAAGCTGTCTTGGGCCACATTTAGGGGTACCCCTACTGTTGGTACCCAACACCTCCTGAGTCCCATGGACTCTAAGTCGCCTCCGAAACTCAAACCTTCTTGGAGGTCTTCATGGTAGCAATGATCTCCTTGGGCACCCAAATAGGTTAGTTCACCCCTTTCTTTGCTTGTTGACAAAGTGAGGCCACCACCTTGTTGTCTTTCTTCTTGAGTAGGTATGGTGTGTTCTTCACCATGTCAACCTTCAAATAGGGCTTGGTGTTGGGAGTGACTTTCTTCTTCTTTTCTTCCTTCTTCTTCTTCTTGCACTCATAAAACTTGTGGCCTTCTTCATGGCATGAGTAGCAAGTCACGGTTGCACCCTTCTCAGGCTTCTTCACCATCTTGGGACGGTTATCTTGAGGAGGTCGTTTCTTACTTTCACATGCTGCCTCTTTGTTCTTGAGCCTTGCCAAGTCCTTCTTGAGCTTTTCTACTTCTTGCTTAAGCTCTTCATTTTCTTGCACAATGAGCTCATCAATTTGTTCTACAATCACATTCTCAATACAAGTCTCATTGCAAGATGGTGAGCAAGATCCATCAATTAAATCAATGCAAGAAATAGATGCATTCACTATAGGTTTTTCAATGATAGGTGAAGTGAATGCATTGTTGGATGATGCTTGGTCAAGAATCTTAATTTTATTTGCTAGCTCATCATTGTGGTTTACCACAATTTCAAACTTTTCAACCAAATCTTTATAATTGGATGATGAGCTAGCCAATTTTTCTTTAAGATCCTTGTTTTGCATTAGAAGCTTTTTAATTGCATCATTTTGAGAGCGAACCGTATCAGCAAGCTCTTGAATGGAAAGAGAGGAATCATCATCACTTACGTCGCTATCATCGACGTTATCACTAGCAACATTACCTTTTGCCATGAGGCACATGTGCGATGAGCTTGATGAGGGCTTTCTTGGCTCATCTAAATCACTCCACTTGCCAATGCTAGTGAGTGCTTGCTTGCTTCCCTTCTCTTTCTCATTCCTCTTGAGCTTGCGAGCTTTCTTCAACTCCTTTGCAAGGATAGGGCATGAGTCCTGGAAATGCCCCTTCTCACCACAATGATAGCAACCATATTTTTTTTGCTTTCTTCTATCATTTGTGAAGACCACGTCTTGCATGGTGATGGGAACACCCTTGGAGTTGAGCCTCTTCAACATCCTCTCCATCTTCTTGATGAGCTCTTTGGATTCTTCATCAAGAGAGGTGTCACTCTCATCATCTTCATCCTCTTCCTCTTCATGATCACTTTCTTCTTCTTCACTTGAGCTTGATGCCATACTTGAGCTTGAGCTTGATACAAGCTTGTAAGCTTTCTTCCTTTTCTTGGAGGATCTTTGCTTCTTCTCACAACCCTTCTCCTCCTCTTCATGTTTGCTTGATGAAGCAATTTCTAAGCTTGAGGTAGAAGGTAATTTGGTGATCTTGTTGGATAGCTCATAAGCCTTGATCTCTCTCGAAGAGGTTAGTGATAAGGTTTCCATATTTCTCTCTTGGAAGGGCTTGGATGATCTTTCTTGAGATGTCCTCATTTGTCACCTTGTTCAAACCTAAAACATTTAGCTCATTGACAATAACATTAAGTCATGAATACATGTCATTGGCTAATTCATTAGGCAACATCTCAAAAGAATCAAATTTTCGCTTAATCAAGTCATATTTTTGATTGATCACATCACTTGTGCCATCATGAAGTTCCTTAAGCTTTTACAAAATTTTATTAGCACATTTTTCATCATAGACTTGATTAAACACATTCATTCTCAAATATTCAGGAATTGAATTGCGAGCAATAGCATTGAGTTGTAACTGCCTCTCATCAGCCTTGGTGAGATTTTCGGGTCGAGTGAGAGGTTGCATTCCATCATTTGTCGCCCTCCAAACACCTAATCCTTTTGCCTCTAAAAAACTTGACATACGAATATGCCAATAGGGGTAGTTAGTGCCGTAAAAGTGTGGAGACCTACCGATATCACTTGCTTCCTCTATAGATGTCATTTTGCTCGACTAGGGGCGAAGCTAGAGGTCCAAATACGAACCTAACTCTGATACCACTTGTTGGGGCCGTGACACCCTAAGAGGAGGGTGAATTAGGTGTCTCTAAAAACTAAGGCTCCAATTGCACATATAAAAACCTATTTCAATTTCTATCTAAATGTGCTCTAGGTTTTCTCTATGTGTTGCTATCTGTACCGTTATAAAGTTTTGCACCCTAAATCCAATCCTATAATAGCATGGCAAGTTTAGGAAAGGTAATATGAAAAGTAGTGCAAGTAAGTAATGCGGAAAGTAAAGGGTAGAGAAGCAAACTCCTGGCACGTTGATTTTACCGAGGTATCAGAAAGCTCACGAGCTTTCCACTAATCCTCATTGTTGTAGCCCCTCTCAAAGCGAATGCCCGCGCAAGTGCATAAACTCTCCGGTCGAGTAACTCCGTGGGTGACCACGATACTTCCCCACGCGCAAGTGGCTCTCCGCTCGTCCCTCCCTGGATACTCCTCGTCGCCTTCACTTGGTAGAGCTTTGGCCACACGCCAAGGGCCTCTCCTCCCTTGCACAAGCACCGGTGGCCACTCCACAAACTCGATTGGAGGGTCTCGCAAGACTACAAGCCCCGTATTTACAACACTTGGTGCGTGCAAGCACCGGTAAGCAAAGAGGTATGCAAACCTCCCTAAACTCTAGGCTAAACACCTAAGAGATGTGCTAATAGGCCTAAACTAGCACTAAACACTTTTGCTAATTGCCTTGATCTTCTAATTAGCACTTTGGTGGATTGAGCACTTAGGAATGTGTAGAACACTTGCCAATAACTTCTCCCAACTCAAGCACACTTCAAATGGGCGTGATATGTGGTATTTATAGCCCCAACCAAAGCAACAAGCCATTGTATAGCCGTTACACACTTTCTGGGTACCACTGACTCATTCGGTGCCTCTCCCTTGCCACCACCAAATCAATCGGTGCTCACCAGAGCCGAACAACATGTTCCAGCCATAAGGACCAACTAATTCGATGGGGGGATTGACTAATTCGATGCCCCTGATGAGGTACCACCGAATCAATCGGTGGTAGGCCTTCTCGCTGCCCAAAATGCCTCTAGGACTGACTGATTCGGTGCCCCTGATGAGGTACCCCCAAATCAATCGGTGGCTTATCCACAACACTGTTGAGAGCACGGTTTTGGCCGTTTTTACGTTATTTCTTCGCCGATTTTCATCACGTTTTTTTGACACTTTTGTATGAGATAGAAGCACATTTTTAACCATTTGTATGGCTAACAACTCATCCTCAAAAATCTACAAAAATCATCTTTAAACACATGTTAGTCTAATGACTATTGTGTCAATCAATCACCAAAATCACAAACAATGGCCTAGGTCCATTTTCCTTACGACAGTGATGGTGTTTCTAAGAGACAGAACAACACGTTCACAATATTTGATAGTCATGATGTGACCCCACACTTTGCTGTGGACATGTGCTTTAGAAGCAGGGATGAATTGAAAGATATAATAGAGAGGTATGCATTGAGAATGATGGTAAATATCAGATTTCCCAGGAATGACAAGCAGAGGCTTAGGGCTGTTTGCATGTGGAAAGGATGTCTCTGGGTTCTGTGTGCCTCATACAATTCAAGGTCTGATTGGTTTTAGATTGTCACATATAATGATAATCATGCATGTTGTCCAGAATTAAAGAATAAAAGGTTATCTACAAAAAATAATATGTGACAAGTATGAAAGTACTATCAAGGCAAATCCAGCTTGGATAGCTAGAGCAATGAAGGAGACAGTACAAGAAGACATGGGTGTAGATGTGTCAATCACAATGATAAAGAGGTCAAAGGCAAGGGTTGTTACGAAGATAATGGATTGTCAGGTCGGTGAGTACTCACAGCTGTTTGACTATGGATTTACGCTAACCGGAGGAAAAAAAACATAGGCTACAGGAATATCAAAAGAGATTCTGGAAGATTGCCAAGGCATCAAACATGGTTCAGTTTAATCACTACAAGAACAAGCTTGCCAGCAAAACCCCGGATGGATGGAAGGATTTGCATAACACAAAACCAATACATTGGTCTAGAGCTTTGGTTCATGTAACACCCTAAAAATGCCTCTATTGAAATTAGTAAATAAAATGTTTTTCTTTTATTTAAGTGCTCATATTTAATAAAGGGAAAATTAAATCTTTGAAGAAATAAAAGCAACTATAAGGAATAGAAACATTTATTGTGCATTTCATGGTGGTGCATTTCCTTTGAATATCGAATACAAATTTTGGTTTGAATTCAAATGATTGTTTAAAAAAAAGAGAATAAAAGAAAAAAAAACTTTTCCTATTTCTCTCTTCCTTCTCTTCTTGGCCCAGCCCAACTTCTCTTCCTCTCATCCCTCGTCTTCTCTTTGCGTAGCAGCCCATTCCCTCCACCGTGCGGCCCAGATTGGCCCAATAGCCGCCGCAACAGCCCAGCAGCCAGCCCGCGCTCCCTCCCCTCCTGAGCCGCTGACAGGCGGGGCCCGCCTGTCATCCCCCTCCTCCAGCCGAACCCGAGCCAGGTTTGAATCGACTGCGCTGCCTCCTCCCTGCTTGGCACGCACGCCAAGGTGCCCCTGCGGCCCTATAAAAACGCCGCCGCCTTTAACCCTAGCTCCGAGTCAGGCAAGTTCCACACCTTTGGCAATTGAACCAGCACAGTCCAAGCAATCTAAAAGAAAGCATGCAGCCTCATCTTCAAGTCATAGCATGTTGCTGGCAAGTGAAAGAACTGATTCATCCTATCTTCAGGTTAGTAAATTTAGTCCATTTCTCAAGAATCAGTCATGTTTCGATAAGTAATTTCAAAACATTTTTCTGCAGTGTGGCCATAAGAAACAAATGGTCTCCTTTGCAAACTCCAAGTCTATTACTCAAGCATCAGCAAGGGCACCTGCTGGTGGGAGTGCATTTGTTGTTATTGAGACAAGTGCCGGCATAGCCACTGGCTTATCTGCGAAAGCAACCATCCATGTGTCGTTAGGTGGACCTAGGTCTGCAACCATCCGATCTTCTTCAGCTGGACATGGAGGACAAAGCCAGTCCTCTAGGAAAAGATTAGGAAAGCATGTAGTCTCATCAGAGAAGAACATAACGCAATTTCAGTATCCAGTGCATGTCACAAGTATCATTTGTATTAAAGACTGTCATGGTCTATCACTTTGATCTTCAAACTGGAAGCTGAACAACTACTTCTATTATATAAATCAAAGACATGCTTTTAATGAACAACTGTCCTGTTCTGTCACTTTGGTGGGTAGCTGTGCGGCACAGTAGGTGGTGGGCTGGTGGCCTGGTCGCCGATACCCAGAAGGGAGAGGAGTAAATACATGTCGCCTGTTCCGTGTAATAGAGGGTAAAAGGGCCACATGTAAAAAGAAGAAACTCTAAGATGACTGGACGCCGATGTGGCAAGCCACCGTGGACGGCCAGATCGGATTAGGGACGAAAACGAGCCATCTATACAAGTTCAAGGACCAAAATGTACTTGTTAGTTCAGGGACGAAAATGAGCCTTCGTTGATAGTTTAGGGACGAAATTGACTATTCCGCCAAAAAATTTCATAGCATCCAATTGCAACTGATCAACACCACAGTTCAGCAGAGCACTGCTGGTCCCACTATTCTCACCAGGGGTTTCTACCAATTTTCAGGTGGCTCTCTTCCGAGCGTGCTTCTGCACATGAGTAGGCAATAATCTCAGCATATTATTTTGGCTCAGACCTTTGCCCGTTCGCGTAAAAGTCTCGGTGGTAGCTACACACGTCAATTGGTTGCTGCTTGCTGGCCGGAGGACACCCAACTCTCCTCGACTCCTCCCTCTACTGGCAAAAATATCAGTGTAAAGTCCGAAGCCTGGGCTCCGGCAGCGGGTGCTTCCAGACGATTCCCCGCGATGGCGCGCAACGGCGTAGGCAGTCCCGTAGGCCGCAGAACTCGGCGGGCGGGCGGGTTCTAGGCAGCACGTAGTTGGTCCCGCGGCGGCGAGGCGGGCATAATCCAGGCGGCACAGCGACAGGGCTCAGCGGATGCGTGGCGAGTTCCACCTCGGCGCTTGAGCTGTGGACCGGCGGCGTGCATCCGGGGACCGGCGCGGCGGTAAGCGGACACGATGTAGGTGTAACAGACCAGAAATTTTAGTTGTTTGAAAAATCTGAATTTCAAAAAAACTTTTTATGTGAATATGAAAAACTCGCTTAAAACTAATTAGAGTGCCCTCTTTCTCCCCCTAAATTCTTAGCAGCAGTTAAATTTAATTTCAATTTGCTAAGGACAATTATTAAAGACTAACAATTTGGATTCTATTTGGTTTATTTAGATTTTATTTGAGTGAGATTTGAATTAGAATTCAGATTCAAAATTCAAATATATTTCTAACCCAAACCAACCTTGGGCTCTAACACACACAGCCCACACAGCACACCAACCCAGCACACCAATCTCTCTTTCTCTCTCCCGGCCGCAAGGCCCAAGTCCAGCAACCAACCCGCTACCTCCCATCCTCTCTCACGCGCGCGCAGCCGTTAGGCCCAGCAGCCGTAGTGCTCCTCGCCCGGCGCCGACAGGTGGGACCTACCTGTCAGCCGCCCCTCCTCTTTTCCCTTTCTTCCTCCTCGCGCCCCCGTACGCACGCCGTCGCGCCGAAGCAGCTCTTTTCATCGCCTGCAGCCGCTTTCAGTTCCCGCGCCCATGCCGTCACTTCCCCTGCTCCACCATGGTAACCTAAGCAACCCGGAAGCCCCTAGAACCTACCCAGGTGGCGCCTTGCCATTGCGCCGAACCCCATTGATGTCGCCTCGGCTGTTTGATGCGATTGGGGTGCGGACGTCGAGGATCGACGGCGTTCGAGGCCTGTGCTACACCAGAAACCCTAGCACCGCCCTATAAAACTCCCTAGCCGTCTCCCTCAAACCCTAACCCTCAATTGGGGTTTTCCCCAAGACGCCGCCGCCACCTGTGGAAGAGGAAGAAGAAGGAGGAGAGGAAGAAGAAGGAGGGGAGGAGGAAGAAGAAAGAGGCCACCGCGATGAGGAGGAGCACCTCAACGTCCAGCTGCAAGGGAGAGGAGACGCCGGACCGCGAGCTGCACGCCTGCATCCTCGACGCCATCACGCCGCCACACCGTGAAGCCGGAAGGGAACCAAGGACGCCGCGCCAAGGGACTCCGTCCAGCTGCAAGGGAGAGGAGACGCCGGACCGCGAGCTGCACGCCTGCATCCTCGATGCCATCACGCCGCCGCACCGTGAAGCCGGAGGGGAACCAAGGACGCCGCGCCGAGGGACGCCGTCCATCTGCAAGGGAGAGGAGACGCCGGACCGTGAGCTCTACGTCCACCACGACAACGCCGAGCCGAGCTCCACCGCAACGCCAACGAGCCGAGCTCCACCACAAGCTTGCATGCACACCAGCTGTTGGGCAGAATGCCTGAACGACCCGTTCACCTGCCTTGCCGTCGCTCTGCACGCAAGTTCGCCCAAGCCATAACCTTTTTGCCTTGTTGCTTTGCTAGCTTCGTCCTAGCTTGCTTTTGCTTGCTACCGTTGCTATGTGCAAACCAATCCAGGGCACCTCTTCTTCCTTGCCTGCCTTGCCTCTTGCACATGCATGCCATGCATCCTGTGCATCTGAACCCAAGCCACTCCCTTGCTTGCTGCTATCATGTGCTAGTCAAGCCAAGCCCAGCCTTCGCCTTAAACCCGTCCAGCAGCTGCGCCACGCCGCGGAGTCGGAATGCCGGAGCACTACGAGCTGATGCAGCCGTGCCGCGGCCATCGTAGAGCCATGTGTCCGCACACGCGCTTGTTGTCTTGTCGGCATGCACACACAAGCTGATAGACACACACACCCATGCCTTTGATCCCTGCACGCATACACAGCCTGACACCCACCTAGGCCACAACCTTTTAGCTTGTCCAGATGTTGCACCGTGCCTGCATGTCTTGCCTTTGCACATCCTTGCTTCTGCTTGTCGCCAGAAGCAATCAAGCCTCGCCTGCTCCCAAGCACAAAGCCACACAGCTATCTAGCACAACCCAGGATTGAACGGCTCTTTGCTGTTTGCTTGCTGTCGTGTTAACGACTACGGTGCTGCCTTGCTTGCAAACCTTCTAAGCCCTCGCCGTGCCCCTTGCACTCAAACACACATAGTCACGTGTAACCTTGCCCTGCTTGTAGCCTTGTCGTCTAGGCAATGCCGTCTGGGCAATCACTCAAACACATGCAAAGCACCCTTAAACTGACCTTTTGGACCCACGTGTTGACGTGCGGGACCCACTAACATGTGTTCTTTGTTGCTTGATTTGAATCAAATAAAAGGATGGTTTTGATATCTAAAAATAAAATAGTAATTTGATATTAGCTTATAGAGTATGAAACCATTTTACATAATATTTCTAAAATGTTTCAAAACCTGTTAGTATAATAATATTTGGAGTTTAATTGGATCTTTCATTGCTTTGTATTTCGAGTCCTTTGCTAGTCTTTCTGGATCTTATTTGCAAATAGGACCTTAGACTTTATCGTATCCGTGTGATCAGGATCCGTTGCTGAAGAACCTTCGTTCGAGGAGGAGAACGACTACTTTGACAACACGAACTCACCAGGTTCATGCCCGACTGCCTATCTGATTACCCATAGGCATTGTTGTGATAGATATGTTAGTACTTTGCATAATATGATGAGCTTGATTGAGCCTTGCACTGCCCTGTTATTATCGTATACCTTGCTATACCTATATATATACTTGTCATTATGCCTTGTTCTGTGTTGATGAGTTGCATGCTGTGTGCGGGAACCTGTGGTAGCTACTCTTGGCGTGTGTGGGGTAAAAATGGGAAGGTGTTGTGGTTTTGACCTTAGATGGTCCTTGCCGGTGCGGGAAGATGAACCCGACCTAGGCTCTCGGGGTATAGCTGGGGTGCCAGTTCTGGGTGAACCCCATCTAGTGCCTGTTGCGGGCACATGGTTGTGACTTGGATGAGATATGGAGCTAGGAGTATGGCGGTTACCTGAGATGGTAACGGTTCACGGACCACCGCGTTGCGATGCGGAGGATACGTTCTTGGGACGATGACACCCGTGCCGGCACATAAACCTTGTTGACTGCTTCATACTCACTGTACCGTACGCACCAGCTTGCTTAGAATGGGATGAGTAACAACTAGCCTAGTATTGGGTGGCACCCAGACTATAGGCGAGCAGCAGTTTGTGCATTTGTGTTATGCAGGTGGGTTAGGAGCCTCCACTCCCCGATTGATGGACAATCCCCGAGTGGCTCCGGAGGACCATTATCACAGCTCTTGGAGCCGATGTTAGCGTATTGACGCATCCAGATCCGAGAGACGCAGGAGGGTGTCATCCTCGCTAGGGACATACTAGTTGTGGGTTGTGTCTCAAGTTGGTTGCGGCCAGCTAGCAGCCCGAGTTGGGTACAGGCGTACAACCTCTGCGGAGTGTTTTAATCTATACGTATAGGCATGGTCTCGACCATGGATACCGCAATGTACTACACGCCAGTCGTCCATTGTTTTGGGATCTGCCTCTCTCCCCCTATAGGTGAGTGAGTGAGGGCGTAGGTGCAGTCAGGGAGAGGGAGGTACAGCTCCGCTTCCCTTGTGATCCGATTGTGCCTATTGAGATGCTGGGGTTGGAAGCCCGTGCACCGACTGAGAGTGAAGGTGTTTGTGATGAGGTGGATGCCGCCAGGAACCGTCGTGTGATGGGACTAGCCCGGGGAAAGATATGTGGGCTATGGTGGGATGAAGTTATATTTATATTTGCCGTTATGCATAAGCAACCCTCAGCCTCTTTCCTTGTTATTATTGTTATCCCCTTAGATGATAGGCCACTTAAAGCTTGCATACAGTCGGTGATGTGAGCCTGTTCCAATCCTTTGGGAACAGATCGTGAGTGCACAGGTGGAGATGCTGAGTTCGACAACAACTTCTACGCTCAAGTGCAGCCTATGGAGATGGAGCCCCGAGAAGATGAAGAATCGTCTACCAGTTTCCGTATCGTTAGGATTTCACTTTGTCGCTATTTAGCCCTGCGTGGCAAATAATCGAACCCTTGAACGGAATGTAATAATTAATGACTCTGTTATGTTTTCGTTGGTTCGGATATGATATTACACTGTTTTGAGCTCTGCACGTGATAGATATTGATCCAGTGACTATCAGAAGGGTACAGGGATCTGGGTTCTCATTATTGAAAATCCGGGTCGTTTCAGCAGGGACGACGGTGCTCGTGCGAGTTGCGGCGGCAGAGCGCACACGAGGCTGGGATGACGATGCTCAGGCGGGCTCCTACCACGATGTCGTGCAGGCAGGCTCCCGCGACGTGTCTCTTGGTGCACCACAGTCCATGCCGAGCTAAGGCGGGGTGCGCTGCGGACAGCGGCAGGCGCTCAGGCGGACAGAGGGATGCAGCGGCGACACCTCCGAGGTCCAGCGGTGGTTGCGGTAGGTGCAACAAAGGCGAGCGTGGCGATGGATCCAGATGACACGCACACGTCCAGTGACCTTTCACCCTGCTGGTTGTTTCTCCTGCAGCCTCTCCCTCCATGGTGAAAGTGAAACTTCCATGGGTTTGTGTCCTCTTACTGCCGCATTGGAACTTGGTGCCATCTCTCCCCCTCTTTCTTAATTCATAGATAGATTCAGTGCTCTGTTATTCGATTTCATGAATAGCAATTCCGCTTTATAGTTCATTGCGGTTTGATTTTTGCGATTGCAGTTGCTCAATTGATGATGAGAAGCCCTTTGCCCTCTGTGATATAGAGCTCAACCACCGACATCTGAGGGTTGAGCTTTAGGTGTTGCACTTGCACGACGGTAACAAGTTGTAGGTGAGGGTCCTCTTAGGAAAACAGGATGCTAGATGCAGCAAGTGCTGCATAGGAAGAACAGGTGCCCCCGTCAGTATCTTCCATCCAACTACGGCTACAGGACAATGGGAGTTCATGGCAGCAGCCAGGCAGCTCTATGGCTGTCTCATGCACTGGCAATACAACAGCACTTAATGGCTCATCGACAACTATTCAGGTATGTGTGCTTATATTATTCTGAATCCGATGTGATATGCTTCCATAAAATCTTTTACTGTATTTTCATAGTTTGTTATTTTGGCAAATTTATTTATTTCAGCTACTCACCATATATTCATACATTTGAAACAAAGGGTAGAAAGAATGTTCTGTTCTATCACAAGGGAACCACTGTTGTCCTTCTCAGAACCTAGAGATAAGTCATTTATTTTGCAGAAGGTTATGGGCAATTGTATTGTTTTCCTCTTATACTAATCAAGATAGTATCAGGTACTGCGATCTACTTCCCTTCAAGTTGTTACAGCTTAAGTGAATTATGTTACTGCTTAAATGAGTTATGATCAGATTTGCTTTATTCAGAAATGTAACTATGATTTATCTCATGATTGATAAACTGAATATAATGCATAAGAATTCATTATTATTGTTATGTCAACAACAACATGTCTTTGTTTAGTCAAGGTTTTACTTCTTCAAATTTGATCTTGGATGCCTAATCAATCTAACGATATTGAAGCTGGCAGGCTCCCCACCAACCAGTGTCCACCATAGTAAAAATAATTTTCACTATCCATTTCAGATTTGTAGCTGTCATGTTACCTTACTGAGTCGCATCCTCATACACAAAATGTAGTAAAATATATCAGTTCAAGTCTGGGGAACCGGTGGCCTGCTTCATCCCCCTCGCCGGAGCAGTATACACCGCCCCTCCCACTCCTGAATTCATGGATCAGGGTTTACATTCATGATTTGTAGTAGTGCCCTCTGATTCCTCTGTTTGTTTGTATTTCAGATAGTGTATTTTGAGTTCTCTACTCCTGGGCTTGTATAGCTGATGATTTGGGTCTGCTTCTACTAGGAATTGAACAAGATATGTTGGCAATTGCCTTGCTCCATTTTTACCGTCTTGTTGGTTCCTTCTTCTTCGACCCTATTTTTTTCTTCTTCTTTTAAACGTGTACATGTCCAAGATTTTTTATAAGGTCAGGTTCAAGTTATTGATCTGGTAACAATTAGCTTCACTTCTCCATTTGCCTTAATGGGATGTGCACCTACCCTGTTATGCTGATTATTTCTGTGTGATTACATATTCATTGAATATAAGAAAGCCCTTCTATCAATTACTACAATGTAGTACTCTGTTTGTAGTTATAGATGGTTGTGTAGTACTCTATTTGTTTATCCATCATATACAAATTGTAATCAGACATTCAAACGACCCTGTATGAACTAAAAGTAGCCCTTGCCCACCTTGTGAATCATGGCCATCCTGGAGTGGTCCAATCCTTTAGTTCTAGGCTCTTAACACTATTGAATAAATAAAGTTATAACCTTATGGTTATTTTGTTTTCTATAGCACTTCAATCTCTTATCATCACTACCAATGATTATATTTCCTTGTACCACTCCAACTCTTGTACTTTTACATTCTGTATGCATCTATGAATTGCCATACTGATAAATGCTCTCCAACATCTAATTTCGTTAGATTGCTGTGCATCATGGCTGTCTACCAAAACTGATTGCGGTCAAAATGTATTAGCTCAACACTGTACATCTACACTTCCAACTTGATTTACCTAATTTACTTATAAATCAAACAGCATGCCCCGAATCACTACTAGAGGAGAAGGTTGCAGCTCTCTAGCTTACTTGTAGGGCGGTGTTGCGTGCGGTGTGAGTGGGTGTGTGTGATGTGCGTCAACATGTGAGCAGATGCTACAGCTTGTTCTCTAGCATTAAGGCTCTCAAAAGATAAAACACCACACTTCAACGAAGCTTACAAAAAGAAGGATCAGAGGAAAATTAAATAAAGGAGAAGATGATAGAAATTGTGTTCAAATCAACACTTACAAGCGACAAACTGAATAGAAAACCATTGCTTGCTTGCAGATTTCTGTAGATCTAGACAAGAAATTGACATTGCTTCATAGAGGTGAGCACGGGTATTGAGCACCCCTGGCTCTCGTGGGTAAGTTGGAAGATTCTTTCTCTGGGGCAAAGTTTTAGCACTTATATTGCCAACTTGGTTTCAGGTGTGGAGTATGAGTGACGGCATGTATAGGTAGGACAATGACACTTGTGCATGTGACCTATGAAAAACAGATACAGAGTTATCTTGGGTCTTTCTTTTACTATGAGGTGGAGATGCAAGTTATACATTTAGGCTGGGCCATTGGGTCAATCCAAAATGTTGATAAAATATACTATTATGACATTATTTATAATTAATTTAAGAGGAGAAATAAACTAGAGTAACATGTTATCGTATTTATTTAGTTGATGTAAAAAAACACCATTAGATACAAACTTGCATCTCTAGTGTTGGGAGCTGTAAATTTTATTTTTTTGTGTTTCTGTAATTTGGCGTGGCATTGTGTTTGATAGGTAGAAAAAAATATTTTGCTTCGTGCTTGTGTTAGAGCAAGTATAGTGGTGGGCTGGGAGAAGACTAAATTCTAAGTTGGATGAGAGAGAAGAGGAGAGAGAGGGGAAGTGGGTTGTAAGCTTACAGCCCGCTCAGGCACAAGAACCAATGAATTCTGTGAGAGGAACATGTGGGCCATGTATTTGTAAAAAAGACTTAACCATTATATGGGTGGGCTGAAAAGTGGGATATAAGGATCCATACAGCCAGCAGCTGGCTAAATTGTTAGCCTTGCTCTTAGCCTTTTGCCCTTGCTCGAAGCCTATGCGCAAGTGCCTAGTGCCTAACTGTCATCCGAACAAAAGGTGTTGTAGCCAAACTCGATTCCCTAAACAGTGTGCTCTCACATTATTACTTTATCTCCGACCGCTAGATCTCTTTTCACCTGAAGGCATACCGCAAAATCTCTGTACCACCAAATGGTGGAGATTCTCTAGCTAGCTAGCATAGCAAAGGCGTATTCATCTCCACTAGGCGACGATATAATTCTTGTGCGCTATCCTATGGTAGTATGGTACATCTTTCTCTATCACTATCTATCCGACACGGAGCCCATCAAATATAAGAAAAAGTAGGATTTCTTTTGGTTTATATAGGAAATAAAAATAATTTTAATTTTATTTTGTTAAAATTAGTTCTATCCATCCCCATTCTGATTTTCAACAGATCAAATGTTTCTATGTTCGGGTGTTCATGATTTCAACCAGCTAGATAAGTACAAGATCTTACTTCTATGAAAACTCTTTACGCATATTGGTTAGCTATTTGTTAAGCATGCATGTGTGCTTCTGAAGAAGAAAATACAAGATCTTACTTCTATGAAAGCTCTGTAAGAGAGGCTTGTTGCAACAAGATGCCTATTCCAAGCATCAACTCTTTCTGATTTATTTTTAAAGGTAGCTCTTTTCCATGATCTTGTTTCTTATAAACATTCATTGTTTACCTTTGGGATGGAAGGTTAACATCAAACCATCATGGTTTAGATTTCGTGCATCTTCAACTCCTTTAGGAGGAAAGCAATGGGGCATAACTTTTGTACGAGTGCTCAGCATATATTCTGATGGGTCACACGATCACCTGATCAAATCGATTGCTTTTTGAATTGTCACTCTATCAATTATGTTAGGGTGAGAATGTTATTTGGCTTGATCCTATGAGCCCAGAAATCGACTGTCCTCGTAGCTTTTCACACGATACGTTGTGTAGTCATTTGCTTCCCTATTTCTCTCTCTTTATTGCTTTCATATTTTCTGATATTTTCTGATGAGTACATCGCCACGCTGGAATTGTACACGTCATGGACTTCCTCAAGTTGTGCTTCGACTCCGACTTCGCTGCCACGTCCACCTCGAATTCAGCCTACACCTTCGGACGGTTTCGGCGATTTCTCCCACATACGACGTAGAAACGAGGTGTATAAGGATGCGTTGGAAAGGGGACGACTATGCCATCGTTTTGGTTCTGGTCCTAGCTCCAGAGCATTCTTGGATCATACTATGTGACCATGAAAGGTGTTGCATCACCTGTTTTGGCCCAACTGGGTCGTGTATCGTGTCGGGCTTTGGCCAAAGTTGAGGGCACCCCTCTGGACGCCCCAATCCTAGGGCGCCCCCTGTTCCATCATAAACTGGGTGGCCGCCGCTGTTTAGACTCGGCTTTTGCTTAGATTATTCTGTTTGATATAGTTTCACCGTTTATCAGTTTGTGAAACCCCAACATTCGTGCTTAATCATTCATCTGCAGCTGTCACAATTATTAAGTGTTGCGTTCTTTCGAGTTCTTGCTTGTGTTTTTCATTGCACAGGCAGGGATTAGCCTTCTCGGTGAGGTCAACCGGATTGTGACTTTAGTTGATAAACAGAGGAGTTTTGGTGCTAAAATTGTGGGTTTCAAATTTGTTGATTGGAAGCCAGATCGGTGTGTTGCACTCCGCCAACAACGAGTTATTCTTCACCTGACAGAAGATCGGGCACCCCCGTTCATATTAAGTGGTAATCAGAGACTCGGTATACCGTCAGGCTTATCCTAGTTTTGTTTGTTTTCATCGTCCTATAACTCCAGAAAAGAGCCTAAAAAAAATTCCGCTGTTCTAGAACCCTTGTTTAGCCTTTGCAATTTCGTCTTCAGATTCGTTTTGTTCAGTTTGTGTCCGTGGTCGAGTCGTATTTCTGGTTTAGGGTTTGTCTTTGTCGTAGTTTCAACCGCATCGTCGCTGTATTTTTGTTTCTGCCGCTATCCCACCCACCATTACCAGATTACAAGTCGTGCCATCCCATTACTCGACTTGCCCTCGCTAGCCGCCTTGCATGAACTCTCGCCGTGCCAGCCCTAGATAGGTTGCAAGCTGCTCCTTTCGCCTTGCATCGCAGCCCTCCTTGGATCCATCTAGCGATTACCTATTGCTACGATCACATCTGCCGATTTGCCTTTTCAGAAACCTTAACATGAGATCCCTTCGGTAAAACGGGCATAACTTTTCGCTCGGTGCTCCGTTTGGGTTGAAATTTTTACAGGAGATTGGCAACAAAAAATTGCACATATGATTTTCACTCGGTTTAGCCGTTCTCAAAAAAATAAAAAAATTAGGAAGATAATTAAAAAATTCCCTTTCTGTCTTGCACTGCTTTTCGGCAAACGCATCTGAATTTGTGTAGCCCACATCTCTCATCAGATTGAGGTGATATTTGGTGATGTCCCTATTTTGGTGCTTCTGGTGGTGAGAAAAATATCAAAGAATAAAAGAAAAAAGAAAATAAAAAACAACTATGATTCCTACTAGTGTCGTATGAGCGTATAATTACCGAACGGTCATTGTGCTTGTTCTTTGAGCTTCTTCAATTGTTTCTTGTTCCAACTTATTATGCTGCACCTAGTACCCGCCTTAGCCAGCAATTGTGACTTGTGCTTTGGATACTTATTGAACTTTGCTAATCTGCATTCGTCATTTGCTCACCTTGCAACCATATTTGGCTACCCAAAGCTCCACATACTTTCTTCAGATCAGTACAACGAAGGACCCTGTAATCTTGGTGCCATCTCCTCACAGGTATCATGAACCAGCCACCGGTTGTACCGTCCCACTGCTTGTGTTGGTAAGAACCTGGTAAGAATTTGGTAAGACGTGTGTGAGGGTACGGTGTGATTCCACCAACTAACCCATATAGTTCATAGGGTCTTTCTTGTTTCGATAACCATGCCAGACGACACACATGTTCTCTCTAGTGATTTGCAGGTCCTGAAGAACGAACTGAGGGACTTCTTCGCCAACTAGATGAGCAATCTGACGAAGGCGGTCCAAGAGGTCAATCATACGATCGAAGGTGTAGACAAGCGTGTCTCAACTCTGACCAGCAGGGTTCAACAGCTTGAACTCCACCCACTGCCTAAAGAGGAGGCACGTGATTATGAAGAAGCTGAGGATGACATCATTTGTGGTTCTGATGGCGAGCCTGATATGATTAAGACCAACGCTGAGAGATTACATCGTTGCCGTGACAAAAATAAAGTAGGTATGGGAGGAGGTTCCAATGGCCGACGCTCTCGAGGTAACAATGATCCTTATGCCAAAGTGAAATTTACTATACCATCTTTCCATGGTAGTTATGATGCCGAGGAGTATTTAGATTGGGAGATGACGGTAGAACAAAAAATTGTCTCCCATCTTGTTCCTAATCAACATAAGGTTAGACAAGCCACTAGTGAATTTAAAGATTTTGCTATAATCTAGTGGCAAGAATGTGCTCAATTACACATCCAACCTGCTTCATGGAACGTGCTTAAGATAGCCATGCGTGATCGTTTTGTTCCTGCATCTTATAAGCGTGATATGCATAAGAAATTACAACGTTTAGATCAAGGTGGTATGTTTGTTCAGGAATATTACGCAGCGCTTCAAAACGGTATGCTTCGTTGTGGTGTAGTTGAGGATGCTGGGGATAAAGTGTGTCGCTTTTATGGTGGTTTGAATCCTGAAATTCAGGATATTGTTGACTATAAAGAATTTACTACCACCAACCAGTTGTTCCAACTTGCTATGCTTGCAGAAAAAGAATTGCAGGGTCGCCACCATGCCTCCACGACAAGACCTTTGCGCCAGCCATATCTCGGCCGCAGAGTTTTTCTCCACCCTCGCCGTCTCCTGCGGTTGTTTCTGAGGTAAGTAATGTGTCTGCTGTGCAGGTCAAGACACCGTCTACTTCTGCCACTAGTTCTTCTAGTAAATCTGCAGGAATAGTGTGCCACAAGTGCAATGGGCCATGTCATGAGGAATTGCCCAAGTACTCGTGCGTTCATTGCTGCCCCAGATGGTAATGGTTACATCAGTACTAGTGATGTTGAGGGTGATTCAGATGACGATGAGGGTGAGGCCATTTGTTCCGCGACTGCATCGGCGGGCCTTCCTAGTCTCATGGTGCAGCGGGTGTTGAGTTCTCATGAGGAACCCGAGGTCGAAGAGAAGATTCAGAGCAAGAACTTGTTCACATGTACCTCATCGTGGAGAATTGTCGTGTTCTCACAATCAATGATAGCGGGAGTTGCAACAACTTGGTGAGTTCTGATTTGGTTGAGAAGCTAAAGTTGCCGACCCATTCTATTTCCGATCCCTACTACCTTCAATGGTTGAATAGTAGTGGTCAGGAAGGTAACTAAGTCAGCGCGAATACATTTTTCTGTTGGTTCTTATCATAACTATTTTGTCATACCTATGCAAACATCATCTCTTTTGTTAGGTAGACCATGCAAATTTGATCATGATGCTTCCCACCATGGTAGAACTAATACCTATACTTTCATGCATAAGAACAAGAAAATTAAATTGCTTCCTTTGTCTCCTGCTGGAATTAAGAAACATTTTGATGACAAAGATCGTGCTAATCATGCTGAAAAAGATAATGAAGCTCGCAATGCATCTTCTATTGATCCACATAACGGGATTAAGTTAAAACGTGGTGCTTTTCTTGCTACTACATCTGCTGCGGCGGCATTATGTGACCCTGATGCTTCGTGTTATATTAGGCTCTGTCGAGATGTGTGTTACGCTTCCAGTGATCATATGTCATGTACTTTGCCTCCTGATCGCACTAACCTTTTGTAGGACCTTGCTGTGGATGAGATGGAGTCACGGACGACTCCAATTCAAGAAGGGGGGAACGATGAGGACACCATCATGCTGGAATTATACACGTCATGGACTTCCCCAAGTTGTGCTTTGACTCCGACTTCGCTGCCACGTCCACCTCGAATTCAGCCTACACCTTCGGACGGTTTCGGCGATTTCTCCCACATACAACGCCGAAACGAGGTGTATAAGGATGCGTTGGAAAGGGGACGACGACGCCGTTGTTTTGGTGTTTGTCCTAGCTCTAGAACATTCATGGACCATACTGTGTGACCACGAAAGGTGTTGTGTCACCTGTTTTGGGCCAACTAGGCCGTGTATCGTGTCGGGCTTTGTCCCAAGTTGAGGGCGCCCCTTTGGACGCCCCCAACCCTAGGGCGCCCCCCTGTTCCATCATAAACAGGGTGGCCACCGCTGTTTAGACTCGGGTTTTGCTTAGATTATTCTATTTGATACACTTTTGCCGTTCATTGGTTTGTGGAACCCCAACATGCGTGCTTAATCATTAATCTGCAATTGTCACAATTATTGAGTGTTGCGTTCTTTCGAGTTCTTTCTTGTGTTCTTTGTTGCACAGGCAGGGATTAGCCTTCTCGGCGAGGTCAACCAGATTGTGACTCTGGTTGATAACCAGAGGACTTGTGGTGCTAAGATTGTGAGTTTCAAGTTTGCTGATTTGAAGCCGGATCGGTGTGTTGCATGTCGCCAACAACGAGTTATTCTTCTCCTGACGGAAGATCAGGCACCTCCGTTCATATCATTTTCTCCCCATTATTTCATTTATTCATAGGCTAGGACCGGCTAAAGATTTACAGCAGAAAAGGCTCAACGCACATTCGCGACGCCCAACCAACACCACACGCGCAGGAAAAAAACTGCAAACCAGAGCCAATAAGCACAATAACAAACTAAAAAAATAATGGAATGCATGTGTTCTTCTCATATAGGTGTGGTTCATGGTGACGACTTTGTTTATGCTGGTGGGCATTCTGCATGTTCCTCAAATAATCAGAGCAGATTCCCTCAATGTGATTAAGAAATATAACCCATCCATTATATATCATTAAAAACTAGCATATCACTTTTATGCCATCTTTTTAATTTTCTATGCCCTAGGTGACACTATCATCTCAAGAAAGAAACTGAGTCGTTCAACTAAAGAGTAAAAAGACAACAATACCCCCAAGTGTTTCTCTCTGTTTTGTTTTTAAAAAAAAAAAACTCTTATCTTCTTCTAGGCAGCACTCTGCTGGTGAGCGCTGGTTTGCCAGGAATTCGTGGAGGGGGAAAAAGGTCCAGTTTTGGTTAATTTGGCATCGTTAGACTAGGGGTGAAAAGGAAAACTTATGTTTTCCGCTACCGATAATCGTGAGATTTTCCCGTCTGTGAATGAAAACGACAGTGGCTATCGAAAACACATAAACGAAAATGAGAAAGAAAACGAAAATGATTTTAGCGTCTTTACACGGCATGTTACCCGTGGTAATTACCATATTTCTGGTTCTATCTCCGAATATTTTACCCGTGGTGACGACTTTTACTTGTATGGTTATTCTAAAGTTGTTGCTAGTCATAATTGATGACTAGCACGTCTATTAGTTGATGACTATGTTTCATAAGTCATGGACATGAAGATGTTAAACTAATAGTCTGAGCTTATGTATGACATGTGGTTGAGTTGACCCAATATGAGACATTATAATATTGTTCTCTCCTTTGTAAGGAAATGATCCTAGGCCATTGTTTGTGATTTTGGCGATTGATTGACAACATAACCTTTGCAACTATGTGTTTCTTGAAATGCACTTTTGTAGATATTATAGGTCCCAAGTATACTTTGGAAGCCATCCAAATGCTCAACGATATCCAAGTGAACAATATCCAAATCATGGTTATCTGAATTGTTGAGATTGCGCAGACATCATGTTGAAACAGAAGTAACAAAATGTTAAATCAGCAGGAACAAAATGTTGAACAAGAAGAATTGCAAAACGCAGAGACACCGACTATTTTGATGCTCTGTACAAGACCATGAATTCAATCAATCTGGTATGCCATAAAATTATTCAATGGTGTTTTCGTCTCTGGAATGCAAATAGTTGAGACCCCATAGAAGAAACGTTGAAACAGAATATACAGAATGTTGAAACACTAGAATCAAAATGTTGAGAAGGATCATCGACTATTTCAGAGGTGCCAAAAAGGTTGGCACCAAATTAGTTGGTGATGGCATCCAGAGAGCAATTCGGTACAATGTGTTTTTGGAAGGCCATAGGCTAATTCAATGGTACCTCTATTGTGAGCACCGAATTATTCGATGGTTCGCAGAAGGCGAATTGTTGAGACTGCACAGAATAAATGATGAAGCAGAAGTTACAGAGTGTTGAATTAGTGGAACTAAAATGTTGAGAAGGACCAACGAATAATTCGACGGTACCTCTTCTGTGAGCACCGAATTAGTCGATGGTACCCAGAAAGTTGCAATGGCTGTGTAATGGCTAGTTCATTTGGTTGGAGCTATAAATACCCGATCCCACGGCCATTTGAATTGTGCTTGAGCTGGGAGAAGCTATAGGCAAGTGTTCCACACATTTTCAAGAGTTCAATCTACCAAAGTGCTAATTAGAAGATCTAGGTGATTAGCAAAGTTATTAGTGCTAATCTAGACTCTTTAGCAAATCTCTTAGGTGTTTAGCCTAGAGCTTAGCGAGGTTTGCATACCTCTTTGCTTTCTGGTGCTTGCATGCACTAATGGTTGTAATCTGGGGCTTGTAGTCTTGTGAGACCCTCCAATCGAGTTTGTGGAGTGGCCACTTGTAGTTCTGAGACGGAGGAGAGGTCCTCGGCTAGTTGGCCGAAGCTTTACCAAGTGAAGGTGGCAAGGAGCATCTGGGAAGACATGAGTGGAGACCCACTTGCACGTGGGGAAGTCTTGTGGTCACTCACGGAGTTACTCGATTGGGGAGTTCATGCCCTTGCGTGGGCATTCCATTTGAGAGGGGCTCCAACTACGAGGACTCGTAGAAAGCTCGTGGGCTTTCCGATACCTTAGTAAAAATCACCGTGGCGGGAGTTTCCTCTTCTCTACCCTTTTACCTTCCGCATTTTATAGTTTCACTATATTCTGCATTTACCTTTCCTAGACTTGCTATGCTAGTATAGGATTGGACCTAGGGTGAAAAACTTTGTAGCTGTAGAGATAGCAACACATACCTAAAGCACATTTAAATAGAAACTGATGTGTGTTTTCATATGTGCAGTTGGAAGACTTAGTTTTTAGAGGCACCTAGTTCAACCCCCCCCCCATATTAAGGTGGCATAGTCCCTTCACTCCTTACACAACTTATATGCTTTGTCCATATACCTGGGATTATTGCATGATCTTAAGATGTGAATCGACTTACTTAGAGGTTATCAAGCGCTAAGCCATAACTAGGTAGTAATAAAGGTAGTTTTTGGGTTTGTTGTAAAGCTTGTTATGGTCAATGATGATGGGATTCGCCTCTCTCTATGAGAGAGATATATATTTGGGCCCCTCAAGTGATTCGATTAAGAAATGCATGTCCGTGCTAAGGTTAAGAGTTAACCTATGAAAGGATCTGACTCACAGTATCGAGAAAGATAGGTCAACTTAAAGGTAGACCAAATATCGTGAGGCAAAAGAAAGAGCTTGTACGTGATAATGTGATTGTTCGTTCGATATGATTCTTACATGCGTGTAGGACCATTGGGTTGAGTAGGAATACTCGGGCCATGTTTATTCACGTGTGAACCCATAGGGTCACACACTTCAGGGATTCGGTGGAGGAAGAAGGGAGCTACCAGGAGAGGATTTGATGGAGGAGAGCACGCGCCAAATCCTGTTTTGCCGCCATCCCGCAGGGAAAAATTAGGCTCGTGCGCAAGGAATCTTGGCATCGTCAACGAACTTGTGCAACGGGAGCTCGAGGTCGTCGACTCGCCTAGGAGCTTGAGCACATGCTGTCGCTGAATGAGATGACGGTACCCTCCTCTTTCCTCATTTACTCGTGTCCACGTCAGACAGATGTGCCTTCGTGGCGTCAAAAAGCTAGACGAGGCTCGTCTGTTCGTTGTACATGCCCTAAGTTTTCTGCACAGGCAGTCCATGTACCTGTCCAGCCCTGTTGCGCCCACATCTATCTATAAAAGAACGAGTTGAATTAAAAACGTTTCTCACCCAATTTGGGCCCACCTTACCCCTCACGCCGGACCCACCTGTAAGGGTCAACGGAGGTGGGAAGTGGGTCAAACCTACCAAAACTTATATCTAGAAAATGTTTCTGCCAAAATTAATTTGTTTTTCTCACCATTATCAATCGTACCCACCGAAGCTTCCCTAATTCATGGGCATGGAACCAGCCCACCAGGGTTCGAGTCCTCGACTCGGCACTGGTGCTCGTATTTTCCTGGATTTATTCCAGCATTTAACCGGCGCTATTCTTTCAGTGGTAGGCGACGTGCCCGTCGATAGCGAGGCGCCTATGGTGACTTCGTCAATTTGGAGGATTTGCCGGCCCAGTATTTCGGAGGTGCTCATAGGGGTAGGGTTGCGTGCGATGTTTGTAGGGGCAAGTGTGCGTGCGTGTATTGTGTGATTAGAAAAAAAAATATTATGGGACGGCGAGAGAGTCTTGAGTCCGCGCCTGATTGATGCACGCTCAGGAAGTCTAGAGTCAGGGCCCGCGGCCCACAAGGTCTGCCTCCTCCGCAAGAGGTCGAGTCGTTTTGAGGCCGCCGGGTGCAAAATTTTCATGTTGTTTTTTTTTCTTTTTCTTGTTCTGGGTCGTCTCTGAAATTGCATTTGTACGTGCGATATGACGAGCTATTGATACGTGTCAGTGTGTCACATTTAATTTTGTAGATGTTCGATCCAAAGGATATATACCTGGCACATCTTATTTGGTCTGCGCAAGTATGTACGTGTCTACACACCGTTTATCATGTACGCTTACCATTCAAAGACCAATTAGCTGTGCCTATCGATATGGACCTAAGATAACAATGAAGAGTCGAACCACAACATGTACGTGCGATGGTGTCTATCAGTGTAGGTTGGGTCAAACTCTCGCGGTGGAAAAAAAACAGCAACAAAAAAAAAGGGATGAATGTTAAGCTGTATTAAAACTCATCTTTAATAATTTAATCTAATTGGTCTAGCAAACGCAGATCTCTAATTTTTTTTTGCCATATATCAAATATGCAGCAATGATAGCTTAAACCAGGGCTAATAATTCTGGAGCTACGCTAATCTCTAATGTTTTTTTTTGCCATGTCAAATATGCAGCAATGATAGCCTAAACCAGGGTTAATAATTCTAGAGTTATCAAATATGCAGCAGTGACTTTTACTATGTATGTATGAGAAAAAAATCTTTGACGTATGCATGCATATAAATTTTAACTAGATTTATTTTTAAACATATGCGTGCTGCACGTACATCTCTGTTAGTTTACTTAACAAATCAGCTGAATAAATATCACTAATACCACGCACATGGATTCCTTTTCTTTCTCGGTTCTCTGATCACAACTTATTCTCATGCCTACGTACGTCGTTGTCCTCAAACGAATCGCCGGCTGTTGTCTTCTACGACAATGCACTACTGTAGAATCGAGCATTAGTACTCGTATGGACACCAAGGAAGTGGTGCATATTGACGTCGAAGAGACGTCAACGAGCTGGCGCGGTCCTATGTTTCTGGGTAGGAACATGATTAAATCATCTCGCTGAAGTTGAGAGTGGAGACTAACTAGCTAGCTCAAATCATAGATGCGCCATGTGATCAATTTATTCTCATGAGCTTCAACCCCTGATCTCTACTATTGATTTCATGTCTCCCTAATTTAAGTCAATCTATTTTTCCCCATATATAGAGTTTAATTTATCGATCAGTTATTTTTCACTCAGACAAAATTTTATGTCAAAATATCATCAGATGATAACAAGCGACATGTTTATTAAAATTTGGTGAATCAAAATTATAATGACCACATCAATACTACAATTTTTTAAAACACGCGTGTACTGCACGGGCATCTTTGCTAGTTATAATAAGCACCATGTTAATAAAAAATAATAACCATATCCCTTGTAACTTCTGAACTGTTTGCGAACAGTAATTGATGAACTATGTAATAATTGATCTTCACTTCTGCGAAGTTCGAAAAATCTGAAAGTTCTCTGATGGATATAGCTTGCCTACGATTGAAGTTCATGGAAAGCTGATCAGTAGCATATTTGGGTGATCACACAGATCCATGTCGAAAATATATAGACGGTAGAATCCAGGAGCTAGAATCAGGTAATGTATAACCTGTTGCGTTAGATACTATCGTTCCAAATATGTGAATTCTATTGCCATAAATATCGCTCTAGCTTATGGATTAATTGATTTGAATGTCACTCATGAAGACTAGGTTAAGTCTTGATCAGTTGCATGTAGGAGTGCTTTATATCTTCAGTTTTAAGTTATCAATGGTGCCATCTACATGGAGAATGTCAACTTTTGTTGTCAAATTAAGTTTTCAATTATAAGTAGAGAAAAAAATCTAAAGACAAAAAGTATCTATACAAAGTCATCGATGGCCACGGCAACGCCGCGCCCCAGTTTTCTAGTGACTTCTGAACTTCTGAACCGTCAACGTCTATAGGCTGCGCACACCTGCCCTTTTCTTTTGCCCGCCCGTCACCCATCCGGAACCTAAAGCCCGAAAAGTGACTACACACTGCCGCCCAGCTTGGCCCTCTTCGTGTTGCAACCACGGGAGGTTCGAACTCAATTTTTTGAGGCACTGCCCGTTCACAACTTAATATCTCCAATTCATGATGTTGTATTAAACTAGAGACTGGTTTTTATGCGCATAGCGGCAGCTGCCCACCCTTTGTAGTCACCATCGGATGAAAACGTGGCGCTGCACAATGATGACAAAATGACGGGGGCTAACGGCAACTAAGCATCTTTTCTCAGTCACGGGTGACTTTCGAGCCTCACGAGTCACGAGCCACGATCGAGGAAAGCAGCCCTCCCTTCCCCAGTCTCTCACTTCCACTAGAACAAAACGAGCGCTATCGCGCGCCCTAAGATTAGTCTTATCTGATGTTCTCAACAAGAGTCTGAAATAATGTAAGAAACAACCAATTGAGTGTTGAGATCACCAAATTATGATAATTTCTAGGATCAAATATCTTAATAGCATTTATATTGCTATTGAATGGGGCAGAAGAAACAACAAATTTAATGTGAAGGACATCACATTATGATAATGTCTGATTCAAATATCTTGAGAGCTGTTATATTGCTGCTGAATTGGATCTGCGGCCTAAGGGTTCCATCAAGCCATGTATAACATTTGGTAACTATCACATATTTTAGTAGGTAGCTTAGAATAATAAGAGTGAATAATAATAATGGTTGTCAAGCTATGCATTACATTTGGTGATCAATATTAGCAACTATCAAACATTTTTATTAGGTAGCTTAGAATACTGATCCGAACAAGAATGGACAATAACGGTCTTTCGAGAAAAAGGACAATAATAAAGGAGAACGAAGGAAATCACACAGTTGCAAACAATCCATAGGAAGTTGCCCCACGATGAGAGCATCAATTTTACAACTGAACATCAAGCATTGCATGACGTGATCAGATACAGGTTGAGTTGTGCTCATCCCCATCTTGGTCGTAAGCATTGAAACTTGAACTGTAAATGTAATGATTAAGAATTATTATTTTTTGGTTCTAGAGCTTGTAGCAGCAGACAACGTATATTTACAGCAGCAAGGAGATACATAGGCCTGGCATGAGTCATCTACACAACCATCATTTTCCTTCCGAGTGTCCTGGCGATTTTCTTCTTGGCCATGTTCAGATTCCCAACTATTCACTATTCATTCCAACTTTTCACTATTCATTCCAACTTTTCACTATTCGCTCCTCACAAAACACGTTTCCCAGCGAATGATACAGTGTTTTTCTTATGCTACAGTGTTTTTTTCTACAATCTAAACACACCCTTGGCTGAGGACCGGAACCTAGAACTTAGATACTATGTTAGACACTATTCTATATGCCTTGTCAAAAAAATTATTAATTCTTCCATGGGCGCCATCTTCCATGGGCCACCCACCGCTCAACCAACAAAGGAGCCAGGCCGAGGCACGCACGTCACGAGCGAATCACGCCGGTATGCCTTTCTGGGCGTGCGTCGCGGTAGAAACAGCTTACAGGGGCCCGGAGAGCTCTCGCATGCCAAAGCTCGCCAGTCGTTCCCGGAAACAGGAGGATCGAGATCCTCTACCATCAAGTGTTTTGATGGTTGTCTGCAGTCGCTGCATCTCCACCGTCCGCTGCAATCCGACGACGGCCAGCAGCTCCCACGCTGTCCACCCCTTCCTCGCGCTGGGCCTCAGGCCCCCAGCCCACAAAGCACGTCCTGCCACGGAAAGAGCTGCGGAAAATATCTGCACTCCTTTTTCTTCACGTGTTCTTTCTTCTTTGTACTCAGATTTTCAGCGTTTTACAGCACCTTGTAGGTATCTCCTTCTGCAATTTGTTGAGTTTCTTTTCTACTCCCTCCGTCCCATAATATTTGCACTTCTAAGACCGGGCACGCAAACCAATGCTATGCGTAAAATTATGAAATTGCCCCTTATCCAAACAATACATAGGTCCATTTGGGTTCTACCTAAACATACGTGGGTCCCACCTAAACAATATGTTGGTCCCACGTGGATCCCGCCTAAACATTACGTGGGTCCCACCTAAACATATGTGGGTCACACCTAAATAGTACTACCCCTATAATGTTACAATCATTACACCTCTGGAAGAGAGAAAGAGTGCAATTATTTTGGGACAAATTTTGAAATCTAGAAGTGCAAATATTATGGAAGAGTATATAATCAGAATTTGTCGTATGCTAGCACTTTCCAAATTTACTAGCATCTTTTAGTTTCTGCCATTCAACCTCTGTGCAACATGACATTCAGATTATTCAGTTCGTCTTCACGAAAGCTTTGCAGTTGCAGCTCATGCACAGGGGGGCTTCCCCAACTGGTTCGTGCTAGAGCGGCGGTGCAGAGCACGGCACGGCACAACGGCGCTTGAGCGGCCGTGCAGGTCAACACTCTCGAGGTTCCTGGCCACTTCAGTACACTGCTGGACAACAACAATGAACAACCCCGAGCACATCGGTGACGAGGAGCCGGGGGAAGCGCAGCTCTGGAACGAGAAAGACAGCATGGCAAGCAGCACATCTCGTCACTAGTGTTCTGTCCACGGAGAAGCTCCTCTTCCCAGCGATGGCTTCAAGGCTTGAGCTGCTTACAGCGGTCGACGGCAAGGAAGGCAGGGAGCGACCATGGTGGAGGAGCAAAGGCGCGGCGGCTTCCCCAACCTCCCGGCGAGGACAGTAGGGAGGCCAGCGCATCATCTCTCCAGCGAATCCTTCCGCAAATCAGGCTGTCCACGGCGAAGCTCCCCCCTTCCCCGCGATGGCGCGCTGCGGGAAGCGGCGGAGGATGGCCGCCAGCGCGTCGTCGAGCGGCGGCGCCGTCTTCTGCTTCCTCCAGGCGAAGTCAACGAGCGCGGGCGGAGAAACGCCATGCGTGCGACGGTGCAACGCCCCCTCCCGTGGGCTGAGTTGGGACAAGTCCCTGTATTGTGGCCGGGTTATACCACCACCTAATAGTATAATAGTATAAGGTATAGAGAAGATCTAACCATCCATTTTTAGAGGTAATCTAATAATTGTTAGACATATCTTAATTTAATCGATTTTTCCTTTCCACATATTTCTCATCTGCCCCCGTCTTCTTCTCCCTCGGCGCAAGCCGCAAGGTATACTCAAGAGCCGCCGCCCACGGCGTCAGGCGTCATCCACGCCATGGCGCTGGCGTCTCGACGTACCTCTGCCGTATCTTTTTTTTCTCTGTTTTGTGTGTGTGGCCGCAGTCAGATCTCAACTACCCTGCTTCTTCGATGTGCGGTCGTTCTGCATCCTCGACGTACTACGGTCCCTTCCTTCGTGACGTGCCGGGGCCATTTGACTGGCCTGCCTCATCGATGTGCAACCGAAGACCCTGCCGGGCGGCCACGGCGGCTCATCGACCTGTATCCGTCGCGCTTCTCCTCTCCGCTGCATGCCTGCATCCCTGCCCGGCCACCGATCAAAGACGTCTAGTCCTCGTCGCGATTGAAGGGTCGGCATGGTTGCCGTCATCGCTCTCACCAGCACAGTGCTGATCGTCGGCTACATTGAAGCCTTCACTGTCTGGACTTGCAGATTTCGTTGCTCAATTCAGAAAGCCAACTTTGAAATGACAGATCAAACCAGCGGTGGAAGACAAGTTATGAATATTGGAGTACCAACTAAAAGTGTAAAAAATACACAGCGGCATGTGTTGGAGACATTGTCTCACACTACTGTTCAGATTTAATTTTGTACATTCTTGTGTTCAACTTTCAGCATACAACTATTAATATCTCATGACGTGTGATTTTTCAGACCATATTTCAAACTGATACCACTAAGATGGCTAATCATGATTTGTGTTAAAGGCCAGTTGTCTTCTTGCCTAAATGGCTTGGTACTATAACGACATACATACTCCCTTCCTATGTGAATCGAACTGTTTAACAATCTAGTCAAGCTTATCGAACCATTGGACGTAATCGGTATCAAGGAACTAATAACTATTTGAACACTATTTTCAAATGATTAGGCAGATGGCAAATATTGCGATAAGTGTGTCACCAAAACAATGCCCACGAATATTTAGTATTAAAGAAGTGAGGAGCTTAATGGATCGTTCAGTTTATTTCCTAGCTAGATATTCATTCATTATGATATTGTTATGCTAGTGTACATCAATTATATATAATTGTTGAGCCCATGGTAGCAGCGATACATGGGGCGGAGGGTACGTGCTACTGTTTTAGTTACTGAAGGGAGAAGGTATGTGCTGCAAATTTATTGGTGACTTTGAATGAGCAACTGATGTAAAAAAAAAAGAAGGAAAAACTCCAGTGTCATCATTGGTACAGTACAGGCCATGAGGCCTCGATGGCTTGCGCTGCCGTCACAGTACAGGACGGTCCTCGCCTCACCTCCGTCGTAATCGCCATGCGTAGAAGATTGTTTATCGCCCGGCCGGCAATATAGAAACTGACATCTATGGTAAACTAATATCGATGATATGATTCTCCCCGCAATTAAAAAAAGCTCCATCGCCGGCGCTATTTGCATTATATCCCGCAGCGAGACTCCGAGTCAGGCACGGGATCTTGTTGGCGTAGGTGTCCTACCGGCGGTGCGCCTCCCTGTGAGGCCGAGCGACTACCGCAGGACAGGGCGATCGTCCACCGTAGTCCGATCCGTCGCCCCGGCTCGAGTTAGACACGGGCCATGGCGGCGACCGACGGCGCCTCGTCAAGGCGAAAACCCTAGGCACCGAAACATAGCCACAGGGGACAAATATGAAAGGCTGCCGGTGATTCTAATTAGAATAGATGAGATGAGAATAAACAATATAAAAGGAAATGAATAGAAATGTAAATAAATTTGCATTGATGCCACTAGTTTTGTTTCCCATAATACCCTATACCAGTTTATACTACCCATGTATACTTCCTATACTATTGGAGAATTTTCAATAGTATATAATTAATCTCAACCATTGGATCTTTTTATACTAATCCTTTTCAAACAGTAGTATAACCTAGTATTGTGTATCGTAAAAGAGCTCATTGTGGCCTGGGATATTAGACTATCTCCAACAACCATAACCCAAACTCGACACCTATTGTTTGGTTTGGGTAGCGCACAGTAAAAGGTACGCGACCAAAACAGAAAGCTTCTCTAACAGCCAACCCATCCCTATCCCCATCGCAAGTGTTCCTCAGCCAGCTCGCCATTCCTCTGCTCCGCCAGCACGCCGCCTCGTCCCACGGCTGCAGCGAGCGGCTGCACGGCGACAACGGCAGTCCCATGGCGACGAGCAGCAGCAGCAGATGCCGTGGAGCCCGCCATCGAGACCAGAGCAGCAGCCACCGCCGGCTTGATTCGGCCGGTCGATTCGACGCTGCCGGCTCAATTCTAGTCGCCAGATCTTCATTCGCCATTCCTCTGCTCCATCAGCTCTTCACTAGCCATTCCTATGCTCTGCTTCACACGCTACAGCTCACTCATCTCGGCTATCAGAGCATGCAAGCTACTAGGATTCTGCTAGAGCAGCAGCATACATAGGCCGTGAAATCCGTGAGTTCTGTGCAGCTGAATGACGACGAGGCCGAGCTGATGGCCGAGGCGGACGGTGTGGTGACCGTGCTCCCGGGGATGGTCCTGCAGCTGCACACCACCCGGAGCCAGAGTCCCTGCTCCTCCACAGCGTGCGGACACCGTCCGGGGCGGAGCTCAACCCGCCGGCCATGGGGACCCACGTCGAGCAGCAGCAGCAGCCGTGGATCCCGCAATCGAGGCTAGAGCAGCAGCAGTAGCCATGGAGCTCGATTCGCCGGTCGATTCGACACCGTGGAGTTCGATTCGGCCAGAGCAGCAGCTGTGGAGCTTCCCTTCCGCGGGTGGCTCCCGGCACCGGCCCGCGAGGTTGGCGGCCTCGGCGAGGCAACGGACTGCAGCAACTCGCAGCGCATCGCGTTCTTGGCGAAGCAGGGGTGGCTCGACAGCCGCGAATCGAGGCTCGGCCTCTGCGCCTCCATCGCTGGTGTGGGCGCGAATCAAGGCTCGAGCCTCCGGCACGCCGCGACACGGCGGAGCTCCACCCTCGGCCTGGAGGACGCCGCCGCCAGAGTTTTGGGTCGAGGAGAGAGAGCGAGGGTTCCGTCGAGGCGTGTATCCATGTTGCGTCGTTGGTTTGGGTGATCTGTTGGATTGCGTTTTTTTACCTAAAAGCACTGTAGCCGACTCAAAATGGGTTTGGGTCTCCTTTTATATTCTTTAGGAGCTGTTCGATGCAAACGAACGGCCCTGATGTTCGTGACTGCAGACGTGATAGCAGAGGATCTCGTTCCTGGAAACAGTTGGGAGCCGTGAATTGCGGAGAGGCCAGGAGGAGGCACCTCCTTTTAAGGCCCTCCACAGTGGGGAGCCGCTCCCACACAGAAATTGGACCCCACTCCGATTCTTTCCCCTAGTTCCCATCTCTCTCCTTCATTTCTCCGCTCCCCAGATCCACACCGAGCAGGGGCCCGGCGCCGTGAGGGGGCCGACGGCACGGCAGTCCATTGGCATGGTGGCTGGCGGCATGAGCGGATGCGCGGCGGGGCAGGCAGCGAGCTTGCGCGAGCGGCGGCCATGGCGGCGAGCTTGCGCGAGCCGCGACGACCCGGCACCGCGGCGGCGAGCTGCGGGGGGAGCTCTGCGGGTGAGGTTGCTCCCTCCACATGACTTCCTTCCCCGCTAATTCCGTAGCCTGGGGTTCGGACGTCCGCTCGTTGTTAATTCGATGGGCTGTCAATTCAGGGCAGCCATGGAGCTCTCGCATGGAGGGGCCATGGTGACAGGAGGAAGCCAGGAACGATGCAGATGGATCACGAGAGCAAGAAAGAAGATGAGATGCCCTGCCGACTGTCGTTGCCCAGAGGACAAGGACATGGCAACATTGCAGGGAACGAACCGAAACACCAGGAGCAGAGGGAGGCTGCCAGAGGCAAGCCTCATCCGTCTGAACAAAGTGGGGATTTTAGCTGCCATGGTTGCAGGAAGTGGGGATTTTAGCTTCCAATCTTGTCAGATTGATTCATGATTTTTCTCCTTTCTTATCAGATTGACTGATATTCGAGCTTCAAATTAAGACGTACAAACTTTGATGGTTCTTTTTTGGAAGAAGTACTTCGTCTGATTTTCGTAATTTATCCGACAGCAAAAAAATAAACTTTCAATCACTTTTAACAGCTTTTAGATTCATTATAAAAATATTGTCAAATGATTTTTGTCAGATTATTGATTCAAGCATGAAACAGTTTGTACTGATCCTCTTCTATCTCATCTCCAAATCCTATATCTATCTGTTGGATTTTTAAATTAATATGAGTACGAGAAAGGACAGAAACAAGAAGACAAAATAGTATGACTGCATTGACGGAAAGTTACTAACGGGACTAGTGCTGGCGGGGGTGCGGCTGCCCATATGCGCAGAGAAGGTTTTTCGATTAAACTAAGTTGTATTTAAAAGTTTTCTGTTGTAGTTCGAACAATGGTGTCGTAAAAATTAAATATTTGCCTCATGCTAAAATTTCATCGGCGTACTCGTGTAAAAGATGTGACAAAATATATATATGCATACGCACCGTCGCATGATGTTGTGATCGGTCTGCCACGGTGGTTTTAACAGGTCGTTGTAGCTGAACGGACTTCATGTTGAACACATGAAATTTAGCAAACTATGTTTTGTCTGCATGGGTGATCAATGTTAAAACTTGAATATTTTAGATTGGTTCCCACACATAAGAATATTATAATGACCGGCTGTCACAATCGAGACTAAAGGTAATTTATCAAACTACGTTTTGTCTGCTCGGGCGATCAAATGTTAAAGCTCGAGTATTTAGATTGGTTCCCACACATAAGAATATTATAATAGCCGACTGTCACAATCGAGACTGATGTTAGTAACTCAAACTATATATTCCCCCATTGGTGAATTTTTTAAACCAGAACTGATACGAACATGACGCACATGCATAAGACCTTGGTTGGGTCATGCAATCTTAAAGGAGTAGTCCAATAAGGTTGTCCAAGTCATGAAGGAGACGCAAGGCTAATTCGATTCGAACCACCAAGATAGAGGCCCATAATACTAGACAGAGGCTCAGCAGACAAGATGCTGGCCCAACTAGGGTTAGGTGCCACCAGGGGCATGCGCCCCCCTGGCCGCCAGGGGGCATGCGCCCCCACCTCTCTCCCTCTATTTAGATAGAGGCTCATTTTCATTTGAGATTTGAGTTTTATTTTACAAGTTAGCCTCTGCTAAATCGGATCACGTGCAAATACGCACTGACCTCGTGTAATTCAGGACTCCACGTTCAAGTGATACATAGATTGCTCACCTCTTATTCTTGTTCGTTTTTCGATTATGTAACAGGAATTGATCTTCGTGATTAGGCTGATTTTGCTTCCACAGGATCGGTAGCCACAGGGAGTTGGTTCAGCGATTGCATTGGCGCTTCGGGTTCGCTCGTCGTAGTCGGATCGTGAGGGTCACCTCCCACCAATCGAAGTTATCCCCCACTCACCGAAAGATCGAGCACTCCAGCTCTATCAAGAACGAAAAGGGTTTAGTCCCAGATGCTAAAGGTCATGGATAGAAAGTCTTCTCTAGTAACTAGTGTGATGCTATTGTTTTTAGATTAACTCATGTGACTTTTATTACTGCACATGTGGTTGAGCTAGTTTCCGGACGAATAAGTGATTTACAAATTATGGAAGAGGGCTCATCTATGTAGAAAGATGACCCAGGTCCCCAATATGCCGAGTAATGCGTAAGGCATATGCTACAGAATTACAACATCTTGTGCAGCTGGGCATGGCGAATGTCCATTGGGTCTCTTCTTGTGTAGCCTATAGGGCTTTAAGCATGTCCTGGCCTATGAATAAAGATGTTAGAAAATGTGAAAGCAATAAAGAGATACAACAAGGTAGCGAAGCGAATGACTACACAACGTGTCATGTTTCCATGAGGCCCCATTGCTTTCCTCCTAAAGGAAATGACGATGCACGAAACATAAACCATGCCGGTTTGATGTACAAACCAAACATCACTCAGACCAAGAGATACCTTTAATAAAAAGCAGAAAGGATAGGCATCTGGCTGCAACTTGCAACGTACAAGCCTCTCTTGCCCATGTTAACGGAGCTTCATGGAAGTAAAGATCTTGTTCCTTTCACCTTCACATGGACTTTCTTCTTTGGAACCACACGTGCATGATTGACAGGTAGCTAGGACCAAAGTGCGTACAGTACTAAAGGAGATTTTATCTAGCTGCTGTTGAAATCGTGAACACTCGAATATAAAAACGTTTGAATGAGGATATGTAGATAGAACAAATATTAGCAAAACCAATTAAAATTGGGTCATGCAATCTTGAAGGAGTCGTCCAACAAAGTTGTTCAAGTCATGAAGGAGGCACAAGGCTAATTCGATTTGAGTCACCAAGATGGAGGCCCAGAATACTAGACAGAGGCTCAGCAGACAAGATGCTGGCCCAATTAGGGTTGGGTGCCACCAGGGGCATGCGCCCCCTCCTGCCTGCCAGGGGGCGCTCTCTCCCTCTATTTAGATAGAGGCTCATTTTTATTTGTGATTTGAGTTTTGTTTTACATGTTAGCCTCTACTAAATCGGATCACGTGCAAATACGCACTGACCTCGTGTAGTTCAGGACTCCACCTTCGAGTGATAAATAGATTGCTCGCCTTTTATTCTTGTTCGTTTTTCGATTATGTAACAGGAATTGATCTTCGTGATCAGGCTGATTTTGCTTCTGCAGGATCGGTAACCACAAGGAGTTGGTTCAGCGATTGCATTGGCACTTCAGGTTCGCTCGTCGTAGTCGGATCTTGAGGGTCACCTCCCACCAATCGAAGTTATCCCCCACTCACCGAAAGATCAGACACTCCAGCTAAATCAAGTGGTATCAGGATTTGAGGTTGATCGGTGAGTTTATCGAGTGTTTTTCCCTATCCTACAGTCCACAAAACCAAAAAAAAAAATTTATATTTTCAGGTTAGATCTTTTTGTCCCAGCACCTTTTTGAGCCTTGCACCTTCTTTCAATAATTTGCATTCTTAAACTTGTGTGCTTTACGAGTTCGATTATTGCTGGTTACTTTGTGTTCTATCGCCATTTTTTTTTCATCTCCTTCAAACCCTTCCGCGCCACGACATCGTTTTTTCCTCTGCTCGCCGCCACCAGGTGCCGATCCCAATTCCCTGGATCGCGCAACGACTTCTCCCTTCCTTTTTCGCCTGCCGTGTATCCCTTTGAAACGTAAAAAAAAAAAGAAAGAAAAGAGGAAACCAAAACAGAAAAAAAAACAGAAAGCAGCGCCGATTTTCTCTCCTCCCGGGATCGCGCCTGACGCGCCCTTGCCCACCAGACGCTTCTCCAACGCACGCCACCCCTTCCCTGCCTTGTTTTGTTTTTTGTTGGAAAGTCAAAACCAACAAAAAGTTAGTTGCCAAAAAAAAAGAGAAAAAAAGGAAAGGACGACCTGGAAACTCGCGCTATATTAACGCACTCATTCGCTTGTTGGTCGCACGCTGAGACTATTTGCAGCAGTGTCCTCTATTTTCCATCCCCTAAATGAATATTTGGGGGTTCCTCTAAAAAATTTTACCACCTAAATTGGTTGTTGCAGCAACAGTAGCCTCTATTCTCCTCCTCTATCTACCCATCCATCCGTATCTATTTGCCCACGGCCACCACGCACCACTGCTGCTGCCGCCCATGCCCTCGCCTCCGCCATCGACATGTGCCTCGCCGATCTGCTATGACCGGAGCAGACATGCATCGCTGCCTCGCCGATCTGCTGTGACCAGAGCAGACACGCATCGCCGCCGAGGTGCGCTGCGCTCCGTCTTCCTCCACCGGAACGTCTTGGCGAATGCTGCTCGTATTCCCTTCGTCTCTCTCTCTATGGTGTTGCTCTCTTTGTTCCTGAATGCTTCTCTATGGAACAAGAACAGTAGGTGTTCGATGAATTGCCAATGCCTGTTGCCTGGCACTTGTATGGTAGTACAGAGTAGATGTGTTTTTTTGGCAACACTTGTTCGATGAATATATGCCATCTGTTCTTCAACTTCGACATTGTCTTAGAATCAAACACCTCTTTACCACATATTCACTGCAGGGTGGACTTTGGTATTCTATAATCATTGAGTATATGCTGTGTTCTGAAACTGATGTTTAGAATAAAAGTAGTGAACATTTTTGCACCTGGCTGGAAGCTTGAACTATGCAAGGTCAAGCAAATCCTGGAATATCAATCTCTGTAAAGCTTGTTCAATTTGTGTTAGTTGAATATGGTGGATTTCAGTCAATGAAAACTGAATTCAAAATTAAGATACCTGATATTTTTTTATGCTACTACAATGAACCTTTTGATTATCCAGAATCTGCAGTTCCAGAGTGATCAACGAAGATGCAGTTTATCTAACTAGAAGTTGAAATTATGCACGGACTGAAAATTCCATTGACCAGTAGACAGTTAAAGACATTTTATTTGTAGCTTATTCAGCATTTTACTGGCCAGTCCTTTCATGCTTGTAAATGACTATTGTTGATTTTGAAGTAATGTTCTTTCTTCCTCACAGGCTTCACCATGGATCTTTCTCGGCCATCTTTGGGGCTGCACCAAACAGTGGAGGATGAAGATAGTACCCTTCTCCGTTACTTGATTGCTGATGATAAGCCGGATTATGAGTTCTCGATGATGACGAAGAGATACACACTCTGGTATCAGCTATGGATGCAGAGAGGTCCTTCCGTCGCTCAATACATGTGAGACGACTTGTCTCTAGAGAACGTGTTGATGGAGATGCAAGGATCAAACGCCAATACTTTGGTGCCAATCCTATTTACACCCCTAAAAAGTTTCGTGAAAGGTATAAAACATGGCATGTTCAATTATTGTCTTTTGTCTCAATATGCGCATGTTGCTTACATTGTCTATCTTGCGGGTTCTGCATGAAGCGTCACGTCTTTGTCCGCATTCTTCATGCAGTTCAGTATGTGGATAGCTACTTCCAGCAGCGTGAGGATTGAACTGGGCTTTTAGGATTGAGTGCTTTGCAGAAGGTGGTAGCCGCAATGCGCATACTTGCGTATGGTTTGCCGTTAGACGCAGTTGATGAGTATGTGCAAATTGGCACGTCAACTGCTTGTGAGGCTCTTAACCATTTCTGCAGTGTTGTTATAGCTGCGTTTGGGGAGGAATACCTGCGTTCTCCAACCCCTGACGATGTGGCTTGTCTACTGCAAAAGGGTGAGAAACGAGGTTTCCCAGGTATGCTTGGTAGCATAGATTGCATGCATTGGAAATGACGGAACTACCCTGCTGCTTGGAAAGGCATGTTTACTGGACGTGGGAAAGACCCAACCATGATCTTGGAGGCTGTAGCATCTCATGACCTTTGGATATGGAATGCCTACTTTGGACTTCCAGGCAGCTGCAACGATATCAATGTACTGCAAAGGTCACCTATCTTCTCTGCATATGTCCGAGGAGAGTCACAACCTGTTCACTTCACTGTTAACGGACATACCTATGACATGGGGTATTACCTTGCATATGGTATATACCCTGATTGGCCTGCATTTGTCAAGAGTGTTCGCAAGCCCTCGGACAGGAAGACACAACGTTTTGCTGCTGTGCAAGAGGGTGCACGTAAGGATATTGAGAGAGCTTTTGGAGTTCTTCAATCTAGGTGGGGAGTAATCCGTGGGCCAGCTTATGGATGGGGCAGGGAGAGTCTTTCTGATATTATGACCGCTTGTATTATCATGCACAACATGATTGTCGATGATAAGAAGTCTGAGCCCACCAATACCAACTTCGAGAACATTGGCAGACAAGTCAACCCATCAAATGGAAACTTAATGGAACAGGAAGCTTTTGTAGCAGCACATCACAGGTTGTGTGACAAAGTTTGCCATATCCAACTTCAGAAGGATCTCATCGAGCACAACTGGTTGCGATATGGTTCAGTCTAGTTGTATTGTGTAGGAAGCATTTTTTTGTCCTTTGAGAACTCACATGAGCTGGTTACTATTGTAATGAAATTTATTCATAATATAATATAATTTATTCAGAATCACTGTTCTCACATCAGTGTCTTGTTGTACTGTAGTAGAGGATTACCAATGAGAATGCACTGAATAGAGAAAACAGTGCCTTTAGAGGGAGCACATAACCTATTTCCAGCTGTATCACCTTTCTCTTTTTCTTTAGAGTGAGTTCTTTATTGCAGTTTTCTTTTCCCTCAAGCTGTCTTCTGCCTTTAGATTGGTTAAGGCCGTCTACATGTGGAGATTATGGATAGGATCCTAAAATGGAACAAATTCTAAAGTTCTAACCATGCTGATTGTTCCATCTATGTTGCAAGTCATATCCTAGAAGACTGAAGTACTGTTTTCTAGCATGTTAGTTTCATCAGCTCCTTAGTGTTGGTTTCCTGAATTTGTGTTCCTTGCAGGAGGAGGCTGCTAAGGTGAAGGCTGTTGTAAAGGAGTTTGAGAACTTATCCAAGTGGCTTGGTGTTACACAATGATCTTCTGGTGCAAAGTTCAACTGTAGTTTTGTTGGATGAGCTTGTGTCTGCTACTGTCTGAAAGATGTATGGTTCAATCTGAATGTAATAATTAGATGTTCAGTCTTTTATTTATCTGTGAGCTTGATACTCTCAACCAAGTACTGAGGTTCAGCTACTGAGCATGATACTCTCAATCTGAATGTAATAATTAGATGTTCAGACTAATTACATTTCTCTAGTGTTTCTTTAAGCTTCCCAGAACAACTTTTGATGCAGTAATGCATCATTCTGGTGTGTTAGTTCCTGCTGCAGTGTTGTCATTTTATTCTGGTGTGTTAGTTCCTGCTGAAGTGTTAGTTTCTGAGGAAGCAGGTAGTATCACATTCTGTGTTGACGCAAGATACTAATTGGAAATAAGATTGTGAGTTCAAAGTCAATGGTTTTTGTATTTTTTTTTGACCCAGATGTTTATTTTTACCGTAGATGGTAACTGAATATATCCTAAGTCACGTTCGAGAGCAGTATCATTTTATTGTGATCTACTGATCTGTGATGTTCTTTACATAACTGAACCTATGGAAACAGAAATAGTGCAGACGTTTAGTTCAGATTTCAAGTATTTTTTTTCCTTCAATTTGATGAATAGGCGCATGCCATTTGATGTTTGGTAGTATACTGCAGAAAAAATCCTACACATAATGTTTGGTTTGTATGCGCAATACAGTGATCAAGGTTACAAAGTACGAGTAGTAGTACACTGATAAAGGAGACGACATATAATCATCCAAAATTTTCATCTCATATCTTCCATGATGAGCTAGTAGTACACTGCAGCAGGCTGGTCTAGCAAAGGCATTGCTAGCAAAGTTCCATGGCCATAGCGAAGCCAAATGCCTTCCATATGCATTCCTCTACCTGTAATTTCACCTTTTTCTTTAATAACTGTGTTAGTTCCAGCAGCAAGATTTACTTAATAACTGTGTCTAAATTATTCACTTCAGGAATGCAGTAATCTTAATACCATGAGTAAAGATTCTCTACAAGCCACTGTAGCCCACATCAAAATGCAGCAGAACCAAAATTCAGAATTGGCACCATGCATTTGTACCATGCAGCATCATATCTATATAACCAAAAAAATGAGTAGTACCATGCATTTTATTTGTACCTGATCAACCAAGGCACAAACCAGAGCAAACTGAATGAACCCAGTAGGCACAAAACATCAAAGTGATAGTTGTCTGAAGTCTGAAATAAATCTGAAAATAAAATAGATCCACCAACTAATCTGAAACAGGCACAGGATGCCTTCAGTTACAGCTATTTCATCACAACATGGTCACTGAAATGAGACAACTTGAAAGAACCTAACTGAATTCTGAATTCAGTTAGGCTAGATACAGAGAGCAGAAATGAAAAATGACAGATTGCACTGAATATTCAGATTATTACATGTCCATGCAAGCACCAGAAACATGTCATAATGATTACTGAAATTCTGGATTAAACTATAATTATTACAACTGAAACTCCCACTGAAATTCTAGATTCAACATCTAATTATGATAAACTACTTTCAGCAGCCTTGACCTTAGCAGCCTCCTAGCTGACCTTCTTCTTTAGACTTCCTCACTGATTTGGTCCATGGCATCGAGACATCATCCTCTGAATGATATCTTCTTTTAGCGCTTGGTAATACATGCGTTGCATTGGTTGGCACTGATCAAGGTTAATAGCTAAAATGCGCTCATCCTCTTCCTCCTCCTTCTTTTCATCGTCCATGCGAAGTCTTTGCTTATCCAAAGCCAATCTTTCTCTCTCTATCTCCAACATCATCTTGCAGTGCTCACGGGCTTCCTCTGCCTTCGCTTTCTCCAGAGCAACCATTTCATCGAGCCAAGCCTTGCGCTCACCCTCTGTCTCCTTAAACAACTCAATCCTCTGAACAGATAAGTCATGCATCTTGGACATGCATTCAGATGACACCAAAGCAGCTTTCTTCGTTGCTTCTTTTGCTGCATCTCTCCCCATGGGACGTTTTTTTGACGGACTAGTTGATGACGACTTGTTGGGATCAAGATCCGAAATGTCTCGCGACAGACTGGAGGGGACACTTTTCCTAGAAGCACTATTTTGAGGGGCGTCCATTTTTCTTTTAAGCTTCCACCATTTAGACCTGCCAGCAGTGCATAAGGGTGAAGTTGTGCTTCTCCACACCAGCGAAATTAGCCGCTGCGGCCACTGACTTATCTGCATCGGACATGCCACTAGGATTGGATCAGATCATATCAGCCATGTATCCCGAGAACTTGCTGACTTCGGCCTTGATGTGATCCCAACGATTCATCACGGATTTCTGGGTCCTCTGTGGATAGCTACCGCATTTGGTGTTGTATCTGTCACGCACACGAGAACTTGCTGACTTCGGCCTTGATGTGTTCCTCTGGCCTGTGTTGGTGACAGCATCCACCCATACTCTGCAGAGCACATTGTCTTCATAAGCTGAGAAGTTGGTCAGCTTGTTCCTTGTTGCCCCCACCTTGGAACTAGAACCGCTCATCAAAGATTCAGAGACTCCTCCAGAAGCAACACCCTGTGTTGATGGGTGTGGTGGTTCGAGCTGTGCTGCATCAACACCCTGTGCTGCTGGGTGTGGTGCTTCATCGTTGAGATCTGGAAAGAAATAGTCCATCCTACATTGTTCCAAAGAAAAATTCAGTCAATATATTTAAAAGGAAATGACAAGACACATGGCAAAGTTAAAGCAGCTGAAGTTCTGTGGCAAGACTATTCTGTGTAGACAGAACAATCATCCTGGCTACAGGACTTAATGTAAAATAACAAAAGTGAAAAAACAGTGACTGAATGTGAAAAAATAAATGTACTGTAAGTGACTGAATGTGAAAAAAAAAAACAGATAGAAGGCAGTACAGGGTATCAAATCAGAAAAACAAATCTGATTAGCTAATGTGAGATACTACTCCTTTTTTGCTTTGTTTTTGAGCTCTTTTACGGTGCCTCATACTAGGGCATACTACCATCTAAAAATAACTAGTATGAAAGGATCTAACGGTCCAGAATAATTGTATACTACTAGAAACTTGACTGGTAGTATGGGTAGTATGCCCCAGTAAGTATGGGTAGTATAGGGGTAGAACGGGCAAGAATTATAATGGCAATTTTGTAATATTTAAGTAACACTATGGGTATCCTAGATAAAAAAGAAAAAAAAGCACTTTGTATTATTTGACTGCACATTTTTTCACTTTTTTGTTTTTACTTCACTCCTCTCTCGTTCGCTCACTCCGGTCCTCACTCTTCACTTCGTTCTGTCTTATCCTCTCCTCTCTCGTTCACTCACTCCGGTCAACTACGGCGGCCGGCGGCGAAGGCAGGCGTCAGGCAGAGGCGCGGCCGGCGGCGAAGGGTGGCGTAAGAACGTAGGCGCAGAGGGAAGGCAGGCGCGTCACCGTCGCCTCTTTCTCGCCTGGAAGTGTGCTTGGTCGACCATGGAAGTCGACTGGCGGCGGCGCATCCTGAGGCAGTCGAATGGAGACGACGTGCGTGACGGCGGCGCGTCCCGAGGCAGGCGTCAGGCGGAGGCGCGGCACGTTACGGCGGCGGGTCCCGAGGCAGGGTCTAGGTCAGATCCGGCCGGGGCGGCCCACACCGTTCGCTGGAGATGCCGACGGGCGACGGAGGAGCGTGTTCGCTAGCGTGGGAACGGAGCCGATGCGGCGGCACTGGAGGTTGGAAGGGCAATAGGCGCGCGTGGCTGTGGGATCCGGCCAGGGCGCTCCATTTCGGTTCGCCGGAGATGCAAGGGCGGCCGTATCCATTCGATGGAGATGCCAGGCGCCCCTGTTCCGTGCACCCCATGTCAGGTACAAGATCCCGCAATTGTAGAATTCTGCTTTGACACAATTGGATTTAGTTTGCGCAAGTGCTTAATCATGTTTCGAATTAAGTGCGATTGTCTTAGTTGATTCACTAGTACCGTATGGTAGAATGACTGTAGGAGAATGTTTGAATCACCAATATACCCTGGCAGCCTAGCAGTCCACCCTTCAATATACCCTCGCTTTCATGTGTAGTTTGGTTCCATTGTCTTGACAACCTCTGCTGGCATCATGGATCATGAATAGGCCAGAAGGAAGAATATTGGTGGCAAGGTTCTTGGATTTTTCTATTAGATGGAAGTTTAATGGAAGGAATGTGAATCAGTACAGTAGGATTTACTTCCCTGATCGGTGTAGTAGGATTATGCCATGTTATCTTTGGAATGATATTTATACCTTTTGACATGTAACTACTGAAGTTTTGAATGAGCCAGATTGCACAAATGCAATTTGCCTTGGATCACCAATTTACGTTAAAACTTAAACAACGCTGGTTCACTTGATTACATAGATAACTAGTGTCTCAATTGAGGTTCTGAAAATGAATAATACACTCAGTGCACAGAAACACATATTATTTGATGTCATTTGATCTATTCTTTGTCATCTTCCAGCGTATAGGTCTCTGCAACATTGCTAGATTTGTAGCGAGGACTTGCCTTCACTTCATTCCATGGATAGTTAACCAATATGACGGCTAGTTTGAGCTTGAAACTAGTCATATCCTTCTGCACATCAAAAGTTGAAATAGTTATCAGCTATAGTGTACGATGCTGATGGGTTGATATAGGATTTTTTGGAAAGTTCAAAGTACCTATGTGAAAAAGGTAGATAGGGTATTTCCTGTCCAAAGCTCCATATATTTCAACATGAATAGTCCACAAGATGACCTGAGAGATTAGTATCAATGTATAGTTAGTAAAAATAGCAATGAAGCCAGGTACAATGGGAAGTGTTCTGCAATTAGCAGTGTACATGTCAATTTGCATGCTATTTTGAAAGCACTCGACGACAGGCCATTTATTGACTTTAGCATCCTTCCACTCGTGTTGTTTGAGTAATTTTAGGTCTTTTAGGTGCTGCACACTGTTCTGCAACCCTGTCATCTGAGTTCAATATAATCAATTAGTTGCTAGGTATAGATATTTTCATATGTAATGTACAAGTTTATGTTGCATATTAGTTGATCACCAATTTTACTAGTTCCGGCCGATGAGTGGCAGGCCCCTTTGAGTCTAGCACCTGTATGACGCATTTTGTAGCATTGATGACCACCAAATACCAATGACTTTTGTTAACATTGATGGGAAAGAAGACCTGAAAGCGTTAGTAATGAAGGTTATTGTAAATCTTTTCATGTGAACAGATACTTAGTAAGTGGTAAGCATAAGTTGGAAGTACATTGTACCATATCGTGATAGAGATAAGTTAATGTCCGCCTCATACGGAAGTTGTGTGCATCTTTGACTCTTAGTGAAGCTACGGTATCCCCGCCTATCATGTTGGCATCATATGACGTCTCTAGGTAAGCACCTCCATCTTCCCTTTGCTGGATATTGGTTCGTGCTTTTAGGAGTCGGATGTATGCATTAATAACCTTTAGTTGTATATTACACAACGTTAGATGTGGAAAGTGAAATAGAAATGTGTATATACAGAGTTGTACTTGCCTCATTGTTTAAGTGAGCATGAGACTCTAGCAGGCAGTCTAGATTCGCTTTTGTTGACCAGTACAAACCTATACGGACCAATTCTATATCTTGTGATGATGAAGTGATGTACATTACAGTCTCATGTTCCTCCGGAGTAATTAGATACCCTGCAGCAAGTAGTCAGCCAACATATATTATGCATGTATAGACTAAGACAAGTCAAACTTATTAATTACATACCGTTTGATCTGCTGTCATTTGGTAGTGGTTCATGATTCACCTCAATGACTGGGGTGTCCTCTTCAGGGCTGCTCATTTTGGATCGCTTTCGTTTCGTGTCTGTGCTATATACAAAGTCTGCGTTGCTTTGCTGTATGGGTTTTCTTTGACGTTTTGATGGATTCGTTGATGGTCCTGGTGGCTAAATTTTTCCTTATCCTCATTTTTATTTTTAGCTGCTCTGGTTTTCTTTGCATTGGACTTGCCATGCAGGGCACAAACTGACTGCTCCAGCCTTGACTTCTACAAGGTGATAGGATTTTATATCGTCTGTTTTATATCGTCAGGTAACTAGGAAAGTAGTGAATGTATGGGAAATCACATAGTAATAGATTTACATTTTTGTCGTCAATGAAATCATCAAAGCGCTTGTTAAGTGCAGCTAAGCCGTCACTGATTTGTTGTGATAGTGCCAAGTATTGATTTTTACCTAAAACTTGAAGTTCCTGTATATTAACTTGAAGTTGCTGATTATTAACTTGAAGTTCTTGAATATTAACTTGAAGCTCCTGAATATTGACTTGCATTTCCTGCATATTTTCAATGTATGTGAGATGAATCTGAATATGTAGAGTTATTAACGCTAGCTATATGCACCTTGAGTGATGGGTTTTCCACGTGCTCCTTGTCAGGCTGGACGGGTGTATTGCAGTTTTCTGTAGTTGTGCATGGGTTGCTATATTTACGTCTTGTGATGTCAACAATAATCTGATATAAAAGAGACAACTTGCTTTTTAGTAGGAGTAGCTTAGTTTGTACGACAATAATCTGATAATTTGCACGACTGCAATCTGCTAATTTGTAGCCTAGTTTGAACAACTGCAATCTATTTGGTCAACTGCAATCTGTTAATTTGCTCTGAAACTGCCATTTTTGTAATCATGCAGGTGGCAGAAGAGAGCGAATTTCTGCAATTGCTAACATGAGAGAGAATGATAAAACCAGCGCCGGTCCTAGGATTTTGAGGGCCCTCTGGCGAATCCATCGCGAGGGCCCCTTTATAGTTTAAACCTTATATAAAATTTTATAATATATATACTCTTGCAAAGAAAAAACAATGTAGGCTAAAACAATAGTATCTTGATTACCTTATATTTGTATCCACAATATCCATTGCTTCTCATAAAAAGATACTTCTTCGGGCGTTTCTCGATGCAAAAATCATCTAGGACAATATTAAGATCAATAGTTTCCAATATAGCCCTCTCGATGGCGCACATAGCTAAGCCATTTAATCTTTCTTGTGACATAGTTGATCTCAAATAGTTCTTCAACAACTTCAATTTTGAGAAACTTCTTTCAGCCGAAGCTACAGTCACCGGTACAGTTAGGAGGATTCGATAGGCAATTGAAACATTTGGATAGCAATCTGCAGCCATAACAAACTCTAGAATTTCAGGCGCTGACATCAAATGATCTGGCAAAGTCACTTGCAGCACCTTTAATTCTTGATAAAAATCATTGATCTCAACATCAGATGAGTTATCATCAGAAAATGTTTCCACAAAATTCTTGCAGTGCCGCCAAAGATCAGCTTCATCTAAAGATTTCAAATTTTCTGAGTTGAACAAGAACCCAAAGATATTATCAAATTCTTTCATCTGTTCAAATCTAGTAGTCAATGAAGAAATTGCAGCATCAATCATAACATTGAAGTACTCCACTCTAAATGAGTCCACAACAGACCGTTGTATTTCCTCGTCCTGGTCATCTTGTTCATCAAAATGTTTCTTTCTTTTTCCTTGACGTCTAGTATGAAATTTTGGCTCTATACCATTTCAGATGCAATGTTTTTTGCTGTGTCCATACTAGAAGTCAAACCTTCATCTCTATACTTATTGAAATATGATATGACACCTTCAATATGTTTCAGAGTAGCATCTAGACTCACAATTTTAGATTGCAACTTCTTGCTCACCTTATTTATAGAGAATAAAATATCGTGCCAAATAACCAAACCAACTAAAAATTCAAAGTTCTCTAGTGCACTCACCAAAGATTGACATTCACTGACTGTCATTGAGTCACGGTCCTCAATTGAAGCCTTCTCTAGCGCTAGTAAAGCTGATCTAATTTGAGGAGTTTGAAATCTGATAGCTTGAACACTTTTTATTCGACTTTCCCAGCGTGTATTAGACCATGACTTAACTGTAAATCCTGGGACATTGTCCACTAAAATCTTCCACCTTTTGGTAGACTTTGCAAACAATGTGTATATCCGTTGGATGATCCCAAAAAAAGAAATAGCATGCCTACAAGATTAACAAACAGTAAGTATCATATTTTCCAAATTAATGTATAATAGAAATAAAATAATAGTTTACCTGCTAGAGTTTCCCATATCACATAGAGTAAGGTTCAAACTATGACATGCACACGGCATGTATAGTGCTCTTCGATTAATTTCAAGCACCCTCTTATTAACACCTTTGTATTTTCCCTTCATATTGGAACCATTATCATAACCTTGTCCTCTCACATCATCAATATTTAAATCAAGAGACTCCAATACATTCTTTAATTCATTAAAAATACCCAGTCCCGATGTGTCATCTACCTTCAAGAACTCTAGGAAGAATTCCTCTACCTTTGGAACGTTAGTCGACATATTGACACAACGAATGATTAGGGTCATTTGTTCTTCATGGCTCACATCTAGAGTACAATCCAAAATCACAGAAAAATACTTGGAATCTTTGATAACCTTTAATATAGTTTGTTTCACACAATTTGCAAGAAGGGAAATCATCTCATTCTGATGCCCGAGATAATGATGATGTATCTCACTATTTTGAATCCGCCTAATATGGTCTTGCATCACAGGATCAAATTCACCCATCATTTCAACTGTGCCCAGAAAGTTACCATTGTTATCTTGATACAACTTCTCATTTGTCCCTCGAAAAGCCAAATTATGTTTAGCAAGAAACTTGACAGCAGAAACAATTCTTACTAAAATTGTCTCCAACGCTCTCTCTCCTTTGCAATTTCCCGTTGCAAATCAGCATCAATTGTTTGATTTTGTCTCAACCTCAGCCTAAGTTCATTCCAAGTATTCATGTTTTTTATATGCTCAACACTATTCTCATGTTGCTTGAGTCTGTCACTAAGATGTTTCCAATCCTTCAATCCATCATTTGCTAGCAGACTTACGTTCTGGCTTGATTTGAACAATTTACAGCAAAAACAAAAAACTTTGTCCACATGTTTAGAGTAAACCAACCATTTTCTATCAACCACCTCCTTATTGCTTAACTTCCTAGAGTAGTAAGCATATGAAAAACGTCTATTAACAGCATCTGGAGGGAACTCAAGATTCAATTCTCTCACTGGCCCTTTTTCAATCAAAATATCTCTACCCTTGTTATCAAGATTCTCCCAAGTTCTAGGATCAAAGACATCATAAATAGAAGCCTCTTGCACATCATCAATTGAATTTTCAGATTGAGAGGAATGCTGTAAATTTTCATTCTCTGTTGCATCATCTACTGGATTATCATCAACTTGCTGCTGCCTTTCTTCTTCAATATCAGTAGCATCTACTACATTGGCATTAGGCACAACACTACTTGATGTTGGAAAAAATTTATCTAAAGCACCTCTTTGGGATTCAATAAATTGATCTTCTTGTCTTTTTCGTTTTCTTTTCTGAGCCCCTGACATATGTTTCTTCTGTAACATTTTTAAATTCTAACACCTAAACTAGAAGAAAAATAAGATCCCACATGAGTATTATTGCACTTAGAATTCTAAGTCTAGAATACAAATAATTGAATTGATCACTACACAATACACTATAGTTAATACCTGCCTGATCGGCTGATCTGATCAGTGGAGTTTTCTTGAGAATTGATCCTGGTGCCCTAGACCTAGACGACCGGACGGTGGATGCCTGGGCAGCCTGGCCGGTCGCCGTCGGACGCCTTGGCGGCTTGGCGCTGGCCGTGCGGTTGCGGCCATGCGGAGTGCGGCGTGCCTCCTGCCGCTGCCGCCGCCCTGAGTGCTGAGTCCTGAGATCGCGAACACGAAGTCACGAAACACCGATTGGCCGCCTGCGCCCTGACCCGGCCTGAGATCGCGCGAGCGCGAGCAATCCTGAGCGCGAGCGGCGAGTCAAGGAGTCCCGACGCCTCGCTTTCCGAGAGTTGGAAGGAAACGATCCGATCGCTTGCCTGTTGGGCTGCCTCCTGGCTCCTGATGTGCTGTGAATTGATACAAAGGCCTATACATACATATTTGGGCTTGGGCCCCCCGCCGGTCTGGGCCCTCGGCCGTCGCACCTGGTGCCCTACCCATAGGGCCGGGCCTGGATAAAACAAGACTCCTTGCGTATGACCAACAAAATACTTACATTGCCTTTAGATGTGGTTCCCTTCTTCGCATGGATTGGCGGCTCACATAATCCTCTGTCATGGGGTGATTGTCCATTCTGTTACAATTAGCGGTATTAAAAATATGTTTGACTGAATAAAACGCCTTGGTGATGCGTTGTACGATTAAACTTACAGTGGCTGTTGATGCATCTGTATTGATGGATATATTATGAGTACTATCATGGCCTTGCATCTGAGATTGTTCTTCTGTAGATGGATGCTGATTGATGGGTCCTGCGGATTTATCTTCCATTTGCTACTGAATACTGGATGGCGGCAGACTCTGGGCGGCGGCTTACTGGATTGCCGAATTGTCTGCGGTTCCTCGGCTGGGATGGGGAGGGTGTTTTGTTTCCTCCGAAATATTAGGAAGGTCTGCTGCGGGTGATTTATTTCCTTGGAAATGAATTGACGTGGATCCACATTAATGGGGGGGGGGGGGGTTTCCTGTTTTTCCTTCTGTGTGGGAGGGGGCGATTTTCCTCCAAACAGGGGAAGGGAGTGGGTCAGCATTGTGTCAAATCACCAGTACGAAAGTTAAAAACAATTAGTTTTGCAGTTTTAAACTAGCTCATATGTACCATAGTGGCTCTGTGTTTGACTAGAGAACGTAAACACCGGGGTTCGATTTATGGCTATAGATAAATTTAAGGTGGTTTTTTAATGTAAGGTGTCTTTTTTATTTTGTGGCGACCGGTCGCGCCACCGAACGATCGCGCGACACGCGCGTGGGCGGAGGCCTGGCCGAACATACGTAGCAGAAACCTGGGCTGCCGGCCCTTTATGCCGTCGTGAGCGTACGTTACTTTATGGCCGCGTGTATGCTTCATGGATCGAGGAAATATTTAGCTTGGGGAAAACTACAGCACTTATCGTGATGGCAATTTTTGCCACATTTTTTGTTCCTGAATTCTACGAGCACGAGAGGGTATTTACACTGATGGGACGTAGGAGGCCGATCTTCCGTCAGGTAAGATAGTTCTCGTTTTGGGCGGAATGAAACACACCGATCCGGCTTCAAATCACCAACTCGAACCCTGCAATCTTAGCACCACAACTCCTCTGGTTATCAACCGTGTCACGATCCGGTTGACCTCGCCAAGAAGGCTAATCCCTGCAAGCGAAACGAAGAACACAAGCAAGAACTTGAAAGTACGCAGCTCTCAATATTGGTGACAATCTGCGGATGAATGATTAAGCACACAAGTTGGGGTTCTACAAACCGAAGAACGGCGACTTTTCAAATACAGATTGATCTAAAGCAACACCCAAACCCTAATGGTAGCGGCGACGGCTAGGGTCATGGTCAACCCCTGGACACGCCCCCTAATGGGCTCGACAACGATACAAGGCCCAAAAGCCAAAAGATGGTGACGCAGCACCGGAACAGATTCTGGATGCCACCTTGTTCGGACGAATTCCCGACGACTCCGAAGGAATTTCGGCCTCAAACCAGCGCCATTGGAAGCTCTATAAAATCTTCTTTCCAACCATATGTGGATCGTTGAAATCGGACTTCGTATGTGGCCTGGGCGTCTGTTTTACCGAAGGTAGTTCCTGAACTCCGAGTTGGACTCGAAGTTGAGTTGTATTGGGCCTCCACGAAGCTTGGCCGACCCTTGCTGGTCCTCCACGCCTCTAAGCCTTTCTCCATGTGTCTCTTGGTCTTCTCCTTGGTTCCTAATCATATTATAAACAATAGGTAGCGAACCATTCTAAAAAAATATCAATAGGAACATTTAGGAGCGAACTCACCTCTAGATTAAATTGCCGCGCTCGAGCTCTTGTGATTGGACCTTGAATGTCCAGCGAAGAAACCTCGTGTATATCCGTAGGAGTGATGTCCTCATCATCCTCCCCATCTTGAACTGAAGTCGTCCTCGACTCAAGCGTATCTTCTTCTTCCAAGTAAGGTCTCAAATCTGTAATGTTAAAAGTAGGACTAACTCCGAACTCGGGAGGCAACTCTGGAAAACGCTCTTTTCTCAAATGCAACCATACTAAATCACCTGGTTCAAGTTTTAACTCTCGTTTACCTTTATTACCAGCAACTCTATATTTTTCTGTCATCTTTTCAATGTTATGCTTAGTAGCTTCATGCATTTTCAATATAAACTCAGCACGTTCCTTAGCATTACTATGAATTCTCTCTCTAGTAGGCAAAGGTAGAATATCAATAGGAGCACGTGGGTTAAAACCATACACTACCTGAAAAGGACTTACCTTTGTAGTGGAATGTGTTGCGCGATTGTATGCAAACTCTACATGAGGCAAACATTCTTCCCACATCTTCAAATTTTTCTTCAAAATAGCCCTCAACATGGCACCCAAAGTACGGTTCACCACCTCTGTTTGTCCATCGGTTTGTGGATGACAAGTGGTAGAAAATAATAATTTCGTACCCAACTTGTTCCACAAAGTACGCCAAAAGTGACTAAAAAATTTGGCATCACGGTCTGAAACAATAGTAGAAGGCATACCATGCAAACGTACAATCTCTTTGAAAAAGAGGTCAGCAATATGGACAACATCATCACTTTTATGACATGGTATAAAATGAACCATCTTAGAAAAGCGATCCACCACAACAAAAATGCTATCCCTCCCCTCTTAGTCCTAGGCAATCCTAAAACAAAATCCATAGAAATATCTGCCCACGGAATAGAAGGAACAGGAAGAGGCATGTACAAATCATGTGGATTCAAATGAGACTTAGCCTTTTGACATGTCGTGCAGCGAGCAACGAACCGCTCAACGTCGGTCCTCATCTTTGGCCAAAAGAAGTGTGTGGCCAAAACATCCTCCGTCTTCTTAGCGCCAAAGTGTCCCATCAAACCTCCTCCATGCGCTTCCTGCATCAACAAATAACGAACGGAACCAACTGGAATGCATAGGTGGTTAGCTCTAAACACGTACCCATCATTAATCACGAACTTATTCCATGTACGTCCTTCTTTGCAATTTATCACCACATCTTTAAAATCAGGATCAAGCGCATATTGTTCTTTAATTGTTTCAAGCCCAAAAATCCGACAATCAAGTTGGGACAACAAAGCATATCGTCTAGACAAAGCATCGGCAATCACATTATCCTTCCCTTTCTTATGTTGAATGATGTAAGCAAAAGATTCAATGAACTCAATCCATTTAGCATGTCTACGGTTCAAATTACTTTGTGATCGAAGATACTTAAGCGCTTCATGATCAGAGTGTATAACAAATTCTCTAGGCCACAAATAATGACGCCATGTCTGTAAAGAACGTACTAGAGCATACAATTCTTTATCATACATAGAATAATTTAAAACAGGGCCATTCAATTTCTCGTTAAAGTATGCAACGAGTTTACCATCTTGCATCAAAACACCACCAATGCCAACTCCACTAGCATCACAAGCAAGTTCGAAAGTCTTACCAAAGTTCGAAAGTTGCAGCAATGGCGCGTGTGTAAGCTTGTCCTTCAAAGTAGCAAAGGACTCCTCTTGTGTTGTTCCCCAATGAAACACCACATCTTTCTTTGTCAAGGCATGTAGAGGCGCTGCGATGGTGCTGAAATCCTTGACAAAGCGGTGGTAGAGACCTGCAAGACCCAGAAAACTCCTTACCTGTGTGACGTTTTGGGGCAGCGGCCAGCTCTGAATGGCTTCGATCTTTGTCTCATCCACCTCAATTCCCTGTGGAGTAACAACATAGCCAAGAAAAGAGACTCGATTGGTGCAAAAGATGCACTTCTCAAGGTTAGCATATAAATGCGCTGCTCTCAACGCATCAAAAACAGCACGTAAGTGATTCATATGTTCATCCATAGTCTCGCTGTAAATCAAGATATCATCAAAGTAAACCACCACAAATCGACCAATAAAAGACCTCAAAACCTCATTCATCAAGCGCATGAAAGTACTAGGTGCATTGGTTAAACCAAAAGGCATCACTAACCACTCATACAACCCAAATTTAGTTTTAAAAGATGTTTTCCATTCATCTCCAAGTTTCATTCTAATCTAGTGGTAACCACTACGCAAGTCAATCTTTGTGAAAATTATAGCGCCACACAACTCATCAAGCATGTCGTCTAGCCTAGGAATAGGATGACGATATCGAATAGTAATATTATTGATGGCTCTACAATCAACACACATACGTCATGTACCATCCTTCTTAGGAACCAAAAGCACAGGCACAACACAAGGACTAAGGCTGTCATGTACATACCCGCGGTCCAAAAGGTCTTGGACTTGTCGCTGAATCTCCTTAGTTTCCTCGGGGTTGGTTCTGTAAGCGGCACGGTTTGGCAAAGAGGCTCCGGGAATCAAATCAATCTGATGCTCTATCCCTCTCAAAGGGGGCAAGACAGAACGACAATTTTTTAATTATCTTCCTGATTTTTTTTTTATTTTTGAGAACGGCCCAACCGGCGAAGCGGGTGATCGTATGTGCAACTTTTTGTTGCCAAGCTCCTGTAAAAATTTCAACCCAAACGGAGTACCGAGCAAAAAGTTGTGTCCGTTTTACTGAAGGTACCTCAAGTTATGGTTTCAAAGAGGCACAAAAGGGCTGCGACTTTGGCAGATAGATCAGCAGCGGCTAGGGCAAAAGATAATCACCAGATGGATCCAAGAGGGGCTGCGATGCAAGGCAAAAGGCACACGACGGTTCGCAACCTATCTAGGGCTGGCGTGGCATGAATTCACACAAGGCGGCTAGCGGGGCAAGTCGAGTAACGGTGGTATCGACTTGTGATCTGGTAAAGATGGATGGGCGAGCGGCGGAACACAAACAAGCAATGGTGCGGTTGGACTACGACTACGAACACAAACTAAACCAGCAACAAGACTCGACTACGGACACGAACTGAACAAAGCAATCTGAAACGAAATTGCAAAGGCAAAAAAGGAATATAGGACAGCGGAATTTTTTTTGTAGGTTTTTTTTTGGACTCTAGGACAAAGGCGAAAACAAGGATAAGGGTGGACCTGACGGTAAACCTGGCTCTGATACCAAAATGATGAGACGTAGGAGGCCGATCTTCCGTCAGGTAAGATAGTTCTCGTTTTGGGCGGAGTGAAACACACCGATCCGGCTTCAAGTCAACAACTCGAACCCTGCAATCTTAGCACCACAACTCCTTTGGTTATCAACCGTGTCACGATCCGGTTGACCTCGCCAAGAAGGCTAATCCCTGCAAGCGAAACGAAGAACACAAGCAAGAACTTGAAAGTACGCAGCTCTCAATATTGATGACAATCTGCGGATGAATGATTAAGCACATAAGTTGGGGTTCTACAAACCGAAGAACGGCGACTGTTCAAAGACAGATTGATCTAAAGCAAAACCCAAACCCTAATGGTAGCGGCGACGGCTGTAAAATAGAGTCTAGGGTCGTGGTCAACCCCTGGACACGCCCCCTAATGGGCTCGACAACGATACAAGGCCCAAAAGCCAAAAGATGGTGACGTAGCACCGGAACAGATTCTGGATGCCACCTTGTTCGGACGAATTCCTGATGACTCCGAAGGAATTTCGGCCTCAAACCAGCGCCATTGGAAGCTCTATAAAATCTTCTTTCCAACCATATGTGGATCGTCGAAATCGGACTCCGTATGTGGCCTGGGCGTCTGTTTTACCGAAGGTAGTTCCTGGACTCCGAGTTGGACTCGAAGTTGAGTTGTATTGGGCCTCCACGAAGCTTGGCCGACCCTTGCTGGTCCTCCACGCCTCTAAGCCTTTCTCCATGTGTCTCTTGGTCTTCTCCTTGGTTCCTAATCATATTATAAACAATAGGTAGCGAACCATTCTAAAAAATATCAATAGGAACATTTAGGAGCGAACTCACATCTAGATTAAATTGCCGCGCTCGAGCTCTTGTGATTGGACCTTGAATGTCCAGCGAAGAAACCTCGTGTATATCCGTAGGAGTGATGTCCTCATCATATACTACATGATAACTTCTGTATATCAATTTATGTGTAATGGTAATGACAACTTATATAGATATTGTGTACCAATTTGTATACATACTACGTGACAACTTATGTATATCAACTTGTAGCGTGTAAATTTTGTAAAAAGACTATATCAACATACATGCAGGCGTTGCACGTGTTAACTTACATATAAAAGTTGTATTAACTTAAATGCACAATAGTACTATCAACTTATGCACAAACCGTGTATTAACTTATGTACAAATCGTGTATCAACTTATGAGCATGTCAAGTAACGAGATCGTAGTCATCTTATATCAATATTGAATTTAATTGTCATGCAAAATGAAAGCATATGCAAGCTGTATGGAAATATTGTGATTGTGTGTACAGTTGAGTCATATTATTTCTACATAAGTTACTCATAATAATATATATAAATTGACACACAGTATATACCTCAAACTGACCTGATATAGTAATTAACATATAATACTTCCACAAGTTGATAGAAGATATCTACATAAGTTGCTAATACCGCTAGTATACAGATTGTGTGAACATAAAATTATTTGAAAGATATAGAAAGTGGGTCTTGTTTGGTCGATAAAATTGTAAAGAACTTAACGATGCAAACAGATTTAAAAACGGACGCTTAGTGATGAATTTGTGATCAATTGAAGAAAATGGAACAAGGTGGATCTGCATGGGATTATGGAGGGCCCTCAATGTCCTGCTGTCTCTGTCGCTGGAGAGGGGTGGGATTCTGCTGCATGCATGCGGATTAGCTTGAGAGGAGGGGGTCGCGCGATTCCCTAATGAGAGGAGGGGGTCGCGCGATTCCCTAATGCAAGATGGGTCGCGCGTTAACTTGCTTATCTTTTAACAACCATGCATGTCTTCATTTCATTTTAGGCGCCATTTTTTCCTTACTATTTTCCAGAAGCTTATGTTACTTTTTTTCCATATGCTTATGTTATCTTAATTTTGATGGATCAAAAATTAAACATGCCACGAGTCAGGCTTAAGAAACATGTACGCATGATGAAGCAAGCAACTAACAATAATTCTTCAAAAGTCAAAACAAAGGAACGTCTGCTCATGACCACCCTGCTGCACTGCTCGTGCTCGGAGAAACCTATCTAGTTTCGAGCACATAGGTGTCGTACGCGCTATCTTCTTAAGATGTCTTTCATACAACATACATGGCCAGAACTTCCCAATATACAGGCACTACTAGTTGTTGGACCATAAGATACCCCACGTAAAGGTGCATAAGTCGACGTGCTACTTAGGCGTACACGATACGTTTTCAAGACCCAATACAGCACATTAAACCGATACGCGACAGATACGTATAGGACGTGTATCCGTGATGTATCCGATACGGATACATATCTGGTACGCGATACGACACCTCCTAGGAGTATCCGTGCTACTTAGGCGTACGCGGTATGTTTTCAATTGTACTCGTTCTTTTATAGATAGATTAAGCCACCGTTCATCATTCAAAAATAGTACTTACAAATGAAACTAGTGGAAGCAATAAATTATATAGTAAAAAAATGAAGGAGCCTGATTTTATCTAATACGGGAAAAAGTTGAATAAATAAAAAGTGATGGTTTTTAAGTCGACGAAATAGCGTTTCTGCGAGCAAGGTCCCCGAGGTGGGACTAAAACCATCCATGTCGTATGCATGGATTTGTTGGAGCGTACATGGGCCGGCCCAATTGAAGGATGCTGCAGGTGGCTTTGGTCCCCCGCTTCCTTCACTGATAGGAGGGCCCTGCACATCATCTTGTTCCTCCCCTTCGTGGCCGATCCGAACGACAAGCACACCGAGGCACCGAGCGCTACCGCCGTTGCGCCGCAACTCTCTTGGTGCGCACGCAATGGCTTCCTTCTCGGCTTATAAAAGGCGCCGTCGCACCCCTCGCCCCCCTTCGATTCACGTGCCAAACGAACGACCTTCGGTCCACATCAGTGAGAACCCTAGGTCAACGCCGCCAGTTTCAATTCTCCCCGAAATAGCGTGTATCGTCCAGGGCCCCTGCAGGAGTGTGATAACGAGGTGACAAACTTTTCCATCTCGCTCTCATTCCTCTTCTCGCTGATTAGATTAGTATTCTTTTAAACCTGATTAGATTAAAATTGTTTCGTATTATCCATAGTTTTTTAACAGATTCAACCTGATTAGATTAGTATTCTTTTATAATTGTTTCTTATTATCCGTAGTTTTTTAACAGTTTAAACCTGATTAGATTAGTTCCCTGATCGGTGTGTAGTAGGATTATGCCATGTTTCAGTGATTAAATTAGTATTCTTTTATAATTGTTTCGTATTATCCTTCTCGCTCTCGTTCCTTGTCCCGAGTTTATCTGAAATTTATACGTTTGCTTAGGACGATATATGTTTTCCATGCAGAAACATGTCTATAAAATCTGAGCCTATCCCATGTTCAGTATATAGATTCACGAGTATTGTTCTCGGACTGGATACAAGTCTAGAGAAATTGATTGAAAAGATAAGGTTGAGGGGCTTGCTTCATATGAAAAGGGTGGAGATGCAAGAACCTTTGCTGCAATGCTTACAAGAAGATAAGTTTAGATTCCCATCAGGTGCAAGCTTCTCAGTTTATCCTTTTGATGTTCATGTCATTATGGGTCTTGAGGATAAGGGCACCATTGTTCAACTGGATGAAAATGTTAGTGCCGATGATATCTCTAACGTGTATAAAGAATGTCACACAAATGATGGCTTCTCTATCTATCAGTTGAATCGTCTTATGAGGACTCCTGGCATCTCTGATGATGATTTTATTAGGACTTTTTTCTTAATTACACTAGGGACTATCCTTGCTCCCGTGTCCACACTCCGCGTCCCTACTTCCTATTATTCTGTAGTCAGTGATGTTGAAAGGTGTTGACGCACTTTTGGTCAACACACGAAAGCGCTAGATCGCGCGGTCGTCGAATTCTCCTCGCCGAAACTCCTGAGAGCAGCCAGTCAGACCGTCTGTAGGTGCCGGTCAGACCGCCTGTAACAGAGGCGCCGCGAAAGCCTACGATCACAACCTCGGGAGGGACCCCGTCGGAGGCTGCGAACCTAGGGTTGTTCTAAGGTCGGCAAGGCCACTTAGAACGTCCTAAAACGTCGTGGAGACGAAGAAGGAAGAAGAAGGGGTTGGAAAAGCTAGGGTTTGGAGATAAAAAGTAAGACAATGATTTGTACGATTGGGTAGAGGTCCTCAATCGGCCACGGTCCTTTATATTTATAGGGTGGGGAGGTCTGGCCCCGCAAGGAAGTCCTTGTACAGATCTAAAAACGTGCAAAAACCTGATTCTACTCGGACTCGGGGACAGGCGATCAGACCGCCTGTGACAGGCGGTTAGACCGCCTGGCACATTGCTAGATCGGCTACAGGGCCCAGCCGGTCTAACCGCTTGTACAGGCGGTCTAGACAGGCTGTCCCAGCCTGATCGGCTTTAAGCCATTTTTGGTCGTCAACATATGCCCCCCTATTTTTTGGTAAAACTTTGTCCACAAAACATTTAATCAGTCTAAGGGCGACCCTCTATTGTCGGCCATTTTTCCCTAAGGGCGATATCACATATCGGCCATATCCTTTCAAGCATGTTGCCAAACACTTGGATGATATTTCTTCAAGTACTTCCCATTGAGTGCCCTTGGCAACTGAAATCCCTGCTAAGTCTCCACCATATAGGAATTCCCAGAGCAAACCTTCACAATACGATATGTTCCTTCCCAATTCAGCGACCATTTACCAAATTTGTTGCTCTTTGTTCCTATAGGTAAAATAGTCTTCCACACTAAATCACCAACTTGAAAGGATTTAAGTTTTACCTTCTTGTTATATGCTCGAGCCACTCTTCTTTTATCCTTTTCAATCTCCTCCAAAGCCTCCAAACGCTTGTCGGTCAAATCATCAATATTATCCATCATCAAAGCACAATATGTGCTAGCATCAAGATCATTTTGCTTAGCCAATCTATAAGCAGCCAGATTTACCTCAATGGGCAAAACGGCCTCTTGACCATAGACGAGCTCGAATGGAGTAACCTTAGTAGCACCATGTCTAGAAATACGATGCGCCCATAATGCTTCAGATAATACCTCGTGCCACCGCTTAGGATGATCTTCAATCTGATCAAAATCTTATTGCTAGACTCGGCTTGACCATTGGCTTGAGCATAATATGGAGATGAATTGAGCAATTTAATACCATAGGATCCAACAAACTCACGTACCTCTTTAGAAATAAACGACGTCCCTTGATCTGTCGTCAATGTTTGAGGAATCCCAAATCTATGAATAATATGCTCAGTAATAAACTCAATCACCTCTCTATGTGTCATGTTCTTGAGGGGAATTGCTTCAGTCCACTTGGTAAAATAATCAGTAGCCACAATCACAAAACAATGACCCCTGGATGAAGGAGGATGAATCTTACCAACAAAATCTAAACCCCATCCTCTAAAAGGCCACGGTTTAATGATCGGATGCATCAATGCAGCAGGCGCAATCTGAATATCCCCAAACTTTTGACACTCTTCACATCCTTTGTAGTAACGAAAACAATCGGCTATCATTGTAGGCCAATAAAAGCAAGTCCGCCTACATTTCATCATTTGAGCCGATTGATGCGTACCACAAATTCCTTCATGAACCTCTGCTATAGCCAATCTAGCTTGATCAGGATCTAAACATTTCAAAAGCAATCCATCCATGGTCCAACGATATAGTTCACCATCAATCAGAGTAAACTTGAAAGCCCATCGTCGGACTTTTCGATCCACTGAGCTGCTAGTATTCTGCAAATACTTCACCAGAGGCTCCCTCCAATCACCAGCACCGGCCACAATAGATTGAAAATCATTAACAGCCGAATCGGTGTTTTCAAAAGTGCAGGCGGTCAGACCGCCTGTACTAGCGGTTGAACCGGCTGATCCGGTCAGACCGGCTGTAACAGGCGGTCGAACCGCCTGTTCCAGAGCAGAAACGTTGGCTTCACAAAACATCGGCCTCTTTTCATGAAAATTTCTTTTCTGAACACTATAGCCTGATGCTTGCTGTACCAACGCATTAGCTCTAGGATTCTCTTCTCTTGGTACATGATAAATGACAAACTCATCAAAGCAAGATATAATATCTAAACACTTATCAAGATAAGCATTCAAAAACCCATCTAAACATTGACAAACCTTAGATACTTGCTGCACTACCAAAAGAGAATCTCCATACTCTTCAACATGCTTTACTCCCATATCATGTAAAATCTCCAACCCAAATAATAAAACTTCATATTCGGTTTGGTTATTAGTGCATTTATGATCTAATCGGTTAAGAGCCTAAAAAACAACACCGTTTGGTGAAATAAGAATAACACCAACTCCACAACCACTTTTACAAACCGATCCATCAAAATGCAATTTCCATGGAGTAAAAGTAATATAGCCGACATCAAGATGTTCACTAATCCTATGTTCAACAATAGAATCGGCAACGATTTGTGCTTTCATAGATTTCAATGGCTCAAAGACTAAATCATATTCAATTAAAGCATAAGCCAATTTGCCGATTTTACCACTCAATATAGGTCTATGCAACATGTATTTAATTATGTCGGCTTGACTAGCAACTATGCAAGTATTTAGTAACAAATAATGACTCAACTTTGTACAAGCATTATATAATGATAAGCATAACTTTTCAATAAAAGTATACTTGTTTCGGCGTCCAATAATCTTCTACTTGCATATGCAATAATGTATTCCTTCCCTTTGGTCTCTTGGATCAAAACAGCCCCAATAACACTTTCTTCGGCCGCGATATATAATTTAAAAGGAACTCCTCTCCTAGGTGCCCGAAGAACCGGAGGCGAAGATAAATAATGCTTGATCTCATCAAATGCCTCTTGCTGTTTTGCCCCCCAAGTAAATTCAGCATCATCTTTCAACCGAAGCAAAGGAGTAAAAGCATTCACCTTTCCCGACAAGTTGCAAATAAATCTTCTCAAATAATTCACTATGCCCAAGAATTTCTGCAACTCTTTCTTAGAGCTAGGCGCCTGCAACTTGCCAATAGTGTCGGCCTTCTTTTGATCAATCTCTATGCCATTCTCATGAACTATGAAGCCCAAAAACTTCCCGCCGACACACCAAAAGCACATTTGAGTGGATTCATCTTCAAACCATACCGACGCATTCTTTCAATTGCAAGTCTCAAATCAGCCAAATGAGAACCACTTCCAGCTGATTTAACAACAATATCATCGATATAAACTTCCAAGATAATACCAAGCAAATCATGGAAGATTAAATTCATCGCCCTTTGATAAGTAGCACCGGCATTCTTTAAACCAAAAGTCATAACAATCCACTCAAACAAACCAACAAAGCCTGGACATACAAAAGCCGTTTTGGATATATCCTCTTTGGCCATAAATATTTGATTGTAACCAGCATTTCCATCAAGAAAGCTAATCATTCTATGTCCAGACGCAGAATCGATAAACATATCGGCTATTGGCATATGATATTCATCTTTAAGAGTAGCATGATTAAGATTTCTAAAATCAATTCACACTCTAATCTTACCCGTTCCTTTTTTTTCCACAGGCACAATATTAGAAATCCATTCAGCATATCGACAAGGTCTAATAAACTTTGCTTCTAATAACCGATTTATTTCCTCTTTAACTCGGTCATAAATTTCAGGATTAAAATGCCTAGTTGGTTGTTTATAAGGTCTAAAACCAGACTTAATAGGCAACCGATGCTCAACAAGCTCTCGGCTTAAACCAGGCATTTCATGATAATTCCAAGCAAAGCAATCGACATACTCTTTTAACAACTTTATTAATTCAGATTTAAAAGCAGGATCTAAATTATTATTTACAAACGTCGGCCTGGGCAAAGAACCATCACCAATGTCTACCTCCTCGAGAGAATCGACCGACGTAAAACCACATCCTAGCTTGCTTATATCATCAAAATCTTCAATGGGTTCACACATATCGTTCTGATGCGACCGATAGTGTTCAAGTCTCTGCTGCAACCACTCTCGATTATTCATTAAATCATATGAGATGATTAAAACGATTGTTCCTCGGCTTTATGACAGCAGGGATGAAGCCATTCTTAGTACAGCTGACAAACTCTTACGTCATCATGAATGCTAACCAAAGATCTATCAGCTAAAGCAACACAAGCAGAAGTATCACCATGCACAACTTCTACATCATCATCTACCCATTGAATTAAACATTGATGCAAAGTAGAAGGAATGCATTGGTTTACATGAATCCAATCATGACCCAAGATTAAACTGAAGTTACCTTGAGTCTCAGCGACGAAGAAAGCAGTGGCCAAGGTCTTGCTCCCAATAGTAAGCTCCATCGAAATCACCCCCTTGGCACCAATAGGCTCTCCTCCTCCAATGCCGCTGACAGTCATGTTGCTTCCCATTGATATGTCCCTTCAGATATAAAGTCTTCAAGTGGTTGTCTTCAGCTTTAGGCTTCTGAAATATAGCTTCCTTGGGACCAAAATTAAGATGAACAACCTCCTCCGAAAGCATGTCTCCATTCATAGACATATGAAGCACATTCACATCAAGATTCATGCGCTCCAGAGAAGAACTATAATCAATAAGCTCTTCATCGTCCTCAGCAGTGGGAACCGATGTTGACTTGCCATCATGAATCGAAGAACTGGAAGAAGAAACACCGGGCGCTTCTGCGTCACCCGGTCTGACCACCTGTACAGGAGGTCTGGCCGCCTGGGCTGCGGGCTCTAGATGACAGACGGTCTGGACCGCCTGTGCAGCCGGTTGGACCACCTGTTGGTCTTCCTTCGGCTTCCACTCCTTCTTCTATGGAATCATGAGCTTGATTTGGTTGAAGAATTCATCTCTCTGCTTCTTCAACTCTTGCTCTTGTTTCTCCCGAAAACGAAGTCTCTGAAGCTTCCTCTTTTGCGTGCGAGTCAACCCGTCAGGACACCACTTTGGAAGAAAGCGTTGCTGGATCTTGGTAACACTAGATCCCTGGTCTTCCATCACCTTTTCACTGTAAGTCGGCTTCATAGCCAGACTCTTTTCAATAGGAACATCCATAGTTTTAACTTGAATAATATCGAACTCAGTAGTCCTCTTTGAGTTCACATCCATGCTCTGTACCTCCTCCTTCTTGGGTCGATAAACCTGCTTCAAAGGAGTTCTTGGCAGCTGACCCTGACGTGCGGACTGACCGCCTGTTACAGGCGGTCTAACCGCCTGTGTCCAGCGACCTGGACCAGATTGGCGGAAAGCCGATCGGTCATGTCTGGGATACACAATCCTATCCTGTACGCGTCTCCTTGGACCTTCCCAGCCAAGATGAAACAAAGGCTGCACTGTCGAATGATATGGCACCCACATCACTCCATTGTTATCCCACACCGGATCCAAATTCATGCGAGGAGGTGAAGGAATCCTCTCATGCTGAATCGGCAAACTCATTCTTTTTTTAAACGGCCGATCGCTCGGAACGGCCTTTTGTTTGGTGTACTTGTCATAAAGCATATCAAACGTGACTTTGGGCTTCTGAACACCCTGCTCCTTCGCCACGTTCATCTTCCAAGTACCAACTTCCGGACGCTTCGGAATCAACATCTTTGGGCGTCCATGGGGACTGGCGGTCTGACCGCCTGGTGCAACTGGTCTAACCGCCTGTGGCAGATCAAACCCAGGCACCCGCAGTCCAGAAGTAACGACCAGCCCTTGCCCCCTTGTCCAAAGGACTTTACAGTAACCTTGAACGACTCTTTACCATCAGCCGTCTTCTCATAAGTCACTTCTCTAATCGACTCTTTCGAAGACGGTCTTTCTTCTCCAATCACCACATTCTTCCCTTTGGTAGATTCGGCTTGATGCGGCCGAATCAAGACCTTGGGCTGCTGCAACTCCATGGTGTTGACCGGAAAAGGAGTTTCATCAATTTGCATCTCATGAAACTTCAAACGGCTCTCATTAATAGCCGATTGAACCTGTCGACGGAAGACATTGCAATCATTAGTAGCATGCGAAAAAGAATTATGAAACTTACAATAAGCACGTTTCCTCATTTCCTCCGTAGGCGGTATAACATGAGAAATCTTGATGTAACCAAATTTGTGCAATTCATCAAATATACGATCACATTTGGACACATCAAAAGTAAACTTTATATCTTCTTGCCGATTCTTATGAATCGGCTTAAGAGACGAACATGATACAATTTTCTTATTAGCAGGCCATACAAACTCTGCCAAATAAACATCATTATCATCGTCGGTTGAATCATCGGATTCATAATCAACTATATTAACATTAGACCGACGTGTCTTAAAATTCTCTTTTTCTTTATTCATTTGGCCTTCAGCTACTTTAGCTCTAATATGCACTTGTGCGACCGAATAATAATCACAATTGTCTATCTTCTCTCTAATAGAAGATTTCAAACCTCTAAAGCATAATCCAGCAAGATCAACTTCAGAAATAGATAAATTAAAGCAACGGTTTTTAATGTCTTTAAATCTTCTCGTAAACTGAGAAACAGTCTCATCCCGACCTTGTCTAACCGATGCTAAATCTGCTAATTTTGTTTCATGATTGCCACAATAAAAATGATCATGAAACTTACGCTCTAGTTGATTCCAACTTGTAATAGAACCAGGGGCTAATGAAGAAAACCAAGCAAAAGCAGTACCAGTAAGTGACAACGAGAACAAACGTACTCTATATGCTTCATAGTTTCCAGCCTCTCCTAGTTGAGCTACATATTGACTAACATGTTCCCAAGTGGTACGTTCATCATCCCCACTAAACTTTACAAAATCAGGCAAGCGCCACCCATTGGGAAAAGAAACAGTATGAAAGCTAGAATGGTAAGGTTTTTGATATATTCTAGTATTACCAAAGTCAACACCTAGCTTATTTCTCATCACATCAGACAATTCATCCCTGAATCTAGTAAATTTGGTCCATTGGGGGTTTTGTTGAGCCGAAGATTACATAGAATTCATATAATTCAAGTGAGGTGATTGCCTATTCTCCATATCTCTATGTGCATTGAAAACATCATCGGGAATACCACCCGAATTTATAGTATGCATAGTCGTGGAATAAGTAGCGCCTGCTGTAGCTACTGGACCAGCACGACCAGCGGAGACCGAGTTTGAAACAGTAGACAACGGCAAAGGTTGCTCTGGCACGAACACCATAGCATTAGTCGAATTTGTCTGACCACCAGAACTGGCGGTCTGACCACCTGTGGCCACGGTCTGACCGGCTGTCGCGGTCTGACAGGCCGTGCTGGCGGTCTGACCGGCTGCAGATCCAACCACTGCCGACCCACTTGCATTGACCGTGTTCGGTCTGAGCATATTGGGTGGTGGTTGAGTCTGTCCAACAAAGTAATTTGGTGGCATACCATAGAAAATATTACGCTCAGGCAATTCGTGAGTGTCTATAGATTTACCCTCCAGTTTTTCGAGTTGTTCTAATAATTGTTCAAACAATGCATCACGATCCGAAAAACCCAAAGCCATAGGAGTAGATGCAGTAGGGTGAGGTGTAGAAGTGCTTATATTGTCAACTACCTCAATTTGCCCCTTACTCATCTCGAAGGAAGGCATTACGAAGTCTCGAACACTTTTCACCGAACGATCTTCCGACCTTTCCGAAACGTCTTCAAGAACTCCGCTTCGAGGTGCTTCTGGAGCGCCATAAACCTCTCATGATCTTCAGCAGTAAGATCTTCAAGAGAGGCCGTCACGATGTTGTCTTCTCCAACGTCAAAGCCCATAGTGCTAGGGATAATAGATCGGTCTTCAAAAACCAGATTTCCCTCCCCAGCGGAGTTGCCAAAATATGTTGACGCACTTTTGGTCAACACACGAAAGCGCTGGATTGCGCGGTCGTTGAATTCTCCTCGCCGGAACTCCTGAGAGCAGTCGGTCAGACCGTCTGTAGGGGCCGGTCAGACCGCCTGTAACAGAGGTGCCGCGAAAGCCTACGATCACAACCTCGGGAGGGACCCCGTCGGAGGCTGCGAACCTTGGGTTGTTCTAAGGTCGGCAAGGCCACTTAGAACGTCCTAAAACGTCGTAGAGACGAAGAAGGAAGAAGAAGGGGTTGGAAAAGCTAGGGTTTGGAGATAAAAAGTAAGACAATGTTTTGTACGATTAGGTAGAGGTCCTCAATCGGCCACGGCCCTTTATATTTATAGGGTGGGGAGGTCTTTCCCTGCAAGAAAGTCTTTGTACAGATCTAAAAACGTGCAAAAACCTGATTCTACTCTAACTCGGGGACAGGCGGACCGCCTGTGACAGGCGGTTAGACCTTCTGGCACATTGCCAAATCGGCTACAGGGCCCAGCCGGTCTAACCGCTTGTACAGACGGTCTAGACCGGTTGTCCCAGCCTGATCGGCTTTAAGCCATTTTTGGTCGTCAACAAAAGGATTCCAGAAATTAATTGGAATGATCTGACTTTAAGATTCTTAAAGGCAAATCTTGCTAAAGATAACCCTTCAAACAAGTGGCCTGCTGGTAATCTGGCACTACTTCAGGTACTATACAACTTGCATTCTATTACTTTCAGCACTGACCTTTTACATATATGTCAAATATAATTTTGTTATGCAACTTTTTTTTTCTTCAATTCTGCTATTGGGAAAAGGTCCGCCCACGAGATAGCAACTTCTTTTTTTATGACAGGTGGTCCCCGCTTATGAGATATTGGGACAATGAAACCTCAACTAAGAGAGATATTTATGACATCAAATATGGACGATTAGGTCGATTGGTATGACTCAACAAATCAATTCAATTCTGGTTCTAACTTGGTTGATTTCGCATATATGTTTTTTTAAGTGTTGCTTATGAAAACAACTCTTTTTATGCAGGTCGTCGACGATCTGAGAAAGCCGCCTACAATTCAGAAGGACATGACCACACCTAACTCCATGATTGTTAACAGCTGCAACGAGATCAGCAGTAAGCTTACTTCGTTAGAGAAGTCAGTGAGGGAGATGCAAACGAAGAACGCACACCTGGTGCCCAAATCTCTAGAGGTAATTATATTCTATATAATATACATAGATAGGACTTTGGGATGGAGTAAATTTTTTACTTTGCGAATATACATAGATCTGTACCTTATAAACTGCCTTTAATGTATGTCCCTTGCAGTATGACTTTGAATCATCTGAAGATCACTCAGATTCTGAGTCTGGAAAGAACAACTTTGCAGCACGCACTTTGAAGGCAGGCAAAAGAAAGGCAAAAGTAACTGACGGTACATGCTCAAAAAGAAAAGGTTTGATTTATTCGCATTACATTTTATTATTTAGTTAAGACAAATGTGTATGCAAATCTGATTGTTTCCACTGAATTTTCAATGCAGATAAAAAACGTGGATGATGTTGATCATATCAGAGAAGCGTTTAAGTGCACTGGAGAATAAGGGGATGACGATGAGGACGAGACGGCTGGTTTATGAGGAATCGTTACATCTGTTTCAGATTAGAATGTTAGATTAAAAAAACTTTAGTATATTGCAGAAGTTAGTTGGTGATGGTTTCTGGCTTGATACTCTATCAGTGATAATTTTCATACTCTGTCGGTGTTAGTTTAAATTTCTTAGTTTAGTATATTGCATAAGTTAGTTGGTGATGGTTCCTGGCTTCATACTCTATCAGTGATTTTTTCATACTCTGTCGGTGTTAGTGATCAGTGCATTTTGGGCAACACAATTGCTCAGGCAAAAGGGGTGTACGGCAATCCCCTTTCTCCAGTTCTGTGATTGCACGAATGAGAGCTCGATGCTCCCCGTTGAATATTATTAACTAGAGTAACTATATAGATGAAATGAAGCATCGCCTGCACAACATGGGCACCAAGGCACGGTATATGAACTTTCTGAATTCCTTTAGCTTCGAACAACGGACCGTTTCAACATGTTTTGCTCTATGTGCCAACAGCACAATCTCTGATCTGCATCAGGCATAACAATGTCAGAAAATATAGTATCAAAAAAAAATATCCCGTGTGCTTAAGACAATATAGAGAACAGAAAGAAGGGCACGATAATTACAGAAACTGATGAGTACACAGGTGCTAACTGTAATATACTAAGATACTAAGTATGCCTAAATTCGTGGGGGAAAAGTGTAGATTACCCCCCTTAAACTATGAGAGAAGTGTAGATTAGCCCCTCCAACTCTCAAATGGTGTACTTTTAACCCTTAAACTCTTCAAACCGTGGAAATTACCCCCCTATACAGCCATAGTGATAGTTTTTTCTCGTATAATGCAACAATATAGATTAGCCCCGCTAGGCTAGGCCATGAGGCATGAGGGAATGTCGGATGCAGGTATCATGGACATGGGCATTGAATAAAACATGTTGTCAGCTGTAAGCTTAGTAATATGCCTAGTGTCAAGCAACAAAAATACCCAATAAACCTGAAATTTCAATATCATAAGCACATCAGAGCAAGCAAGTAGGTCTGGCATTACATTATACATGGCAAACATGACAAAATATAGAATCTAATCATCTATACTCATGATTTATTGAAATGGAAAGAAATTTATTTGATTTTTTTATAACAATAAGTTATTAGATTATGTGCATACTAAGCATGTCATTATCGGAAGAAGGGGGCAAGTATCATGTAAAAGTTAGTTTAATTATCTAGCGATTACATGTCACTTCGAGAGGGAAGACCAGAATTTATCAACAATGTACTGGTCATAAGGGGGTAATCTCCACGATTTAGAAAGACTAAGGTTAAAAATACACTCTTTAAGAGCTTAAGGGGGTAATCTACACTTCTATAAGAGACTAGGGGGTAATCTACACTTTTTCCAACTCGTGGCCTGACTTCCACCTTTTGTTAGACCGGGGAGCACCTTTCGTAATGATCTTCACTGGATCAAGTACATTGGTGCCAACTGGTCGACTTGCCCCTAAGAAATGACTCGGCAGAGGCCCATATGAAGGCTGATCTTCTGCTGTGTCATCCTCCATGTCTTCTTTTAAAATTTCATCAAGAAGCTACATAACCTTCTCAGTCTCGCCTCCACTCTTGGAAACTTTGAAGAAAGCACGATTTCCCTTCTTGCGAAGGCCATGAAAACGATACATTTGTTTTGTCCACACGTGTGTATTGGTAACCATATCTGTTGGGAAAGCACTCTTCGCATTCATCGTCCACCTAACAAAAACACAAGGAGGGATACTGTCTATACGGCAATATTTCAAGACACAGAAAATATGACCACATGGTATTCCTTCACGCTCCAGCTTACGGCATTGGCAATTTGCATCAATCAAGCATGACCCAAAGCTGCAAGTGACATGAAAACAACGCTGCCTATTGGCTTCCAAAGCAGCCTCATACCTGAAAGATCCATTGTGGAAGGTCACCTCTGTCACCGACCACTTCAACGCATTTTCAATATGCAATCTAACTTTTTTGAAAATTTCTGGTGTAAAGATTTTGGCTGCACTTTTCTCAAGGTGATCTGCTGTAATCTTAGTGAATGGGGTCGAAACCATTGCTTTTGCATCACGCTCGACTTCATTCCTACGAATGCGTGACAGGCAGAATTCGTAATGCTCCACCAAATCAACTAAGGACATCTTCCGGTCCAGATGGTTGTGAAGCAGATTTCAAACTCTCGCTCCTCTGATTGCTTTGCATGCTCCTCTGATTGCTTTGCATGCCCAAGAAATGTCTCCCTCTTGTGTATGTAGCAGCCCACTTGTTCCTAAGTTCATACATCCTATTTACCCAGAGGTTGTCTTCTTTGATTTTATGAGTAGCTCTAAACTCTTTCCACATTCTCTCAAATTCCCCAATCTCCATAGCATGGTATATGAACTTTCTAAAATCGGTAAGCTTAGAACCACGGAATCGTTTCAGCATGTTCTGCTCTATGTGCCAACTACAAAGCCTGTGATCCGCTCTAGGCATAACAATCTCAATAGCTCTCGCCATCGCTGCATCCCCATCTGTGATCAAAGATTTTGGATGCTGCTGGTGCATGGCCTCCAATAATGCCTCCAGCATCCAGACATAGGATAAGACAGTATCATCTGACAATATACCACAACCAAATACAACTGTACTCCTATGGTGGTTAACTCCAATAAAAGGTACAAACGGAAGATTGTAGCGGTTCACACGGTATGTTCTGTCGAATACGACCACATCTCCAAAAACACCATAGTCTATCTGAGATTGTGCATCAGACCAGAATAGGTTCTTAAGCCTACCTTCTGCATCCAAGCTGTACTTATAAAAGAACTCCGGTTCATTCTCTTGCATCTGGCGCATATGATTCAACACATATTCTGCATCGCTTCCTTCAACCTTTCCCTTATTGTTCCTTGAAAAGAAATTATACAAGTCCTGCGAAATAAATCCCGTCTCCCCTGGACCACCATGGGTTGTCTCCATTACATCCATGATCTGATATGGACGAAGCCCACCTAGCCCTAGCTCAATTGCCTCATCTTTCTGAGGATCATTAAGCCCTCGGTGCGACCGCAATACAAAAGCATGCTTTGGTTTTGCAAGGGCATGCGTATGGACATCGACAAAATCGTTCACATACCATATGCCATCCCTTTCACTCATCTCGACATCAAGCCTTGCCTTACAACCACACTGGGTCAGGGCACGTGGCTGTCATTTTTGATCCGTCCTTTCAAAATACTTCAACGATCTGTACCCTTCACATGAGCACACATATCTCCTCCATATGGCTTTGAGTTTCCTGCTGTCTTTTCTGACGCTAAACCCCTTGTGGTATGCATACTTGTTATAGAACTCATAGAATTCTTCCTCCTTTGTAAATGTTTGTTTTGCAATGTTGCCATATTCCTCAAGTTCCTCCAGGCTAACGTACCCTTCAGCCTCCATTACGGTAACCTGCAAGTAAACAATAAAACATCAATTTTTTTTACACCACTACAATTGTTTCACTATAGCTTCATGTGTCAACCAGGAGCTACAAAAACTGATGCAGTCATATTTAGGGGGAACCTATAAAAACTGCTTGCTGAGTAATAGTTAGCTGTTAATTGGTTGTTGGTGAACGCTGACATTTCTGTTCTCACATAGTTTTCCCAAATAACAGTCAATTTTATTTGGGTGCAGTACATCACTTGGTTATATGATTAACAGTAATTGCCAGAAGGCCAGAGCGCAGATTCAATATGAAGGAACCTATGATTACATTCACTTGGTTATATGACTAACTAACAACAAATTGGATATGAAGGATCATCTTTGCTAATTTCAAGTCACTGCTAAAAAATACGAGTAACTTTAATGACATCGCTGTTTATGATTCGATCTGATGTCTCTTATTGAAGGCTAAATTGTGCATTTGTGCAAGTTACCAACAATTAGTAGGCTGACCAATGGCTGTCTGCAAATATTTCAACTGCAAATACGGTAATACCCAATTAAGTCCTGCTTTAATTATAAAATAACCTAAACAACTAATTCAATACCAAATAGCCTATTTGTACTACAGCCATGCTTCCAATTTCTAATTTCTCAATAAAATGCATGACTAATGTTCTCGGTGCTTCAAGATATTATGTCCATGCTCTACCGACCTTAGCGAGACTGCAGATCACTTTAACGCCAGAGATGACAGACTCGATTGCTGGCCTCTCAATCAGCCTTGCTTTCACTTCCCCGGTGCTCTGCCAGTCATCGGCTGCCGACCGGCGAGGGATACCCAGACAAGGGAGGCGCGGGAGATCAGTGCGCCATCTGGATCGCGGACGACTGTCGGCACACGGAGAGGGAAAGGCCCTGACTGCCCCAGCGACCGGCGCGGCCTCCAGAGTCCAGACAGCACCGCCGGCGCCAGAGAGGGAAAGGGCCCGACCGCGTCGGTGACGGCTCTCGCGGCAGATGGCTCGCAGTGGGGACGTCAGGTACCGGATCACTGTCGCGGAGATGAGAGAAGGGGAGCCTTGGCCTTGGAAGAGCAGCGGTACCGCCGGCGACCAGATCGACGTCGTGACACGGAGGACGGCGGCAGGAGAACACCGCGGAGGGGAATCGCCAGGGCTGACGGGGGAGGAGAAGACCGTGGAGGGGAATCGCGAGTTCGCGACGGGAATGAGATCGTGGAGGGGAATCGCGAGGGGGAAGACTAGCGGGTGGGCCTAGTCCAGTAATGAGCCCGTGGAAAATTACTAAAGTACCCTAATTGATGGATGGTTCGATTTGATCCATACTCCATACTACTAAAGAGTAGTATGAGGCACCGTAAAAGAGCTCTTATTTTTTTTCTTTAAACAGGAAATCAGTTTGATGAATAAGATCATTTTCTTACTTTATTAAGACTGTGTATGCAGTTATGCATCAACATGTGAGCAACCATTAAATCTGTACGGATAATTGAGCAAACTGTCAAGCATTGAAACCATTTCCGTGCATCAACCAAAGTGCTCATGACTAAACTCTGAACAAACAGAAAGTAACATGGAGAAGAATGAAGCAGCCTGTCTACATAATAGAGATTGCCAATGTTGATTTAGTTTCTTCAGAACTTTCAGTTTGACACATGAGCATATTATTCAGTTCTCCACATTTCAAAATGACAGATTTCACACAAGACACCATTGAGGCTGACATAATTCAGCTTTGACACATAAGCATATTATTCAGTTCACCCATATAATACTAAATACAGATAAGGAATAATATTCAGAGTTTCAGTAAGACCACAGGCTGCACCAAGATACTCCAGTATGATTGAATATGCAGTTAACTGAGAATGTGCAGCTTACAAGTAAACAACCTGTTGAAGAACTCGTACTTGTGAAGGGACCGTGACACACTAAGAGGGGGGGTGAATTATGTGTCTCTAAAAATTAAGGCTCCAATTGCACATATGAAAACCTATTTCAATTTCTATCTAAATGTGCTCTAGGTTTTCTCTATGTGTTGCTATCTCTACCGCTACAAAGTTTTGCGTCCTAGGTCTAATCCTATACTAGCATGGCAAGTCTAGGAAAGGTAAATGCGGAAAGTAGTGCGAGTATGAAATACGGAAGGTAAAGGGTAGAGAAGAGCAAACTCCCGGCACGGCGATTTTTTACCGAGGTATCGGAAAGCTCACGAGCTTTCCACTAATCCTCGTTGTTGGAGCCCCTCTCAAAGGGAATGCCCTCGCAAGGGCATAAACTCCTCGGTCGAGTAACTCCGTGGGTGACCACGGGACTTCCCCACACGCAAGTGGGTCTCCGCTCGTCCCTCCCCGGATGCTCCTCGCCGTCTCCACTTGGTAGAGCTTCGGCCAAATGCCAAGGGCCTCTTCTCCCTTGCACAAGCACCGGCGGCCTCTCCACAAACTCGGTTGGAGGGTCTCGCAAGACTACAAGCCCCGGATTACAACACTTGGTGCGTGCAAGCACCGGTAAGCAAAGAGGTATGCAAACCTCGCTAAACTCTAGGCTAAACACCTAAGAGATGTGCTAAAGGGTCTAGACTATGCTAATCACCTAGATCTTCTATTTAGCACTTTGGTGGATTGAGCACTTAAGAATGTGCTGAACACTTGCCAATATCTTCCCTGAGCTTAAGCACACTTCAAATGGCCGTGGCAACCCATATTTATAGCCCCAACCAAAGGAGCTAGCCGTTGCAACCTTTCTGCGTACCACTGACTGATTCGGTGGGTGCAGGAGGGGTACCACCGAATTAGTCGATGGTGCCACCTCAGCTAGCCGTTGATCCACTGTGTCACTGACATGTGGGGCTGGTCCAACCACCGACTGATTCGGTGCCCGTTCCTCCTTTACCACCGAATGAGTCGGTGGTCTCTGAGTTGATCTTCGTATTCGATCTTCTTCAGCACCGACTGGTTCGGTGCCCCTTCTTCTTGTACCACCGAATGAATCGGTGCTCACTAGAACCGAACAACTCTTTCTAGGCTGAAAGACCGACTGGTTCGGTGCTGCACACCGAATGAATCGGTGCCCCTTCGAATCTACACAGTACTGAACTGGTATTTCTGGGCATAATGACCGATTGGTTCGGTGCCCATTGATGACACCATCGAATGAGTCGGTGGTCCTTCTGACTGGGCTTCATAGGGCTTCTGTTCCCGCCACCACCGATTGATTCGGTGGGCTACTGCACAGAGCACCGAATGAGTCGGTGCCTCTGCGTTTCCTGTTGTCTTCTTTGGATATTGATTATATATGCATTTGGATGGCTTCCAAAGTACCCTTGGGACCTATAAATATCTACAAATATCATCTAGACAATTTGTTAGTCCCATTGGTTACGTTGTCAATCAATCGCCAAAATCACAAACTATGGCCTAGGGTCATTTTCCTTACAACTTGTCTATGGTCAAACCAGCCAACCATTACTAAAGTTCACTTAACATATGATGTTATTCAGCCTTTCGATTAGCATGCCTCAATCAATGGCACGAAGTGTACTGAATTTGTTCTCAAAACAAATAGTAAGAACAGAAGCAATGATGCAGCATTGAGAATCCTACATCTGTGATGGACTACTTTTGGGAGGAGAAAATTGAATTGCAGATTGAAGATGCATTACTGAACATGAACACTTGCTGGCATCCACAGCAAAATTATTTGAAGTGAATCTAGATCGATGCGCAAATTACTCACTTTGGAGGCGATTGGCTCGATGCAGTGCTCTCCAGGGACGCTGCCATGGTGGGTGCTTCCCGGGAACAGGCGGAATCCTCGGCGAAGATCGGTGGGGGCGAGAGGGAGCGGTGCCCCATGGTGGTGCAGCGCGTGCGGCGAAGACGGCAGCGGGGGAGAAAGGGAGACGGCGGCAAGGCGAGTTGGAGCGGCACCCAGTGGTGGTGGTGCGCTGTGACATCCCAGATGTTAAAACCCTTAAAAATACACTAAAAACAGGGTTAAAGGACAGCTTTGGGTTAAGCACACTTAAATTGAGCTAAATTTCGAAATTGAATTTTCTATAAGGCCATTTTGACACCCGACTGAAATCTCAAAAATTTTGTACTAAACTTGAAAATCTCCAAAAATAAAAGTTGTTTGTCATCACAAATAAAGCATAGTTACTGTTGGGAACGTTTCCAAATTTTGCAGTTAAGCCCCTCAAAAACTCTAAAAACTATGTAGAACACCTTTTCAAATATGGCTTGTTTGAGGTCGAAAAATTCGAAATTTCAGGTTTACCCCAAAAAGAAAGTTGTGTCCCACTTTTCAAACTCCAACTTTTGTTCTTGCACTTTTTGAAGTTCAGTTCAAATTTCCGGAGTTTTGCATGTTTGAGCAGAGAAGCTCCACGGGCGTCCCGACAAGCGCTCGGCCAGCTCTGCCCGAGGCCGACAGCGGCCGCCACGTGGCTGGCGAGCGGCGATGACCCCGGCCGACCGGCCAATCCCTCGGCGGTCGTATCCCGACCTCCGGCGCACGCTCCTGACCCATTGTACCATCATGTCGCGCACTGCACGAGCCGCTTTGCCGCGGCGAGCGGCCAGGTCATCATGGCGAGCCGAGCTCTGCCATTGGCCGCCGGCGCGCTCGTCGCGCAGAGCCCCTCCACGGCTGGATTCCCTCCCGCTATGCGCCAAGAGGCTCTGCAATGTATCTTCCCTCGCTCACGCCACGTTCCCCCTCGCCCAACCCCGTCGCCCGCTCTGTCCGAGCTCGGGGGCGCATCAATGGCGCTGCCAGCGCCCTCCGCCTCGCGCGAGTTCCCTAGGCCGACTAGTCAGCTCTAGCTCGCTCCAAACGATAGCCAAGCGACCCTCATTCCTTCCCCCAGCCAGCGCCCAGCCGTTTTCCTTCTCCCCGCGTTCGCTCCCACCTTCTTCAACCTCCGGCCGCGTAGAGCAGAGCTCGAGCTCTCGCGCCGCAAACCGAATCCCCCGCAAACCCCTCCATGGTTTCCCAATCCCCCGCACCTGAAGCTTGCCCATCCACCTAGCTAGCCCCTCGACCCTACCCCCGCTCGAATCGAGCAACACTCGACGGGGATCAAAGCTTTTCCCCTCCGCTCAGCCATTTCCACCGCGAGCTCCACCTCCACATCGAGCCCTATACTCCAGGCATCCCCGTCGCCGTCAAGCTCCACGACGAGCTCCCCCTTCGTCCGGTGAAGCTCACGCGCCTTTCCGTGCCTCGCCTCGACCCCCGTAGCCGGCTAGCGACGTCGCCGGAGCAAGCTGCTCTGTCGCTCACCGTCGACGAGCCGCGCCGCTTCACCACCGTCCTCGAGAGCTACCCCAAACGACTCGCAGTGAGCCCCTCATCGTTTCCCCCCACTTCTCCCGCACCGGTTCGCCGTCTCCTCGCCGTAATCTGGTCGCCGGCAAGCCAAGGGCCTAGATGCGTTCCCCTTTTAGTTCTAGGGTCCTCCATGTAAGTTTCAGGGACTTGTTTGAAAGGTTTTAAAAGTTCTAGGGTCTCCGGCGTAAAAGAGATTCTTAAACCTAGATCCATTTTTCTGAGATCTTGTAAAATCCTCCGTGGACTCGTGAGGTTGTAAACTCCAATCTCATATTTGCATGTATACACTTTGGAGGAATAGTTTGTGAATCAAAATTCAAACTGTGATTTTAGAGTTTTGTGCACCATTTCAGATCCTGAACTCTTCTGTAGCTGAGCTTTGGATATGTGGCCTGTATGCACTGTAGAAGCCTTGTGTCCAAAGAAGACCCCAAAATATGACCTGAATCTGCAGTTATGATTTATTTAGTGTTTTCTGTTCTAGGTCAGTTCTGCATTTACTAAAAATATTTCATGCAGTAAAAAATTACCAACTTTCACCAGAGGCCTAGAAACTTGTTGGCACATGTCGGAAAAATGCTAAACTTAATTTTAGACTCTGTTTAGGGCAGCAAATAAATAGATGTTGATTTTCGGGTAGAAAATCATTGTGGGCTGTCCAAGTGTTATTTTTAGCCACCACTTGGGCAGAGCCTTTCTTGTACTCATGTTTAGCTCTGGTAGAGGAATCTCCTGTTTTGGAAGTAAATTTGATTTTATATGATTTAATCTTGATTCTTTGATCAGCAACTTGTACTATTTTTAATAAATTCTGTATAGCTCGGTTTTAGCTAAATTTTGGAGTGAGCCTAGCACTTATACTACAGTAGCTGTCATAAAGTTTGTGGATAAAGAGGATGAACGGAAACAGAGAAACAAAAATGAGAAGAAACTAGAGTAGATTGAGTTTTATAAAAAGAAGTAGGTCACTTTTAATAATTAATTAAATATGGCATGTGGAGTTTTAAAATTACAGAACTAAAACACCTGCATAAAAAGAATGGTTTGTATTGTTTTATATATGTACACAATCACCATCATAAAAGCATGAAACTTAGACCACACACTTTCTCTAATTTTATGAAGAAAAGAGTAAACCACTTATATGCCTAGGTGAATATGGCCTTGAAGAGCCTTAGCCTTTAGACTAAAAACCAGCAGCAACTCTTAAAGTTTGTGCATCTCATGTAGAAGGTGCTCTCGCTGACGGCACCTACAACCTCGTCCCCGCCAACGAAGAGGAGGCTCCCGAAGGCGGTGCTGACGTGATCGTGATTGACCCGGAGTCTGACGCCGGCGTAGCCCAAGAAGGCAAGCCCCAGAGCATAACCTAACTCTTAAACTTATGCAACTACGAATTATATATGCTTGTGCATTTACGTATCAAGGAATTGTTTGCATACCCTAGTTGCATAATTCTAGTACCTATGTCTTGAAATACTATTATGATAGGGTCGGTAGAGCAATACTATTATGATAGGGTCGCGAGATATAGGAGTTGCTTTTCTTTAATTATGTTGGAATCATAAGGATGGATGGGCGGGATGGTATGTGTAGATCTCCCGTCCGTGTATGATAATTGGATTAAGGTCGAAACGTGTGGTTCTGTGTGTCAAGTTTTTGAACGTACCACGCACATGTCGACATATGGGAATCGGTAAGCCCGGTATCAGATTGAAACAGCTAGGACCGATAGCCATCTCTCCTTGGAAATATTTTGTTTCCCTTGCCGTACACATGTGGGTATATGCGTGATGCCATGAGTGAAGCGGTAAACCTTTATCCTAAGGGAGTGGACCCGGCGCCGAATTGTGGATCGATGGGAAAGGTTGGGAAGTGCTTGTACCTTTTATAGCAAGCATTATCCGTGTGTGTTGGGTTTCCCTGGCTAGGTAGTGAAATTCGGTTCGAACTGTCCGCTTCTCGCGGTTAATGAGACTGCTTGACCGTTGTGCTGCATTGAGTAATAAGTGAAATATGAGGATGATGAATTTGTTGTATGTACTAAATTGTATTGCACCACTTGTATGCTAATGTAGAATGGTTAACACTATTAGAATTTGATGCTAAAATCAAGAAAGTAAGGATCCACTCTTAGTTGCTTTCTGGCAAACAAACCCATCAACCAAAAGCCTCTCATGTCTAGAAGTCGGTGATGTAGTTTTCACCCGACAGGTAAGCCTTGCTGAGTACTAGTATACTCAGCCTTGCTTCTGGCATTTTATTTCAGGTACTGCTTTGGAGGAGGCGGTGAATTCCGTCCCCTGGCCTGCCCAGGTTCCACCTGGCTGGCATGTCGAGTGGGTTCCGTCCTCTGCCGAGGATCGGGAGGAGTAGCACCATGGCCGGCTTCATTTTGGTGTTGCTATGTATCGTCGTTAGTTTAATTCCGCTGCAATGAACTCTCGCACTTTTATTTAAAATTTGAACTTGGTTTGTAATAACTTGATGAGACTATTCATGTAAGTCGAATTTGTGGAATGTTGTAATTTCTGGGACTCACCTTCGTGTGGGCGCGCGTGTTGTTTCGATCGTGAAAGTACGTGGTTAATCGGGTATAATCCGACGGCGCTCCAGCTTATTCCGGATTAAGTGCCTGACTACTTGATTAGTGGTCGTGGGTACTTAACTTGAAATAATTTCGGAGTGGTCCGCCACGCGCGACGAAGATGGCGGTGGGGAAGACAGGGCGACGGCTGCGGGGGCGAGAGGGAGATGGTGACGGGGGCGAGAGGGAGATGGCGACGGGGTGAGAGGGAGGGCACGACGTGTTTGCGGGAGATGGACGAGCCGGCGTATTTGGGGGACGACTTGGGCCGCCGGTAGAATAGACGAGCCTTTACAGGCTACCGCTGCACTCGAATTTGGGCCCAAAAAACTCTACAATAGCGGCCCAGGAGTCTTTACAGGCTACCACTGCAAACAGTCTGATTCCATCTCCCCTTTTTCTCGCACTTCTCTGTCCACCTTTTTTTTTATTTCTTGGCAACTCAAAAAAAAAGAGAAAGAAGGAAAAAAACTGAAAAGAGGTTACCTGATCGGGTCGGTTGTACCTGGGCAGGTTCGGCCGCCCCTCCAGCGTGCAGGACGCCTGGTTGACGCACCTGCTCTTTTTTATCTCATTTCCTTTTTCTCCATTCTAATTCTTGTTCATCTTTTTTTTGCACTTTGTTTCCAGCGACATAGTTACATGTTTGGCACTATAATTCAACTTTGCATTATTGTTTGATTGTGCTAACTCTTGAATTGAGTGCAGCCTACCCAGAACTACATATATTTCTCCGACGAGCCGACCTTGTTTCTACAGGCAATCTCTCCTCCAATCTCCCTCCGATACTACTTGTGGTTGCAGCTCACCCCTGTGTGTTTGGTAAGAACGGATAAGAATTTGATAACAACACTTCAGTGAGCACCTTGTGAGCTGTTACACCCTTGTTGTCGTCGGCGTTGTTTCGTGTTTGCACTAACCATGGCAGGAGACGTCGACGGCACGACGGATGAACAGCTGCAGGACATGTGGACTCAAGTTGACGGACTTACTGCGAACATGAAGATGATGCATGTTCGGTTTGATTCTCTTAACATGATGCAGACCACGCGGATCGATCAACTTGATCGCGCTCAGACGGCCGCTAGGACCACACTCGACACCATCGTGGCACGGCTTGATGCATTGACTACTACTATCACAGAGTTGCAGGAGGATGGTGCTCTCCGCGGTCGTGGCCGCCGTGTGTTACGACACCGAGCTAATGATTCACTTGCTAAAATTAAATTTAAAATTCCGTCTTTTAATGGCAAATATGATCCTGTTGCATATCTTGATTTGGACGAACAACAATTTGCATGTTATGTTGTTCCTGCTAGTTCTCAAGTTCAAATTGCTATTAGTGAATTTACTGATTTTGCTTTAATATGGTGGCATGATTATAAAAGAAAACCCCCCACTGCCACTCCCACCACTTGGTCTAAATTAAAAGCAGCTATGCGACTCAGATTTGTTCCTTCCTATTATGCCCGAGAATTGCTTAATAAACTAAAGAGTCTTAAGCAAGGTCAACAATCCGTTGAGGCATATTACCAGTAATTACAAAAGGGTACGATACATTGTGGTTTATGTGAGACAGACGATGCTGCTAAGGCATGTTTTTGCGGTGGTTTGAACCGTGAAATTCAGGACATATTTGATTGTAACGATTATGCTGATATGACCACATTGTTTGAATATGCTTGCAAAGCTGAATGTGTAGTGCAGGGACGCCGCTCGAAGACATATCCTAACTCTTTTGCAGGACACAACCCGTCATCCAGCGCAGTTCCTACTCTTCCCGCGCCATCCACGACTAGCACTACACCGTGCAAGAGGACAACCACACCTGCAGCACCCACGACCACAGGCGGTGCTCCTCCCACAACCTCCTATGCAAATTCCGAACCATCACTTGACAATGCACCTATTGCTCTTATTGACATTGAGAGCAACGGTCCTACTACAGGTGGTCCACTCATGGCTGGTGAGACTTCTTCTGATGTGCTGAATTTTTCCACAACTCATGATATCATAGATCAATTGTTAGTGGACCTTGTTCTTAATTTGTGTGACAATACTTCTATTGTTCATGCATTAAAACCACACACTTGTGCTAAAATTAAACATGTCATTCATATTTCAAACACGACCGATGAGCTTGCGATGTTGTCTTCTTTACATACTTTGGGTTACATTGAATTTAATGTTTTGTGTAATCTAGATTGTTTGGAAGAAACAATTTCTAAAGATGTTGATTTGCCATGGTTTTCGAGACACACATATCATGCTATTAGCAAATATAACAACAAAGGAGAATATATGATACATCGAGTGTATATTTGTGAAAATTTGAGTTATCCTTTTGTTGAGCCCAATTTAGATCCACTAGAGGGTAACCATCCTACACATATTAATTCACCTTCCTCTAGCTCAGTTTTGGTGAAACAAGTTTTCTCCCAAGAAGGGGAGCATTGCTGGTCGCTACCTATCCTTGCTTTGTCCTTTGTCGGTACTAATCTTTTGCAGTATAGTGTTGCCAAACATTGCGTGTCGTCCGATCAAGAAGCCTACATGCTTGCTAAATTTTCTATGCGCGATGACACATTCGTCAATTTGAAACATGGTGATATCCCTTGTGTTGTGCAGGATCGGTTCAAAGTACAATTGACGTCGATGACGGCTTTTTCTCAAGAAGGGGAGGATGATACGAACATGACACACATGTATACGACCTTGATTGGGTCATGCAATCTTGAAGGAGGAGACCAACAAGGTTGTCCAAGTCATGGACGGGCACAAGGCTAATTCGATTCGAGTCACCAAGATGGAGGCTCAGAATACTAGACAGAGGCTCAGCAGACAAGATGCTGGCCCAACTAGGGTTGGGTGCCATCAGGGGCATGCGCCCTCACCTCTCTCCCACTATTTAGATAGAGGCTCAGCAGACAAGATGCTGTCATAAAGTCATGGATTGAGATTTGAGTTCTGTTTTACAAGTTAGCCTATGCTAAATCGGATTATGTGCAAATACACACTGACCTCGTGTAATTCAGGACTCCACCTTCGAGTGATACATAGATTCCTCACCTCTTCTTGTTCGTTTTTAGATTACGTAACAGGAATTGATCTTTCTTATCAGGCTGATTTTGCTTCCGCAAGATCGGTAACCACAGGGAGTTGGTTCAGCGATTGCATTGACGCTTCGGATTCGCTCGTCGTAGTTGGATCGTGAGGGTCACCTCCCACCAATCGAAGTTATCCCCGACTGACAAAGATCGGGCACTCCAGCTCTATCAAGAACTAAAAGGGTTTAGTCCCAGATGCTAAAGGTCATGGATAGAAAGTCTTCTCTAGTAACTAGTGTGATGCTATTGTTTTTAGATTAACTCGTGTGCCTTTTATTCCTGCACATGTGGTTGAGCTAGTTTCCGGACGAATAAGTGATTTACAAATTATGGAAGAGGGCTCATCTATGTAGCCAGATGACCTAGGTCCCCAATATGCCGAGTAATGCGTAAGGCATATGATACAGAATTACATCTTGTGAAACTGGGCATGGCGAATGTGCATTGGGTCTCTTCTTGTGTAGCCTATAGGGCTTTAAACAGGTGTTAGAAAATGTGAGAGCAATAAAGAGATACAACAAGGTAGCGAAGCGAATGACTGCACAACGTGTCATGTTTCCATGAAGCCCCATTGCTTTCCTCCTAAAGGAAATGATGATGCACGAAATATAAACCATGCCGGTTTGATGTACACACCAAACAACACTCAGACCAAGATATACCTTTAATAAAAGGCAGAAAGGATAGGCATCTGGCTGCAACTTGCAACATACAAGCCTCTCTTGCCCATGTTAACGGAGTTTCATGGAAGCAAAGATCTTGTTCCTTTCACCTTTAGATGTACTTTCTTCTTTGAACCACACGTGCATGCTTGACAGATAGCTAGGACCAAAGTGCGTACAGTACTAAAGGAGATTTTATCCCGCTGCTGTTGAAATCGTGAACACTCGAACATAAAAACGTTTGTCAGTTGAGAATCAGAACGCGTATATGTAGATAGAACTAATATTAGCAAAACCAATTAAAATTGGGTCATGCAATCTTGAAGGAGGAATCCAACAAGGTTGTCTAAGTCATGAAGGAGGCACAAGGCTAATTCGATTCGAGTCACCAAGATGGAGGCCCAGAATACTAGATAGAGGCTCAGCAGACAAGATGCTGGCCCAACTAGGGTTGGGTGCCACCAGGGGCATGCGTCCCCCCTCCTGGCCGCCGATGTTGACCCAACTAGGGTTGGGTGCCACCAGGGGCATGCGCCCCCCTGGCCGCCAGGCTCATTTTCATTTGAGATTTGAGTTTTGTTTTACAAGTTAGGCTCTGTTAAATCGGATCACGTGCAAATACGTAGGATCAAAAGCCGTGGCAAAGTAAAAAAACGTCACAAAATGAAATTTGGCCCACTAAAGCCCATGTTGCATTCAGTTTCTACTTGGGCTATAAATAATTTTTTGGGCTGTAACTGGCCGGCCCATTATTTCAATTATATTTATTTTTTCCAATTTTATTTGGGTTGCTGCGTGTCGGCCAACCAATTTTTTAATTTTCTTTTAGCCAATTTATTTTTTTTATAAATGCGGCCCATTTTATCAATTATTCACGCCCAGCCAATCAGAAGCTATAAAGTTCACATAAAAATACTATTTTTTTAGCACAACAGAAAACAAGAATCCGTTTCAAAATTAGAATGTTGAGACATAATACATCAAAAAATTGGATACATCTCAAGATTTCCAGTATCACATCACACATCCAACAACAGATCATACAAGTTTTCATGCTCAGCTTGGTTCTTGTTCATCTCTCTGATCTTCCCCTGCTCTGTTTCCTAACAAAAAAAAAATATATCATTTGATCCGTTGAAATACAAGCAAAAAAAATATACACAACATCAATGGGGTTAGAATGGATGGACTGTACACTTGGATGGCACAAGATATCATCATAGTTGTTTGACTGTCTAGATAATTTAATAACAAGGCTACAGTTCAACTAGACAGAGCAACAATGTCAAGAACTTACTCATGATTCTTGAACATGGATGAGGTCGCCGTCACACTGCTTCAATAGAGACAGAAATCAGTGAACTATACTGGAACCCATTCATAAGATACTTCTACAACTCAAAATAGCATGTGTACATAGTACTAAACAGTAAGCAGCAAAACACATCAATAAATCATCAATCAATGACCAGAAAATCATTGGCCACTGAACTTAATATCTCTGAATTGTTCAGAGCAGTATTGCGTGGAAAAAGGCAGATTTAGGTTTACATTCATCTATATAGAACATAGAATTGCTAGTGCCCGCACTGCAGGTGTACTTATCTGCACAATTTTATATACTCCTTGCAAAACAAAAATAATGACGTCTACTTTGTACTGGAAAGAAAAAAACTGAACTCACCCAACTGTCACGCTGTCAATAATGACACGAGGGATCACAAAAGCAGATGTACTCCAGTGTGAGTACGAATGAAGTAAAAAAGAACTATGCTGTAGTACCACTAAAAAAAGCTCTAAACAAAGATTAAAGTAACACTTGGCATTGAGATTAATGTAGCAAAGAATAGACTAACAATGATTGATCACTGTAGTCCAACAGAAGTAACAGAAGCTAACTGAATTAACAAAAGGATCTACGGTGGCTCAAAAGGAAAGCATTAGCTATAAACTTGCATGCCCACTGATTGGTTTATTAAGTGCAAGACATGCATATACGGATATACCTGTACAGCAGTGGCCGGGGAAGTTGAACCCTATGCAACTCACTCGGCATAAACCTGTAGAGGTAATTAAATGGGTTAATCAGATTCAGAGTTGACACATTCAGAAGGCTGGTAAAGTGTTGACACAATGCTCTGTGTACATCAACTCTCACAATATAGCTTTTTTAAGCGTGCTCACAAAATCCTTCCTCCAGGTGCAAATGGACTCAACTAGCTAGAGCAGCTAGAACGGCACACAATCCTTCCTCCATGTGCAAATGGACTCAACTAGCTAGAGCAGCTAGAACGGTTAGAGAAGTTACAATTAAGGTGTAAGGTTCTTGACTCAGTGAATTATCGAGGCAAATTATGCAGTTCCAGACCTCCCTCGTTCACAGACTGACTACTGCACGGCCAAGCAATGAATTGAACGGCTAGATATAAAGCACTAAACAAGCATCACAGCAGGCCTGGATCTGAGCAGCGGAGGAGGAAGCTTACCAGTGCCACTGGTGGAGCAGGAATTCCTCCTCGCGGCCCATCTTGGTGGGCGAAGCCGTGCTGGTACAGGAACACCGGCCCCTCCCAAGGTCAAGATATGTAGGAGGATTGGAGGAAGCAACGTGGGCGGCTGAGACGAACTGGAGCGGCGTGGATCTCGGCACCCTTCTCTCCGTATGCGTGTTCCGCGCGCCAACCCACGGGAGCCAAGCCACTCGCGTCGCAGCGCCCGCCGGGCCAGAGCTAGGCCTCAGCAAACTCCGCGCGCCCGCTCCTAGGAGCCAGGCCACCCGCCACCCACGCCGTCGGGCCCTGCCGTACCGGACCTCTGCTCGCCGCCTACGCACTGGATCTGATGTGGAGTGGAGGCGGCCATCGCGAGGAAGACGGGGTCGATGGAGAGCGAGTGGACGAGCAGGTGGATCGGCTGCCAACGGAGGATGAGCGGCGGCAGGCTGGGGTTGGGAAGCGGAGGCAGAGAACGAGGTATAGGTGGGAAGCCGAGGGTGTCGGGCAAGCGCCGAGCGGCCGCCAGCGATGGAAGGCAGCAGGCGGGGAGGGGAGGGGTTGGGACGAGGGAGTTTAGAGCTAACTCCAGCCGGCCCTTCAAAACTGAGCCCGTATTTGGCATTTTTGCGCCGGCCCGTAAATTATAGGGGCTCAATTTCACCCCATGCTCCAGCGGGCCGACCAAATACGGCCCATAACAGTAACTCCAGTCGGCCACTGAAATTTGGGCCCGTATCCCACATTTGAAGGCCGGCCCGGAAAAATTTAGAGGCCTGAATTGCACTCCAACTCCAGCCTGCCCGAGCAAATTCTGGCCCGTAAAAGTGGGACCCACCTGTCAGCGAGGAAAACAATCCTGTGTTGTCGTCCTCCTCTCCTCCGCGCCGGCTCGCGCTCGCACTTTGCCGCCGCCGCGCCCGCACTTTGCCGTTGTCGCGCCCGCACTTGCCGACGAGCTCGCTCCTCGCCGCCGTCCTCCCTCTCTCCCTCCCACACCCTCCGGTCACCTCTCCCCCGCGTCATTTGGGCATTTGGGAGCTCGACTCGGAGAAGCTCGGCATTTGGGCATTCCTACCAGCGCCGGTGAAGACATAGCCACGATCCAGGGAAGAAGGCAGGCGGGGGCCGGGTGGAGGTGCTTCGAAAAGCTGGCGTGGTGCGAGCGAGACATCGAGGAGCTGGTGTGGCCGGACGTTGCTGGGATGGACGCCGGCGTCGAGGTCCAGGTGAGGTACAACGCCGCCGGGACGAGGAGCTGGCGGTCGTGTGGGTGCGACGAATATCGACCGGCGTTTCTTGGCTGTCGAGGTACTCTCGGATGGCCGGGGAGGGCGCCCGTCACCGGAGATACAGCGAGGAGGAGGCGGCCTAGCAAGGCGCGGCAACGGCGGCCTGGTCCGGCTCGACCCGCCGTCGTCGGTGCCCCAAGCCGGCCGTACGCCCCCCGGAGGGACGGATCCGTCCATGGCGTCGATTTCTCCAGGGGCGGTCAAGGTTCTCCGGCGACGGCAAGATCAGGTTTGGCGGCAAGGTCCTGGCGGCGGCGACGGCGGCAAGCGAGCCGGGGTTGGGGATGCGAGCGAACAGAGCGGAGAGAAGAAGGAAAAAAAAGAGGTGGGGCCCACGTGTCGGGTGGAATAGAGGGCCACCAAAGCTAGGGGCCCTGGACCAAAATTTGGAGGCCTGAATAAAATGGTAGCCCATTTAGGGGCCCAGCTGGAGATGGTTTTTTTCACTTGGGCCTCTAAATGAAGGATACGGGCTCATATACAGGCCCGGCTGGAGATGCCCTAAACCAACCTTACACGTGGGGGCAGCTGTCGGATTCTAATCTGCGCTCGCCCTAATCGCTTCCCGTCCGACGTTCGTGCTCTCGCCGTGGCCGCGCCTCGCCTCCCTTGCGCCGCCGGCCGCCTCTCCCCCGCACCGGCCGACTCTCCCTCGTGCAGGTTGCTTGTCCTCCTCGTCGCCAACATCTTCTTCTTCCCCCGTCCCGCACCGGGCGCATCTCCCCCGTGCTGCCTCCTCGCCGCCGTGGAGGGGCCGGACCGCCTCGTGGCCGCGGTTGCCTACCTCTACTACTCCGCACCCAACCCCGGCACCGGTGCCGGCCTGCTGCTGCTGCCCGTCGTCGCTGAGGCAGAGAGCCTCGTGTTCTAGCCTTCCTTCTTCAAGGCCAGGCCACTTCCGCTCCGCCTTGCAGAGAAGTGAGAGCATCTCCAGCCGATGTCGTGCCCGGTGAGTTCAATGACATTGTTTCTGCAGCGATGTAGTGTAGAACATGCACTTCACTTTTACTTGCCAAAAGATTTTTTCTTCACGCTGAGCTTGTGACGGTAGTAGGTAAAGTGCTAGATTCTTTGCTCCTGACGACAGGGCAAAATTAACCCAACCATAGATTCAACCTTTTGTTTCTTTGCAATATGTTGCTTCCCATTTGATCCTGAATGAGTCTGCTCCAGAACTGAATTATGAATGATAATTGTTATCACTAAACAGGCTGGAATGAACAGACTATCAGAGTTCTTGGTTTCAGTGTTATATCATACTAGTGATAAAATTATGCAGTGAAACAATGTCCCAATCTGTAGGTTGAACATCTGTCTGATCCAATCAATGTCTAGCTAATACTGAACAACAGAACTGCCCACTTGTTTATGTCATTCTCGATGGCATCCAAAACAATGTCAAGTAGTACGCTGAAAACTGAAACTGAAAGTGAAACATATACAAACATTAGCAATCACTGGGACTGAAACTTATTTCTATCATTCTTGTTTCCATTTGTCATTTTTCTTGTATGGTATCTAAAAGTGTTGCATTTTCTTGGTGTGGCAGATGTCGAGGTCCGAGAGGCTTCGGCGGTTGCGGGAGGAAGAGGAGGAATCCGATGAAGATGATGTTGTCTTCCTTGGTGCTATGCTTGCGCCAGTGAAGAGGAAGAAGAGCAAGAAAAAGTTCCGTGGGTCTATGCCGGGCCGTCACAACGTGCCACAAGATATCCTAGGCGGTCATGAGCATATTTATTCGGATTACTTCGCTGACAACCCTATTTACAATGAAAAGCATTTCAGAAGGAGGTATCGGATGTCGATGACACTTTTCTTGAGGATAGTAGCTGCCGTCGAGGCTCACGATGACTATTTCCGCCAGAAGCCTGATGCATTGGGTCGTCTGGGTGCATCTACGATTCAGAAGGTTATTGCACCCCTTCAGATGCTTGCACATGGTGTGTCGGCTGATTAATTGGATGATTCAGTCAGAATGGGTGAAAGCACCATAATTGAGTCTTTCAAGCATTTTGTGAAAGTTGTTGTTGCCATCTTCAGTGAAGAATACCTGAGGGCACCCAATGCCAAGACACAGCCAGATTGTTAGCCATCAATAAGGAGAGAGGATTCCCCGGGATGCTTGGATCCATAGACTGCATGCATTGGAGGTGGGAAAAGTGCCCAGTTGCTTGGCAAGGTGTTTACACAGGGCATAAAAATGGGCCAACTTTGATATTGGAAGCTGTTGCATCACAATATCTCTGGATTTGGCACGCCTTCTTTGGACTTCCCGGTTCATTCAATGACATCAACGTGCTGCGTCGGTCGCAGCTATTCGACACGGTGGTTTCCGGGACAGCTCCAAAAGTGGAATATATGGTAAACGGAAATAAGTACACCATGGTGTATTACCTTACTGACGGGATATACCCTGCATGGGCACCACTTGTGAAAGCTTTTCGCAACCCGCAAGGTAACAAAAAGGTGCATTTCACAATAATGCAAGAATCTTGCAGGAAGGACGTAGAACGAGCCTTTGGAGTGCTACAGTCACGATTCGAAATGATTAGAGGCCCTGCTAGATGGTGGAGCAAAGATGATCTCTGGTACATAATGATGTGTTGTGTTATCTTACACAACATGATCGTAGAGGATGAGCGAGAAGAGGATGAGGACTTTAACTACTACGAGGAGCCGGGCGGCCTCCCAGAGTTGGCACCCGAGGACTACCAAACACGTGATCCAGTTCTGGTACAAGAGTTCCTCAAGAACCATAAAGCAATCGAGGATAAATCGGCGCACGAGCAACTACGGAATGATCTTGTGGAGCATCTTTGGGCAATTCATAGCTCCAAATAATTTATTTAAATAATATTCAGAGTTATGTAATTTATTCAAATAATATTCGGAGCTAGTTACTCTTGTAACTGAAACTGAATTTGTTGTTTAACTGGATATGATGTTGTTTCACTGAAACTGAATTTTCAGAGTTTCAAAACCGAATGATGTATGGTTGCAGAATTTTATTTCACTATTGTCAGTATTACTTTATGCATATATTCTGGTTTCAAAACTGAACCATTCAGTTTCAGTTTTCTGAACATGTGTTATGACACAATCTGACGAGGAAACCATTCAGTTTCAGTTTGTGAAACTTTGGTGAACCATTGTTTCTCTCGCTAGTAGAGGACCAATAACTCTTTGTTCAGAGTTGTCAGCCGCTGATGAATGTTCTTCTAATTTCTCTGTTAGTTCCTCTGATCTGTATGCGGCTGTCTATTCAGAGTCTCATCATACTAAAACTTGGCTGTTCCTAGCGGTAGCAATCACAAATAATTCAGGCCACCTGTTGCTGAGCCTTGCAAGCTGTACAATTCTGAAAATGTTGTGCAAAGGTTCAGTTTATTTGCTTTCTGTGTCGACTTCCAGTTCTTTAAATGGGCACTGAGCCTTACAAGCTATACAGTCCCTGTTTTGTGGCCTATTCAAGGTTCAGACTTGCAGTTAACATGCGGCAATGTGGCTTATTCAGTTTTCAGTTTATAAATCACATGATTTCTGCTGGTTCTAGACTTGCAAATGTTCCAGACTTGCAACATGATATTGAAAATGTTCTGCACATGTCAGATATCTATCCATGAAGGAAAAAATGACCATGACTATTTCATATCTGGTAAAATTCACACACCAGACATGAATGGACTGGTAGCACATTTGCTCATGCACTGGTGACACCAGACATCCACTTGATTGTAATTCAGATTTACAAGTAGCATACAACTTTCAGAGAAAAATAATAAATCTCCTGTCGACATGTACATGAACCTGATCAAGGAATGAGCATCAAAGTTACAGATTCAAACACAGGTAGCATTGTTGAATGACTAAACCATTACTGGATTTGAACAATCCAGAATTATCATTCATTTGAAACTGGAGCTTCCAGTAAGCCAAATAGCAAAAACTGTCCAGAAACTGGGACAAAAAAAAACTGGACATGACAGGCCACCTCCTGCCATCAGATTAGATCAACAGACATACAACACATTGTTTCAATATATTATATTATGAACATAAAAACTCAGATTGCTATTTTTACAGAATTTGCACATTCCAGTAAATAGCATTCCAATAAACATATACTGAACAGAATAGAGCCTGACAGTAGCTATTCCAGTGAAGTCATTCCAGTAGCACAATCCATAAATTATTACATATGAAAATTATTACATCACATCTGAGAGCTTCAACTAAGTCTTCACATGAGGGATTCGGCTTCTTCAGGGTCCCCACCGCTGCCTTGCTCACTGGTGGAAAGACCCCCCTTGACCGATGCTTCCTTGGCAGATGCTATATGTTTCCTCATTGCAATGACATACGCCTTTTGAGTTTCATCCAAGACGGAGGTGTCGCAGAACATAATCTTCTGCTCTTGTTCCCAAAGCAACTTCCGCTCCTCGAGCTCTTTCTGAGCCTTCCACCTTTGGTCCCGTTTCTGATGCTCTTCGGCCTTCATTTCTACAAAAGTTGCAAATTGCACATCATACTCGTCTTCTCCATCATGTTTCTTTGATTTTTGTTTTGATTGTTTCTGACCTGGGGGTCGCTTCGAAGGCACACGATCATCTTCGTGAGCCTCTTGCGATGGGGTTGTTTCTTTGGGCTTCTGCCTCTTTCCCTGAGCTTGTTTCATAGCCTCGTACACAGTTTGAAACTTCTCTGTATGCCTGACCTCCGTCCAGCAATGAAGGTAGGGAAATCCTTTGGTCTTGTCATAGCTTTTTTGCGCTAAGTTGATCTGGAACAAAGATATTCAGTATTAGTTTTACAAAGTCATTAGTTTAAGAACTTGAGAATGGGAAGCATTTGAAGAAGTCATTACTTTACAAACTTACATATTCTGTATGGGGAACGCCACTTGGACGTAGATGTTCGATCTTCTCAATGCATTCTTGAAATCGAATGCACTCTTTCTGAATACCATTCCACCTTTTCTCAAGCGAGGTAGCATTTCTGTCAGAGGTGAAAGTCCTATTCTCGTGATAATGTTCAGCTATCCTATTCCAGTAAGTGCCTTTTGATTGATCGGCTCCTGTTCTGGGGTCAAAGGTAATTGCTATCCAGGACCAGCACAACTGAATATCTTCGTTGTGGTTGTAATTTCCACCCCGACCTTTGCTGCTGCCACTATCTGGGACTTGTGTGTGTGTGATAACCTCCAGATCAGCTGAGTCTCGTGTCAGCAACTCAACGTATGACTGAGAAGTGATCACTGGATCCTACAAAAAATAAATGTCCACACAAGAGTGAGTTTCCTGATTAAGTGCAGTTGTAAATACTATATCAGACTTTCTGATCTCTACTACCATCTCTACCACTAAAATGCAAGTGATACTAATCCATGTTATCAAGCAGATGGGGGGAAAAACAATGTCCAGTACAGAAGAGTATCCATGCTGCATGATGAATACACATGGCCATACATTTCCAAAACAAACAAACAGAACCTATGTGTTTCAAACTTTTAGCAGGTCCAATGCTTCTGTTTAGAGTGTACCACTGATTTTGAACACTCACAAGGAACCTAGGACAAGTATCATCATGATGTTTCAGTAAAGTGCTCAATCTTAACTAGTGCTAACATATTGCCAAGGTGGATTTACACGAGCATGAGTAAGAATCTATTTGACTGAAATTCCATACACATCAGGATTGATGCAATATTGTTCTACCAATACTAAACTTCCTGACTTCACCAGAGAGGAGTTAACAGAAGTAATCTGAAAGTGAGTAACCGATGAAAGTGGTCTAGTAGCAGCTTGACAGTGAGGATTATATATTTATATATGCTAATTAGGATATTGCAGATAGTGGCAGGATGTTGCCTTCTGCAATCAGCTAACTGAACAAGCTTTAGATTTTTTTCTGTTCAAGTTTAGCACACTGGCTGCAAGTTTTCTGTCCAAATATAGCAACACTGAACTTGTGAAGCTACAGTTTACTGAAACACATCTAAAAATTCTGAAAATGCAATTGCCTCTGCAGCTTCTCTGATTCAGTTACAGTGATTATGCTTGTTTGGTTTCTTTTATAATCCAGATTTGTTCAGACATGAATGCTAGCACAGCTCCAGTCTGAAAATGACAAATAAGCCAAATCTGGACAGCCAAGTAGTGAACTGATTCACAGTTTCTGCTCACATCCAGTGCTTCAGTCAGCACCAGTAGCCATTGCACAAACATCAATTGGACATTTGGACTACATGCATTATCATTTGGACAAATACAGCCAACTAGCAAGCCACATAACAGGTGGAGTTTCTTGTACCTGAAATGTGTTGTCGGCTGTCGGGGAAGAGCTCCAGTCATAGTATGGCATCGGGGAGGAGCTGAAGTAGTCGCCTTCGTCCTGGATTGACGTCGTTGAGGTGGTTCTTGGGGTGTCTGAGGCAGTGTCGGTGGCAGCGGCTTCCATGGAAGTCTTCTGGACTTGGTGCGATGGAAGCCGTGCCGGCTCAGAGAAGCTCGGTGTTTGGTACTTCTTGCTGGCGCCGGTGAAGACAGAGCCGCGTGGAGGTTCATGGCGTAGGGGAGAAGGGAGGCGGGGGCCGGGTGGAGGTGCTTCGAACAGCTAGCGACGCAGGAAGGCGCCAGGTGCGAGCGCGTGTTGGCACTTCTTAGCGTCAATTCTTAAATCAACGTAAGAAGGTACTCGATTTATAATGTCGCTCTTAGAAATAGATTCTGCAAGCGCACAGAATATATCGGTGCAGCATTTCACCTTGGGGAAACATAGGGTATCGTATTTATATTTCCACAGGGAAGCCTTGGTTAAAGAGAATTGATGAATAATGAGATAGATCTTTCCAGAAATAAACACTCACTAATCTCAGGGGGATAAATACACCTAAGTGTAGGATAATGGTCAAATGAATGACCGAATAGAAGGTCTGAACGACCAGCGACACACACAGGAGCCTCAAATCTATAGAAAAGGAAAGACGCTGGGAGAGACCGGACTTACTAGGCTTTCTACTCAGAGCTAAGCCAATATAATCTTAAACCCAGAACCTAGCTTAGATATCGGGAACAGAGCTTGCTTCGACGACTGCAGCGGGGGGAACTCAGACTGGGATGAGAGAGGGGTTCCCCCAGGCCCAGCAACTACTGTTATGAATACACCCGAACGTGGTGGACTACAAAGGACGGACAGGGCTATCACCACCTGCCGCCTACCACATCAGTTCCGTGGGGTGCAACACCCTTCCTAGCTAACACTAAGTCAGACACCACGTCTGCACTTAAAGTTAGGATTTCCTCTAGGTACCTTCAGAAGAAAACCCCGTCCTTCCAAGGCGTCTTACGGCCTTGGTCGAGACTAGAAAACCCGCAAGATAAATCCCGATAGAGCTAAACTACACTCTAGACCTAAAACTATAGGAAACAACCCAAAAAGGGAAGGTAAATAAAGATAAGCCTATAAATGCTCTGAAGGTAGAAGATATATATATATTAAACTCTTCAAACGAAGGAAAGGATACAAGAGCTTTACCAGAACTCCGAGGAACTCCGGAACTAGCTCGACTCGACTCTACTCCCAACTCTAATCCTAGACTAAGAAAAGGGAAAAATGGAAGAGCTCCTAAACTTCAAGTGGAGTAATGTGTAGTGGTGTGTAGTGTGTGTAAAGAGGAAGGGCCTTTATATATCCTTTGAACGTCGGTTGCAGCTGGCCCCACCTCCTAACCGTCATAATCGTCCCTTGAGAGAAGGAGGTGGGCCATTGGAGCCGAGGGGAGGCCGGCCGGCCTAGGGGAGGCCGATCGGCCTCCACCTGGCGCCTCTGGCCACCGCCTTCGCTCTGGACGGCCATGATCACGTCCCAATGATGGTTACGTGTGCTTCTCTGGCGGTTACAGCCGGTAAGTTAGGTAGGTGGGCCCTTCAATCCTTGTACAAAGCATTCTAGGCCTTTCGGGTCCCTTGATCAAACCGACGTTGGAATCAACGTCCCTAATCATCTTCATTGTGTTTCCTCTGCATGGACGAAGTTTGACACCCAAATGTGCCAGGGCCAGGCCGGCCGGCCTAGGGGAGGCCGGTCGGTCTGGGTCTGAGCCCAATTTGGGTGAAATTTCACCACTAGGTCCCTGCAGGCACAAATCATCCAAAACTTGTGGAATTTGTTAGTAATAAATATTTTATCTATAGAACATGCCATGAAACCCTTGTTTCTCCCGAAATGTTGACGGTCACCGAATGGTTTTAACGACCGTCAACACGCCCCCAAGCTTAGACTCTTGCTCGTCCTCGAGCAAGGCTAAAACTCATATTCAGAGGGTCAGGAGTTGCGTCAATGTTTATGCCCAACAAATACCCTGCTCATAAGCCAATACTATCCATAGGTAGATTGAATAAGTTGGCATCTGTAAGATTGCATACCTTTCTCACCTGTGGGGCTTATAGCGGTAGTTCTTCGTCTTGGGCGGTTGAAAGCCTGAACGGTCCTTTTCAGAGTGCTCCCTGTAGCTGTTCAGGTTCCATCTCGGAGATAATTTTTTTTCCAAAAGCATGGTTAATCTTTCCCCGGTGGTACTCTCAAGTCACTCAAGGTGTATATCCTCACTCTTGCCCACTCACTCTCTCTTTTCATTTTGTTTCAGGGCTTTTGGACTAAGGTTTTAGGAGAGGCGAATGTACATACCTTGGCTACCTTTGTTGCCGAGCCGAAGAGTGATTCACAAGAGTTGGTACTCATCAAATCCCGATCTTTGGAATTTGTAATTTTCAGGGAAGAGGGAGAGAATGGACTCACACATGAAAGATCATCATCACTCTTTTTATTTCTCTCTCTCTTTTTCCTTCAAATTTTTCATGAGATGCTCACAGTTGGAGTCTTTGACTCTCTTTCACTCTTTTTCTTTTTCTTCATTTTCTTTTCTTTTCTCATAAGAGGATGGCTCACTCATTACTTTTTTCTCTTTTCTGCTCACAGAGAGATTGATTTGTGTGGAATGTATGATGACCTCGGAATGAATGGGTTCACAGTGGAGATTTTTAGCTGATTTTTTTTTGTGGGGGGATGTGTTGGTAGTGGACATCGGACCCGGAATGGGCGACCGACACGCCAAACACTTTTGAGGCTAGCAATGAAATGGGTACGCAAAGGAGAAAGACCGGTAAATGACAAGTACCTTCTTCAAGCGAACTCACCACTCGGCAAGACTCAAAGTAACACAAGATAGCATATGATGGCAAGTTTTTAAATTCAACTGTTTAGCTCTGAATAGGATTCTATAAACCATCAGGGAAGATTCACCAATTTAAATTTTTATAAAAGACTTCCGAGAGGTCCCTTAATAAGCATGCAGTTGAACTCGAAGCAAACCATATCAAAGCTATCAACAGCCTAGACTATGAACAAGTTGCTTTATGCCTCCCAGAAAATGATTAGGACAAACTCAAATGCCAAAGACTCAAGTACTAGGATAGTAGCAGATTATGAACGAGGCATTTGGAGAGCATAAACAGAGCAACTTTTCATCACTCCCAAAGAAACAGGATTCATACAGATTTCCACACATATATGTCAGGAGCCTTCTTATTTATTTAATTTTTTTTGATAGAAGATAAAACTACTCCTATTTTATTATGGCATGGCATTGGCATGGTACTTCTCACTGACTGGAACGACTGGAGCGACTGGAACGAGGGGCAGAGGACTCACCTTGGTACTGCACATGCTACTCCCCCAAGCTTCGATGAAGCTCAGTGGTAGTAGTTCTGGTTGGGGTTGAAGTGCATGTGATCGAAGAAGCCGTAGAGAACATGCTGCTGGGAGGTGGCAATCCCCCAGGTCTGCTGCGTGAGGTCGGTGTTGTGCGCGAGGTTGTCGCTGATCTGCTGCTGCTGCTGGCTCATCATGTCCAGCTGGGTATGGATTTGCGAGATGTCTCGAGCGATCGGGTTCTCGTAATTGTACCTAGCGGACGGCGATGGTCCCACCTGCAGCCCAAGATTCATACCTTGGAAATAATCGAAGGTTTCGTTGAAGCTCATGTGGGCCGTAGGGTTCTGCTGAGGCTGCGGCTGCGGCTCGGTGGACGTGCCTGCTGCTGATGATGGCCCTGCTTCACTATCGTGAAGGGCTCTCCTTCTGCGTGTCATGGGTCCGGTGACACTGCGGCGAGGGGGTTCCTTCCGTCTGAGCTGTTTCGTGGGCGGGGTAGAAGTCCGCCCACCCGGCATTGCCGAATACGCGTTCCATGTCACAAAGCAGTCCTGTCTTGATCAGCAGCGTGGCGTCTTTGTACTTGGTGTGGCTGAAGCTTTGGGTTTTCAACTGGTTGATGAGTTCCAGTTCCTCATCAGATCTCGGAATGATATGCTCAATCCAGGTCATGATTCGGATACGGAGACGGTCCCTTGGCACCTCAGTAACCTCGGTCCCCTGAGATGCCGTGTCATGTTGAGCGGTGTCAAGAGACATGGTGTCTCGGGACACCGAGGAGTCCTGGGAACCGTGGGAACGCTTGGAACTCGACGAGCCAAACCTCCGCTTTACTTCCTGCACCCTCTCTTTCGCCCTTCGCATCATGATTCCTACAAAATGTTAGTGCTAGCAAATACCCGAAGGTTAACTGCAACGAAAGTCAGTCGTTCTTGTGGGAGGTTAATCACCACAACGAGTCAGCCGTTCTTGTGGGAAATTACTCGCCACAAAAAGGTTAGTCGTTCTTGCGGGGACCGAACCTCCACAAATCGTTCTTGATCAGTGGAACCTTAGCTCAAGAGGCAAGAAATATTTGGGCAGAATTTTCTTGAGCTAGACTTGGGATTTTTTTTCTAACTTGGGGCTTTGGAGGCTTAAACAGGGGGGAAGAAGATTAAACTTCGGTGGAACTCGTGCTTACCTGCGCAGGGGGTGCCGAGCTGAGCGTTCTGGCGCTCGGCTTTTATAGAGCGGAGACGGGGGGAGGCCGACCGGCCGTGATGGGGCCGACCAGCCTGCCACCGGCGCCGTCAGTGCCCGGCCTCCTCGTGGTGCTCGTGCACGATATTCTATTCTCCCCTGTATGTGAATCTGACCAAGGCAATGACAGGTGGGGCCGGCCGGCCATAGAGATGGCCGATTTTTTTTTGTATATATATGCAATGCTAAAATTTAACCATGAGTTGTGAAAAATTAAACATGACATACTGATTTGGAAATTAAAATTAGGAAGGGAGACCTATTCTATATGCAAATACAAAAATGCATGGATAACTACCACATATCTTATGGCGAGGGCTCAGATTTTACGTCCTGAGCGGGACGCTCCGAAGTATTCTTCGGGTCCTTTACGGCTTTGGTCTGCCAGATCTTCCTCGTCTGGCGGGGCTTAGTGTCAACCTTCCTCTCTTTCTCTGATAGTTGATCCAGTATTTTCTTTCTCGATATCCTCCGCTGTGCATGATAGCGATCATGCCACTTCTTCTCTCGAAGGATAAGTGTCTCCACCACACTTACAAGCTCCTTGAAACACATGTTCTGGACCGGCTGCTTCGGTGTGACCTCACGGACCATGTTGACTTGTTGGGGCGGCTCTTCCTTCGGAAGGAAAGTAAACTCCTCTATTGCCCCATTGAGCTTGAGCTGAATATTCCCAGCACCAACATCGATGTTGGCATTAGCAGTGCTCAAGAATGGTCTCCCGAGAATGAGAGAGCTCTTGGCGTCTGTCTCCATATCGAGGACGGCGAAATCCACTGGGATGAATGAGTCTCGGATCTTCACCGGGACATTCTCCGCTACTCTAGCGGGGTAATGAACCGATTGGTCCGCTAGCTGCAAGCACATGGGTGTAGAGACTAGCGTGATATGCTTGAGATTGTCAAAGACTACCTTGGGCATCACGCTGACGCTGGCCCCAAGTCACATAGGGCGTGATCAAACTCTTGGCCACCTATTGAGCAGGAAATCATGGGACATCCGGGATCCTTCTTCTTGGGGAAATTGGGGCCGAGTATAGCTGAGCTACATGCCTCGGTGAGTTGCACGTCTCAGTGGTTGGCAGGGTCCTCTTGTTACCAAGGATATCCTTGATATATTTTGCATATGTCGGGACCTGCAAAGCATCCAGGAGAGGTATATTGATATAGACCTTCCTGATTACCTCGACGAATTTTCCGAATTGTTCGTCGGCCACTGACTTTCTCTTCCGTTCAGGGAACGGGAGGTAGTTTGGGTCACGGGTCGTGCCCGAGGCTTGTGGGGCCTCATTCTCCCCTTGATCAGCTGGGATGGCATCTTCATCGGCCTCCTCTTCATCTCCTTCTTCAACCCTTCGCTGCAAACCTGCACCCTGGGGAAAAGATAGATCCCGCGTGGACTTTCCAGTCCGCGTGGTCACCGCACTAACATTCTCCTTAATGGGAACCTCCGGTTGCCCGGCAGTTTCCCCATGTTAGGGTTAGGACAAGATGCAGCCAGCTGAGCTACTTGAGTTTCAATCATTTTGTTAAAACTCAGCTGGTTCTTAGTAACAGAGTTAAACCCGTCTATTTGGGCAGCCAGAGACTCCATAACTTTGTCAGTAGCAAGGAATTTCTTGCTAATGCTTTCGTTAATTTGTTTCTGGCCGTACCAAATATCCTTAAGGGATGGCTGAAAGCTGTTATTAGGAGGATTACCTGATTGTTGGCCGAAGAGGAGGTTGGGCTTGGAATTCCAACCTTGCTGAGGACGGAAGCCTGAGTTGTTGAAGTTTCCACTGTTTCCGATGAAATAGGCCTCCTCCTGGGTCGTCGGGCAACTGCTGCCCGAGTGTCCGGATTCACCGCACGTCTCGCATGTCATTCGTGCGTCAATGATCTGATTCATCTCCTTTTCAGGAGATTCCATTTTCTTCAGAAGTAGGTCCATCTTCACAGCGAGCATGTCAATGGAGTCGATCTGGTGTATGCCTTTGGTGCGTGAAGCATGTCTCTCACTCGTCCAACTCTGGTGAGTGGCGATCTTTTCGATAAGCGCCTTAGCAGCTGGTACATCTAGTGCAAGGAAGGCTCATCCCACTGCTGCATCCAGGTACTCTTGCGATCAACGGGTGAGGCCATGGAAGAAGTTTTGAGCGATCAACCACTCTTCTATGCCATGATGGGGACAGGCTGTAACATATTCCTGCAGTCTCTCCCAAACTTCTGGTACTGACTCACTGTCATGCTGCTGGAAGCCTGTGATTTGTCCTCGGAGGGCGTTGGTCTTGCCCACCAGAAAGAACTTGGTCCGGAATGCATTGGCGCATTTCTGCCAGGTATTCTCGAAGCTTGCTTTGTTGGTGTAGAACCACTCTTTCGCCTTGCCAAGCAAGGAGAAAGGGAATAGTTTCAAGCAGATGGTATTGATCGGTGTGCCATTGGGATTGATTGTGCTGCACACCTCCAGGAAGTTCCTGAGGTGAGCGTGAGCATCCTCAATAGCCTTTCCGCAGAAAGGACTGGCCTGGACCATGTTAACAAGGCCCGACCTCAGCTCAAATCCTCCTTCAGCTTCACCCTGAGCATCTAGTCCCGGAAAGTTGTTGCTTGACGGGGCGGAATACTCACGGAGTGTCTTCCTTGGGGCAGCCATAGTCTCAGATGATTCTGGAGCTGATGAATACGACGACTCGGAGTCGGATGAAGATTCGAACAAGGTGTTTGAGCTGAGTGAAATCTGAGGTGGAACGATTCTTTTCCTCACAACTCTCCCAATGCGTTCTGGATTTGGATCAAAGTTTGATAGTAGGTTGAAACCAGTCATGCACTAGGCTCCAAAATACATAAAAAACAGACGAGAGTTTGCAGGGGTAAGTTCTCTAAGGTTAGTGGTGATAAATCTGTAAAGATTATCAAATAATTCAACAATGTCTTTAGCCAATTGCTTCCCCGGCAACGGCGCCAGAAATGCTTGTTGGCAATTCTTAACGTCAATTCTTAAATCAACGTAAGAAGGTACTCGATTTATAATGTCGCTCTTAGAAAGAGTTTCTGCAAGCGCACAGAATATATCGGTGTAGCATTTCACCTTGGGGAAACCCAGGGTATCGTATTTATATTTCCGCAGGGAAGCTTTGGTTAAAGAGAATTGATGAATAATGAGATAGATCTTTCCATAAATAAACACTCACTAATCTCAGGGGGATAAATACACCTAAGTGTAGGATAATGGTCAAATGAATGACCGAATAGAAGGTCTGAACGACCAGCGACACACACACAGGAGCCTCAAATCTATAGAAAAGGAAAGACGCTGGGAGAGACCGGACTTACTAGGCTTTCTACTCAGAGCTAAGCCACTATAATCTTAAACCCAGAAACTAGCTTAGATATCGAGAACAGAACTTGCTTCGATGACTGCAGCGGGGAAACTCAGACTGGGATGAGAGAGGGGTTCCCCCAGGCCCAGCAACTACTGTTATGAATACACCCAAACGTGGTGGACTACAAAGGACGGACAGGGCTGTCACCACCTGCCGCCTACCACATCAGTTCCGTGGGGTGCAACACACTTCCTAGCTAACACTAAGTCAGACACCACGTCTGCACTTAATGTTAGGATTTCCTCTGGGTACCTTCAGAAGAAAACCCTGTCCTTCCAAGGCGTCTTACGGCCTTGGTCGAGACTAGAAAACCCACAAGATAAATCCCGATAGAGCTAAACTACACTCTAGACCTAAAACTATAGGAAACAACCCAAAAAGGGAAGGTAAATGAAGATAAGCCTATAAATGCTCTGAAGGTAGAAGATATATATATATTAAACTCTTCAAACGAAGGAAAGGATACAAGAGCTTTACCAGAACTCCGAGGAACTCCGGAACTAGCTCGACTCGACTCTACTCCCAACTCTAATCCTAGACTAAGAAAAGGGAAAAATGGAAGAGCTCCTAAGCTTCAAGTGGAGTAATGTGTAGTGGTGTGTAGTGTGTGTAAAGAGGAAGGGCCTTTATATATCCTTTGGACGTCGGTTGCAGCTGGCCCCACCTCCTAACCGTCATAATCGTCCCTTGAGAGAAGGAGGTGGGCCATTGGAGCCGAGGGGAGGCCGGCCGGCCTAGGGGAGGCCGATCGGCCTCCACCTGGCGCCTCTGGCCACCGCCTTCGCTCTGGACGGCCATGATCACGTCCCAATGACGGTTAAGTGTGCTTCTCTGGCGGTTACGGCCGGTAAGTTAGGTAGGTGGGCCCTTCAATCCTTGTACAAAGCATCCTAGGCCTTTCGGGTCCCTTGATCAAACCGACGTTGGAATCAACGTCCCTAATCATCTTCATTGTGTTTCCTCTGCATGGACGAAGTTTGACACCCAAATGTGCCAGGGCCAGGCCGGCCGGCCTAGGGGAGGCCGGTCGGCCTGGGTCTGAGCCCAATTTGGGTGAAATTTCACCACTAGGTCCCTGCAGGCACAGATCATCCAAAACTTGTGGAATTTGTTAGTAATAAACATTTTATTTATGGAACATGGCATGAAACCCTTGTTTCTCCTGAAATGTTGAAGGTCACCGAATGGTTTTAACGACCTTCAACAGCGCGTCGTCGGGGGCCTGCTGTTGCCGGACGCCGACTGGATCGACCCCGACGTTGATGTCCAGGGAAGGAAGAACGCCGTCGGGACGAGGAGCGGGCGGTCGTGTGGGTGCAACGAACGTCGAGCGGTGTTTCTTGGATGCCGAGGTAGTCGCGGACGGCCGGGGAGGGCGCCCGTCGCCGGAGTTGGTGCGTGGAGGCGGCAGCCCGGCTAGGCGCCGCGGCAGCCTGGTCCGGCTCGATCCGTCACCGTCGCTGCCCCAAGATGGCTCTCCGTTCCCTAGAGGGGCGGATCCAGCCATGGAGAATCTCCGGCGACGGGCGACGCGGGGGAACTCCGGCGACGGGCGGCGCGGGATGGTGGCGGCGGCGGCTGGATCGGGGGAGGGAGGAGTCGCGCCTGGAGAGAAGGAGAAAGGGGGAAAATAGGAGTGGGGCCCAGGTGTCAGATTGGAACAGGGTGCCTCCAAATCTAGAGGCTCTATACCAAAATTCTGAGGCCTCCACATTTTAGAGGCTTGGTTAGGGGGCCGGCTGGAGAGGATTTTTTCCACTGGGAGACTAAATGAGTGGATGGGGGCTCAATTTGGGGGGCGGCTGGAGGTGCCCTTATATACCTAGGGTTGCACTATGGAGACAGTTTAGCCGTCAGAATCAAAAAAATGGACGAACGCAAATTGTTGGGCCGCGTAGGCAATGGCCCATAGCCAGGTTTATGGCTCGCTTGATATTATTTTTTTATTTTCAGCTAATCAGTGCTTCATTGTGATAGAACTTACTAAATTAATTTTCGTAAACATATCAATACATTTCGTAAATTTTTTAGTTTATTTACTATTTTTTACATTTAAATGAATTTCTACACAATTATCCAATAATGCCAAATTGAACTACTCCCTCCATCCCAATTTATAAGTCGTTTGACTTTTTTGGGTCCAACTTTGACCACTCGTCTTACTCAAAAATTATGTGAAATATCAAATTTTTTGTTATGACTTGCTTTATTAATGAATATTATTGAAGAATAGCTTAAATTTGACAATACTTGCACAAATTTTTTGAATAAGACGAGTGGTCAAAGTTGGTGTCAAAAAAAGTCAAACGACTTATAAATTGGGATGGAGGTAATACATATGCATACAAAAATATGAAAAAATTCCAAACAAATTGTATTTAGCATCATATGTTCCATTGTAGTCTATTTGATGGAGATATCTGAGAGATGTAATTATCTTCTATAGATAGTTCAATCTTGTTTCACCAAATTAGAACATAATAATTACAATAGTATCTAAATATGGTTAAGAAATTCTAAAAAATGACACGATAATATATTTTTGATCCATAAGGTTTCCATAAAAAATCAAACTAGTTTTCGTAAAAGAAAACCATACATTGTTCACAAAAGGATACATATCTCACATAATTTCATACAACTCAAGTTAAACTTTGGGAATTAAACACCTCTTCATATTTGTGAGCTCGTATGAACCTGAGAATTAGACACGACCTTACTTTTACCTTCCTGTTCATAAGTGTGATGTTACTTTGCTACTTTCTATGCAAAAAAAATGTTTGTTTTCTATTTTTACTTAGGAGGAAGAAACCAAGTCATATGGAAAACAAACCAAGAAATAGCAATTATCATCCAAATAAACGGACTTAAATGAAGTACCATGATTTTATAAGTAAGTAGAAAAAAATTTCGTCAAATTTGGAGTTATTATGAGGGAGAAATACTAGTTAGAAATTTTAATTTTAGATAAAAAGAGAAATATGAACAATACATGTGTTCTTCGTTTGGGCAGCTAGCTCAGTGCCACCACGTGGCATACTATTATTGGCCCTCGTGGTGCACTCGTCTGTGCTGCAGCAACGACAGATATTAAGAGAATAGAGAAGTTACTAAGCCGTAAAAAATTTTAAAACGAGGATACATACTACAAATCAGAACCGAATAGGTGGTGCAGTGGTTCTCGTCATGCTTAACATCATGGATGTCTCGGTTTTGATCCCTTGGTTCAACCCATCCTATGCCATTGATTTTGCCGAATGAATCAGTCGTAGCTGTTTTATCAAATAAGTAAATATAAGTAATCTACTAGACACGAGCAAGGATGTGGCCTGGCTGTTGTTGTTCTGCATGTGGAGCTCGTAGACAGGCGTTCGAGTCCCATCCTCCGCATCAAGTTCTGAAGATTTTTGCGTTGGCGCAAAGGGCCGAGTGACCTTGTCATGCGGCCGGTCGACATGGCAGCCGCGGCCGAGTGACCCTGTGCTTGTGTCGGTCTCAGTCATTCGTATAAAGAATGTCACTTAACTACAATAACCACGAAAGGCACTTTGTGTAGTGTATATAGCACCTAGAATTTGATCACGGTGGTCGCGGTTCCCTAGCATTTCTAAGATTTTTACTTTTTGTTAGATTTCCAGCGTCTAGATTTCCTTTGTGTCTAGAACTTTTTTTAAGAATATTTCACCATACAAGAGTTTTCTTTATTTTTTACAGCGTCCAAGAATTATTTTTGTCTAGATTTTCATCGTACATGAGTTATCTATTTTTATAGCATCTATATTTTTCTTATCTTCAACATTTTATTATATAAGAGTGTTCGTTTCTTCCCATTACCATTTTTTCTTTTGGGTGCTCGTTGGATGATATAAGAGTGTTTGATTCTCTGTTTTTTTTCTTTCTCTTATTTTTCTACACAAATTTATTAGGCCACGTGGCGCAAACTGATAAAAAGTTAATAAATATTGGGTGACACACGAAGTTCATCATTAGTTGAGCTACCATATGTAAATGAAACTTTGTGACACGTAAAATGTCTCTGTGGCGTAGCAAATATTGTCATTGGATGAACTTCGACTACATGTATGACGTTTTTTATGACATACAACTTTTTATAGTCACAAAGCCGAACGACTAGCAATATAATGTCATAAAATGAATGATATAGTAACATTATGCTCTATTGTCATACGAAATACGTCACGAAGTGACACATTTCTTGTAGTGAAAGTGCGTACAGTACTAAAGGAGATTTTATCCGGCTGCTCTTGAAATCGTGAACACTCGAACATAAAAACGTTTGTCAGTTGAGAATCAGAACGAGGATATGTAGATAGAACAAATATTAACAAAACTAATTAAAATTATTTTTATTTCCTATTTAAACAAAAATAAACCCTACTTTTCCTCATATGTGGGGGACTACTTGCCAGATAGATGGTGATAGGGAACATATCATACTGCGGGGTAGCTCGCAAGAGATATATCATCGCAGACTGTATATGTTACGCATTTTCTAGCTAGAGAATCTCCACCATTTAGTGGAACAAAGATTTCACACGGTGATTGGAACAAAGATTTCACATGGTGATTGATGTGCCTTGAGGTAAAAGGTATCATGCGTAGCCGGCACTATAAGCGCCGTCGGCACGCCACAGGCCAGGAGGATCAGTTGTAGCTCATTCTTGACCTCATCCACCGATGCTTGGCCACAGAATGCGCCACGTACTTGAGGTCGACCAGGTCGGGGTTGTGTGGGGCGGACATCATGACAGACGCCAAGGAAACAGTCGGTGACTCGAGAGTGATGGTGGTCAACCAGGAATGCGTGGCTGCTCATAGCAAGTTTTCAAGGGCTTCCTTGCCTAAGATAGCGGGATCTCGGCTATGAAGTTTGTAGCGAGAACCGGAAGTAGCGCTAGGGTTTTTGCCTAGCTGCTCAATGGTGAAGGCGACGATATTAAGCGGAAGAAGAGGTCGGGGAGAATAATAGATTGATATTGCTTAATCTTTTCAAGAACATAGCCTTCATATTTAACTTTCCCTTTCATCAAGCAACACATAAAAAATCCTAACTAGTCTTCTCTTACCAAATATTATAAGCCTTAGCCAAACGATATATAGCCTAGGGAAATTTGATAACCACGCTTGGAGATTGCGCCTATCTAATTCCTGGTTCACCGAGATGGAGAAAGTCCGGATGGCCTCCTACAACATCGAGGAGGGCGAACAACTCTGGTATATCTAGGTCCAGCCCTAGGAGGGCACGCCATCACACTACTACAGAATACCCATCACAGCCGGTTGGGAAACCCCCATCACAGCCGGTTCGGGAACCGTTTGATTCCTAGCGGCTGTGTTGCTTTGGGTAACACATCCAGTTCCCAACCGCTGTGATACACCCCTCACCACGTCCGGTTCGTGGCTAGAACCGGTGACGATGAGGGTGTCCACGGCGGCTTATGGGAGGTCGACAAAAATGTGGGAGGTACACGGTAGCTGGGATTCGAACCCATGACCTTACCCTGCGAGTATCCCCTCTTACCACTACGCTACACCATCACATGGTGACCATATCACATTTTTATTCCGCACATATTATACGAACCCGAGTGTAATTGGACTTATTTGAAGGCCTAAACAAATTCAAATTAAAAACTTGTCATCTACAGAGTTTTGTAACTTTTCAAACACTACAACTTCATGTGATGGTGTCATTGATCAATTTTTTCTCCATCCGAGGTTATTTGCGAAATTTGAATAATTTGAAACTTGGTTTTTGTGACAATATGAATTCAAATGATAATATTGTCAACTACATGTTAATAACTTTTCAAGTTTTACAACTTTTATTTTAGTCATTTGTTCATACGACATAGTGATAATAAAAGTGTTCACTTATCCTACATCTCTCGTCTAGTTTTATACCCTAAACCCTATATAAGAGATGTAGGATTGTCAACCCTTTTACTATCTATGAACAAATGACCAACATAAAGGTTTTACATCTTGAGAAGTTATACAACTTTGTAGTTCAAACCTTTTCAATTGAATACGTTTAAGGCTTCAAAATTATATTGCCAAGTGCCTAAGCATATAGAACCGGCTGCGTTGATCAACACAAACGGTTCGTGGCTCCAATCGGCTGCCGATATGGACCCAACCAAACGATTCATGGGCTACAACCGCTGTGTTGATGAGCCCCTCGATGCAGCCGGTTCCAACCACCAACCGACTGTGATGAATAGCAACGCAGCCAGTTTGTAGCTGGAACCGATTGCATTGCCCGCATCCCTCATCACAGTCGGTTGGTAATACAAACCGGCTGGGATAAGGAGCAATCAGCCGGTTGGATTACCAACCGCTGTGATGACTTTTTACAGCCCGTTGTCTCAAAACAGCTGTAAAAGGGCGTTTGATTTAGGCGATTCTATAGTAGTGTCATGGAGTCACTTCGCTGAACTCTTGCACTCGCGCTTTGACCTTCCTACGCTCTACTCTAATCTGTTGGCCAAGTTGATGGCTTGCAACGGGGAACGCTCCATCATTGATTTGTAGAACCACTTCTAGGTGCTTCTTCCATGGGTAGGCATCCCTCACGAAGGCGCAGAAGTTCCAGAACTTCACCACCGGCATTTGATTTAGGTGATTCTGTAGTAGTGTCATCGAGTCGCTTCGCTGAACTCTTGCACAAGCGCTTTGACCGTCCTGCGCTCTACTCTAATCCGTTGGGCAAGTTGATGGCTTGCAAGCGTGAGCGCTCCATCATTGATTCTAGGACCGCTTCGAGGTGCTTCTTCCATTGGTAGGCGTCCTCACGAAGGCGCAAAAGTTCCAGATCTTCACCATCGGCCTCCACGTACAACTCCAGTCTCTCCCCATCATCATGAACCTAGCTCCCAAGCTGGAGTTCCGCAATCGTGCACCACGACGATGTTGGCCATCCCCAGTCAGGCTTCAAGGGGCCTTCTATCGACACCTCCGTACACCCGCATTATCAGTGTGGACCAACGCTACTCTCCACAGGCCCGAACCGGGTAGTCGTCTAGGGTGCCTAGTCGCGTCTCTCCCAGACGGAGATGGAGGAACGTTGGTCGCCTCAACCTAGGCTCAACTACAACAAGAAGTTTGTGTGTGGCCACAACTGGCTGTGCCAACACATCTTCCTCCTTAACTTGGCTGCAACTACCGCCGCCGATGACAACACCACCCCAGAAGAGGACCTCCCCGCAGATCTCCATGCTCGCCACCTCGAGCGTCCACACCAGCAATATGATGCCAAGTCCATCTGCAGCTAGGTGGCACACCCCTCCTCGCCCTCATCGACTCTAGCTCCATGCATAATTTCATCGCCGAGGTGGCGGCAAGCCACACCGACTTGCAACTCATCCCTCGCGATAGGTTGAAGATGATGATGTCAATGGCGAGTAGGTGCCTACCATCGGCTTACCGTGGCCATGGAGTTCGTCATTGAGGACGAAGACTTCATGGGGGAGTTCTTTGCATTGCCTCTTTCTGCCTATGACATCGTCTGCATACACATTGGCTTGCCACTTTGGGCACCATCTTATCAGACTTTGCCATCTTCTAGATGTCCTTCTGGCGTTGTGGTCATCGGGTGTGCTGGCATGGCGTTCACTGGGATACCTCGGCCGCCATCCTCATGCTATGCTCCAGCCGTGACCTCCTCATCGCCATCCTCGATGAGGTCGCCGCCATATTCACCGAGTCGTCCGGCATGCCGCCACCAGGTCCATGGACCACAACATCATCTGCTCCCTAGGTCAACGTTAGTGGCAGTCCATCCATACCGCTACCTCGCTTCCCATGAGGATGAGATCGAATGACTGTGCGCGTCCATGTTGGCGCAAGGCATCATCCGCCAAAGCACGTTGGCATTCTCCTCACTAGTCCTTTGTTGATGGCCCTTAGACGCGTCAATTCATGAACCGCAAGCGCACATATCGCGTGTAGCTTTCCCTTAGAGTATTCCCCCAAGAATGTCGCTACACTTATCTAAGCACTAATTGCGTAGATTGGAAGGTCTTTTAAGGTGATGATTATGAATAAAGCTAAACCTAATCTAATTTAAATTAAATCTAATCTAACTAGTCTAGGGGTTAAGAAAACTAGGTTAAGTTAGTGAGCACAAGATATATAGAACGTTTGCCCACAGGATTTTAAGATCACCTAATATGAAGGCCAATATATCAGGCGCAAACCAACCTCTCTGTGCAAACTATGCAGGCTTTAATGTGGACCACATAATGTTGATCTAAGGGTGCGCTCAGGGAAGGTGGGAGGGGTGATTTGTAAACATGCATCTAATCACCCTTTGCAAATTACCCCTCCCACCTAGCAAATCACCCCTCCCACATTTCCTGAGCGCACGATTCGATCAACATCGTGTGGTCTAGATTGAAATTTGCATACTTTGCACGGAGTTGTTGCTTTGCACCTGATATGTTGCCAAATATGAAACCGCTAAGTTAAAGCGCCAATCTAATCTATCAGTTCTAATCATCGATGCCATTTCCTCCCACACACTATCACTGCACTAGGGGTAGTAATTCATCAAGCAAAGAGAGCCGAGATCTATGTACAAGATAGATTGATATCATAAGAGTGTTGATAATTACAAACCAAGGTCACCTAATGTCGGGTACCAAAACTAGGGGTACCTTAATTTGGGGCCCAAGACGAGTTGGCCTGTGGGCCGCATCCACAGCTAAGCAAGGCTCCAAGCTATGCAGCTCAACAAAAGCCCATCACGGCGACATCCCCGACGAACCGTGGGACTTCCGTCTCGTTCGAGGGTGCCACCCACCCTCGAACAGGAATCTCCGTCACGTTCGAGCCCCGCGACGCTCGAGGCTGCTGGCTAGGCGCCACAACCAAGTCAATGATTACGACGTCCGTACCGTCAGCCGGAGTTGGAAGGCGCGATTCCCGCTGAAATAGTGCACGACATGGGTGGCAAGTGCACCCACGACGTCAGCACCACGATCACACATGTACACACTCCCTCACCCTTGGCTATAAAAGGGGGAAGAAAGCTCCATGCATGGGGCGATTCACGAACAACTCATAGCGAGAACACATAGCCATAGTTCACGATATTGGCACTCAGCTCAATCACCCATGGACTTGGGAGCTCACCTCCCTCTCCCACCTGCTTGTATCCCTTACTACGAGCAACACAAAACTCGGTGCTATTGCACCGCTGCTGGACGTACGACCGCTAGGCCGGAACCAGGATAAACCCTTGCGTCCCAAGTTCAACCCAAACCACCGTCAGAGTGAGTGGTTAGCAACGCAATCACTTGTTGTGCTGGTGTGGACCAAATCAGACACCGACAGTTGGCGGCCAGTAGGGGCCTGCATTGCACAACTTTCACTCCGCTCCTGACAGCGATCTTCAAACGTCGACGATTCCTGATGGGAGAAAAGCAATCCATTCCCAGCGGGATAGAGATCTGGTTCGGGAGCCTGTAGTTCAGGAGATCGGCAATGGCTACACATGCGCATCCTCTCGAGGGATTGGGCAACCCCGTCCGGAAGCTCCACCGCTGCCACCGGGTGGCCCCCCGACGGAGGAGGCGCCCAGACCACGCATGCCGGCATGCGCGCACTGCTAGGCGCGTCGCCGACGCCATCAACACCCCTCCCGCGAGGGACGGAGGTGTTCCGCAGTCATCTACACTGACGAGGGTGGAGGCTGTCCCTTCGTCCCCGGTGAACGCAGCAACCGTTGTACCCTTGAGCAGCATGATGCTCCAGAGCCGTCCCTCCTCTACAGACTTCGCAACAGTGCGGCCCGCCTACGCCTCATTTGTTAGCACTAACATGAGCACGTACGACGATCTGTCCGGCCATCACCTGGTCTCGATCCGTAACCTCATCACCTCCACGCCTGACCACTCCTATCCAGAATCGGAGGAGGAGTTCGCTTTTGGGCTGAAGCGTCCTAGGTGGGATTATCTTGGGCTTCGGATCACAACGCTCTCGTGGCATTCCAGGCTGCGGCATACTACTGCCTCACGTGCTCCGACGACTACGACAACGACTACAACCTCGTACGGGAATGCTTCGTCATTGACGACGAGCGAGTCAGTGACAGTCATACGACCGATGACGATGACGCAAACCCGGTGG
>JACEFO010001278.1:0-44115 GCA_015342445.1 Digitaria exilis | reverse complement strand
TCGGGACTTCTGTCTCGAGGCAGCAGCCAACTAGGCAAACAAGGTTTTCATGACTGACCTGGAACGAATGGCTTCCTCGTTCACCAGGTGGTGGTCATGGTGAGGGTTTCATAGCTTCTACGACAGAGCGCTTAATTTCCGCGGACCTCGCAAGTTCTCATGTGTGGTTCCCCTGAAGACCTTGCCAAAGGCGCCTCTTTCCGATGAGGGTTCATAAGTGGTTCGTCATCTCTCCAGCTGCATTCGGTGGAAGGTTTTGAATGTTCAATCGTTCTAATAATTCTCACCACCAATCATTCTTGTCGAAGAACGCTCTCCGCTTTCCGTGTCTCCTTCATAGGAGCACCATGAGAGGACGCGATATTTGTTGCTACAAATTAATAATGGAACACACAAAAAAATTATATTAGTTGATATGTTTGTTGCTCAGTGCAAGTTAAAAACAATAATGAACACCAACCAATACTTGATCAATCTAGCAAAAAGACATATTAAGGAAGTTTAAAGTGTACCATTTCTGTTGGACTGAATCAATTAGCCATCTTTGGATTTGTCAAGTTGCTTGATTAATATGGTGTATGTTACAAGCTTCCTTTTAATATCACACCCCCCTTTCAGTATACATCATAAGTTTGATGATTGTTACATGGTGTGTATAAGAAACTTAGAAATAAATCTTGGTTGAAATCTGTACACTTGTTATTGGCCCTATTTGGCTTTCTAGAAATGATCGATTTTAGCAACAATCTTGTTGTTACTCCTATGCAGGTGATATTCAGAGGCACATACTGGATACGTATTTGGGCGCTGTTGCACAAGGAGGAAGACCTCAAATATGGGGGTGCCATGTGTTTGTGACCTCGATCTGAAAGTTTTCGCTAGGAATGAAGGTTTTTCAGCAGTAGACTTGAATGTAATTAGTGTTTTTTTGAGAGTTTGAGCCTTGTTATGGTTTGTCTAGATCATTCTCGGGTAATGTAATAATGAATGGCTATATGCATTGGCCGATTTAGACATTGAATATTAGAATACTCTCATTTCAAAAAAAAAAACTTGTGTTTTGCTCATGTAAGTACCTGAACTGCAGCCACTTTCGCCGGAGAATACGGGCGGCATTCTGATCCAAATCAGCCGAAATTGCATTTCCCATCGTAGCCGCCATCAGTGTCAATGCATCTGCTGCTACTTGAATATGTTATTGCTCTTTGTACCTCACAGGATCAGATTCCAGGAGTTTGCCGTAGCGACCCTATCCAAAATTGGTCCCACTTGAGTATATCACAACCGACATAGGTGGTAATATACTTAATGTTACCAAGCTGGATATTGCCGACGAGTCAACGCTCGATTAACTACACACTGAAGATTGTTCGTCCATACGCTCACCTGAAGATGAGGTTCGAAAGATTACAACATTCCACAATTCAAATTTACAACAAGTATAGTTATTACAATCCATAATGAAATAACATAAATAAGTTTATAATTCAACGCAGCGGAAAATAAACGAACACTAACGACGATCCATAGTGACGTCACGATGAAGTCTGTCGTGACGCTACTCCTCACGATCCTCGGAAGAGGTCGGAACCCAATCGATGCTGAAGCTAGGAGGGAGCTGATTAGACCAAGCCATAGTGTAACTACCTCCTGAGGGGACGGTCCTGAAAAAAAAATAAGCCACAAGCAAGGCTGAGTATACTAATACTCAGCAAGACTGACCCGTCGGTGATAACTACATTCACCATTTCTAGACTGCAAGGCTTTTTGGCTAGTGGGGTTTGTTTTGCCAAAAGCATCTAAGAGTTGATCCTAGCCTTGCTTATTAACTTCATATTTTATTTTATTTTATTAACTTAACCATTCTAGGTGGATAGCCTAGCTAAGCAATCAAGGTTTTGCAATACAATTATATTCAGTACATAGATTTCACTTTATCAGAATTTTCTCTTCTTACTCAATGCGTACAGCGGTCAAGCAGTCTCATTGACCGCGAGAAGCAGACAGTTTGAACCAAATTTAACAACCTGGCCAGGGAAACCCACAAACACGGGAATAGCCTACCAAACACCGTAGACGTCCCAATCCGTTCCCGTCGATCCACGGACGGTTTCCAGATCCCACTGCCTTTGGCAAAGGTTTACCGCATCACTCATGGCATCACACATATGCCCACATGTGCCCATGGGATAACATATCAAGAACAGCGGCTAAAGGACCTATCCATATCAATCCGGTATTTGGACTTACCGGCCCCATGAACCGTGCATGCCTATGCTACGTTCAAAAACTTGACACAATAGTATCTGCACGTTTTTGACTTAAGTACATTCATCAAACACAGACGGGATATCTACACATACCAACACCCTCCATCCATCCTTATGATTATGGCATAATTAAAGACATGCAATTCCTATATCTCGCGAGTGTCAGGAAAACACTCGACTTGTAACGGTCCTAAAGCATAGCAACTATCGAACCTATCATACTAGTATTCAACCAAAGGAACCTATGATTATGCAATTCTAGGGTTCATTCAACTCCTCGAAACTTAAATGCACAAACATATAAGAATCATAAATTGCATAATTTAAAAAGTCAGGTTATGCTCCGGTGCTTGCCTTCCTACTCAAAGTTAGCCTCGGGCTTCAGGTCTTGTTCCACATGCACCATGTTCATCTTGGGCTCTTGATTCATCTCCTCTGCAGCGGCACCAACTGGTAGATTCCATCGTCAAGGTTCGTGTCTACATGAAATCAAAAGAGATGAATGATTTAATGTCGATTCTCAAGTTAACGATTTATGGCTTGAATAAAACCCTGGGTGATCTGAGGGTGATAGGTGAACAGTATTAAGCAAGGCTTTACTTTCTTAATGTGGCATGGTTTTGTTTTTCAAGATTTATTTAGTTACCATTCTTTTTATTGGGATATATTTCTTTTTCTTCTCTTTTCCTCCATTCTAGCCATTTTCCCAAAAAGTCAAGTTAGGTTCATTATTTTTAAATGTAAGCTGCCCAGAGGCTACTCAGCATTAAAACTGATTTTTAGGCCAAGTTTGATACAAAGATTATTTAAACATTATTGAGTAGAAATGTTTTTATCTTAAAGCTAGAAACAAGATTAAATTATACAAAAAAAATTAAACGTTTTCTGACCAAACCATTTGGTACAAAGAACAAGGTTACTGAAAGTGATCTTCCTGCCAAGGCTCAAGCTTATTTAACTTTGGGTATTTTGTGGATTTTATTCACTTTAAAGCTACCAAAAATTATTTAGCCATTTTATCTTGCCCAAAAATTATCAAGGTCATTTTCCTGGGTTCGTTTTGTGCTGTAAATATCTCTGCTGCAAGGGTTTTTATTTTTCACTAAGAAAACGATTTCCACGATTTAAATGGTAAAAACAGCAAGACTTTTACAAAATAAATCATAACTGGAGATGTACAATATATTTTGTGCATCACTTACGCATTAAGCTAGTGGCATTCATAATAACAACATATCCCAAGCTCAGCTCAAGTGTATGGATAGATTTTTAACTATGAAGAGATGTGCTCAAATTGAAATCAATTTATATTTGAAAAACTACAGCTCAAAATATATATATGCTGAAATGTAAAAGGACTTCATGAATTCAGGAGTACAAATAAATTTAGTTTGCATTTTTCTGATTTGATACTATTTTAATATGGATTTTAACAAAATCTCAGTGAATAGTGTAAAAGGGGAAGATTCTATTTTACAGACGGGACCCTAGAAGTTTTTAAGGTCTTACGGAACGGTCCAGAAATTTTACACTTGACCCCCTGCATCTAACGGAGAAGACACAGTTTAGTCCTCGAGTTCGCCGGCCAAACGGCGGCGAGTCAGGCCGGGGAAGAGGGGGAAATTGGAGAGGGGCTCACTGTGAGTCATCTGGGCAAGGTCTTGGGGTCGGGGAAGGCTGGGAAGATGGTCGTGACGGCGGCGGCGGATCGGCGGAGCTCCGACGAGGAGTTGGCGTTGCTCGGGGGCGGAGGAAAGGAGAGGATGGACCGTTGTGCAATAGTGAGGTCTAGGGAGCGATTAGTGGTGGCGGTTTGGCCGGGAGACGGGGAGGAGGTCAGCCACATGCGAGGGAGCTCGGTGGCGACGGGTGGCACTTCCGGCGAGGATAGCGTCGCGCGAGTGAGGGACAGACCTTGGGCTTTGTAGGGAAGGGAAAAGGGAGTCCATGAGATGCTCGGGCGGGCCATAAGGTCGGGGCACGGCAACTGAGCGGTGCGCGGCGGTCAGCGCTGCCATGAGCGCCTGGCAAGCCTGCCGCGGCATGGGCGCGGCTCTGAGCGGAGCAATAGGGCAAGGCATGGCTGAGTAGAGGCTCGTGGGGTCTGGCGAACACCCGCAGACGTAGTTAAGGTGCGGGGACTGCTTGCCGGGGACGAGGCGGCCGGCCAGACCGAACGGTCCGAGCTCGATGGTCGCGGGAGCGCGAGCGTGACGCAAGCGGGCAGCGAGGTTGCAGGGCGCAGCAGAGGCTCAGGTTGGTCATACGCGTGCGCCATGACATGAGACACGTCTCTGCGCTGCTGGCCGGTGCAGGAGAGGTCAGCAATCGGCAGCAATGGCGTCGGCAGCATGGGCAGCACGACGTGGGCGCGCGCGCGGGCTCCCAGAGCGAGCTCATGGTGTTCAAAACCGAGTTGAAGAGCGAGCTCTCAATTCAAAATTTTGAACTGAACTCTAAAAAGTATGAACACAAAAGATGTAGAAGGGATTATGGGACACCACTTTGCTGTTGGAAGAAGTTGAAAAGAACAATATTCAGGGAGAAAACGAATGAGGACGAAAACTGCAGTTTGGAGGTTTTAGAGCTTTTGAGGGTCTAAATGGCGAAATTTACCAAAGGTCCAAAACGAGAAAGTTCACAAATGTGAGGATGTGTAACTTTTCCTTTTGGAAATTTCGAAGTTTAGTTGAGAAATCTTGAGATTTGGGCAAGATTCTATTTCAGCCTTGAAATTGGAGTTTGAATTTAAAATCTCCAATATAGGGTTCGAGATTTGAAAGGCTTCCGAAGGTTTTTAGGTGTGGGTTTGAAAAGAAAAGGTTCTTGGTTTGGTCTCTCCTTCAAAAGTTAGTATTGGCCAAAATTCAAGTTCTTATATAAAATTGAAGTTTCAGTTTGCCTCTTTTTGGAGTGTTTTAATTCCTTATAGGATTCTTCTAGCATTTTCTTGAATTCTTTATTCTGATTACGCTTTGTTAGACATAATTACTTGTTTGCAAATAATTAAACACCAGGGTGTTACATTTGCACTCATCGATATCTGTATAATATAATTGTCAGTGATGAACACACGTCCCAAAAAAAAATTACACTCGTGGGCATCTGAGATTTACTGGTATGCAACTTACTTGTGCATCCCCCGATGAGGTATGGGTTTCCAGCGTACCCATTGAGGCATTTGCAGAGGTACCTGCGGTCACTACTCGTGTCGCTTTCGCGCTCGCTGTTGGCGCTCAAGCAGGCGCCTGCCGTGCTCATGGCCCAATTGAGCACCAATGGAACAACTTCCCTGTTCACCGTCTGACTGTGAAAAGACATCTCGTCGGTGCCATTCAGACGATGACTCCGGCTGAAATTGTGGTACCTAAAATACACAGAAGAAAAAAAAGTATTACCCCAAAAGAAACACCAAGTTCCTGATGGATCAATCTTTTCTTAAAATAAAAATAAAATTGAAAACTTACCATCCTTTCTCGGCCAGAAGGCGTAGCTGCAGCTGCTGTACTTCCATGCACTGTTGGTGGCCGCTTTGCTCCAATTGACCTCCATATTGTGCAGGCCGCCGGGGATGGTCGTCTGGCAGCAACCGTGCCCCGTGCACTTGACATCGTTGGCAGCCTTGTCCAGCCTCGCGCACGTCGTGATGCAGCCGCTCAGATACCTGCCGTCTTCGTTGTCTTCCAGGTCCTTGCCTCGTAACCACACCACGGTGTTGCAGCCAACGCCAGTGAACTCGTTCCTTTCCGATGAAATCAGCAACGGTGATCTGGTGAAGTTGTACCACCCGCTGTTCATGCTCGAGGTGGTGTTAGACGAGTTGAAGCAGATGTGCGCGACGCCAGTGAAGACACGCATCTCTCCTGTCTCCAGCGATATGTCGATGACCTCGAAACCACCATGGGAGAATGCTCGCGCGGGTTGTAGCTGTAATTGCAGGTGATGGTGAAGTTCTGTTCTTCCAACACCCGTCGCCGATGCCCAAGGGGTAAGGAATGTGTATGTTGCCGCACATGCTAGGGTAGCGCTATGACAATTGCTCTTCGTGGAAGAACTGCAGCGGAGTTTGATGCAGGGTTCAGAAACACTCCTGAAGAAATGCGATGGCCTTCCACTGGCTCTTGTCAGTGTGGCCAGGCAATAAGTAGTGAAGATGACCTACAGGCCAAATTCTGCTCGGAATTATGCAGCAAGCTGGGTTCTTATCTGGAACGAGCAGACAGTGAGCCTAACTTTGCAAGGCTCCGTGATGTGCTTATAGATAATTACACTAGATTGCCTGACCTTACTGTCCAGGACCTGTTTGCTTTATCTTGGTATATTCCCGATCAACCATCCTCTCAGGAAGGGTGTCATAACCAGGCGATGGCTGCTGAAGGATATGCACGAAGTGATGATTCATTGAGTGAACAGGGTGTAGCAAATAAAATTTCAAGACATCATTGACCGGAATATAATCATGCCTGTTAAAGCAAGAAAAAATGAAGAGGACAAGATGTGCAAGACACATGGCATCATGCACGAGTTTTCTGTTGCACAGGTCCATGTGCGAGAAATTCATCACGTGTTCTCGAGCTCCAACGGATAATGTAGTTCGTCACCTCTTCGTCACCTCTTCGTCGACCCAACTCCGTGGCCTATTTCCTCACCCGGCCCAACTCTCCTCTTCTCTCTCGCCGTCACTGACCAGCGGGCCCGGTCGTCATCTCTCTCTCTCTGTCGTGCGGGCCCCGCTGTCATCCCCAACTCTCCAGCTCTCTCTTTCTCTCTCTGACCGGTCGACCCCGCGTGTCATCTCCTTCCTCCTCCGTGTCTTCAAGCTGGACTGCTCGAGTCTGTGCTGCGTCCGCCGCGCCGCCTCTTTCCGTCTTGGCGCGCACGCCAAGGACTCCTTCGCCCGGCCTACATATGCGCCACCGCACCTCCTCCTAGCTCCCATCAACCCGCAAGACCAAGCCCTAGCTCCCGATCTCCCTCGCGCCGTCCGCCATTGCTCACCAGAGTTGAGCCGAGCGCCGCCTGCGTCGTCGATTCGCCACACTCAGTGGATGAAAGATCACGTAGACGCCGCCACAAGGTCCTCCGAGCTGATACGCACCCTCCTAGCCAGTCGCCTCGCCAATCGCCACCGGTGGAGCTCCGTCTGCGTTGAAGTCCAAGCCGCCGGCCGCCATCTGCGATTCCGGCCGTTTCGATGCTTCCCCGTCGTTGGTGAGCACCTCTCCGTGTTCTCCTCGCTCTCCTCTTGCGATTCCTCTACCTAGATGGCCCAGCTACGGGTCGCTGGCCCCTGCGAGCAGAGCGACCCGAGCTCTGTCCACCATGTCCTGTGAAGTTCCAAGCTTTTGCGATGAATGCCAGCCGTCAGGATGTCGATCCAATGGCCACAAATAGATCGAATCCAAACCGAGTAGGTCAACACACGGTCTCCCTTGATCTTTTGCAGAAACACCCCCGTACTTGTTGCTTATCAACCCGCAGTCCACCGCAGATCAAAAGTATTTACATCCAAGCCCTTTTATTTCCGTTTAGACCCCTGTATTTTTGTAGATTCGAACCCGCCATCCCTGGCTACCTCTTTTATACAAGAGCCCTCATGTTTTCATATATAATTATGCTGTAGCCCTCGGTTTCTTTCAAAACAGCCGCTGGAAGCCATGTTTCCTCACAGTTAAGCCCTTGAGCCTTGTTTTATTCATAGATTCCACGTTTTATCTCCGTTTAACCTCGTTCTTGTTGCGTTAATCTTATAAAAGCGTGAAGTTTAGATTAACATCGTTGATTACCAAGTTTCATGTTTTGAAAAATAAATAAAATATTAACTTGTTTAGTATTTGTTTTACGTTTTACAAATTGCATAAAATCTAATTAGAGCTCCAGCTCCATGTTTTATAATTTATTTAAAATATTATTTTGAATAATGCTTACTTCATATGTTTTTCCAAATAAAAGCTAGTAAGGTTATATATCGGTTTTTGTAAACTAATAATTAATTTGCTTAAGGTTCAATGTTGAATCTTGTTTTCTAAATAAAACATGACCATGTTCATACATCGGCTTTTATGAATAAAATTTAACTTGATTAATATCTACATCCGCTTCACTAGCTTTTCTAATTAAAAGTTAATTAAGGTTTATATCCTGTTATTTCATAAACAAATGATGTTAATATGATTAACAATCATTGAACTCTCTTTTCTAATTAAAATCTAATTAGAGTAAACATCGGTTTTGTGCAATCTAAATTAATATGATTAATTTTCCAACTTGAATGTGCTTTCAATATTAACTTGTTTAGTCCAATGCGATACATGAAGTTATTCGTCTAAATGTTCTCTCCTGTTTTATTGCATATTAAAATGTTTAATTGGTATAATCATTATGTAACACCCTAATTTGATCATCACATTAAAATTTATATAGGCAACTAATTTTCTTAGTTTTTATTGTTTTAGGAAATATTGAATTGCAAATTTAAAATTCTAGCCTCTAAATATTTAAACAACATTAAATTAGAGTAAATAAAGTTGTTGCTGCATTCATGCTGATTGCATATATTTTGGGATGATTGTTTGAATTTTGGAAAGGTTTGCAAAATTTTAATCTAAATTTCAAACCTTCTCTCTTCTCCCTCTCTCTTCTAGCCCAGCCCAGCTTTCTTTCTTGGCCCATCCCGCGAGCAGCGGCCCAGTTTCTCCCTGGCCCATCTCGCGAGCGCGCCAGCGGCCCGGCCTGCTCTCCCCTCTCCCTCTCTCTTCTCTCGCTGACAGGTGGGCCCGGCTTGTCATCCCCTTCCTCGCGCCGTGGACGAGAAGGACTCGACGTCGAGTCCGTGCGCCGTCCCGACTCCGCCGTGCTTTCCCCTTGCGCAAGCCTCGATTCCCGGCCTTTATAAGCGCCGCCCCGACCCCTCTTGTCTTTCAACCCAAAGCTGTAGCTTCCGCCGCCACCATAGCCGCGTCGTTGCTCAAACCCTAGGTTGAGGCCGCCGCCGCAATCTAAGCTTTCGAAGCCGTCGTCGTCGCTTTGAGCTCGTCGTCGAGGTTCGCGTGAAGGTGAGGAACTCGCCGAGCCCCTTTTCCTTCTCTCTCTCTTCTCTTGCGCTTGCGCGAGCTCACCGTCGCGACAGAGCCGCCGCTCGTCGTTGCGAGCTCCCTCTACGTCATAACCCTTGTTTAGAACCCCTAAAATGGATTCCCCGTTTTCCCCTCTTTCTTTCAAGCCAAACGCGGCGAGATTTAGAGCCTCCTAGCTCGAGTTTCGCTCAACTCCGGCGAAGCGCCGCCGCGGGCCACCGCCTCCGGTCGCCAGCGCCGCCGCGGTCGAGCCGAGCCATCCAGAGCCGTTAGATCGAGATCCAACGGCTGAGCACCAACCAGACTCGAGTCAATCTGAGCCTTACCGGTCAGCCGTGTCACTTTTGCAGAAAAGCCCCTCAGTTTTCTTAGAATCAACCCGAAGTCCAAGCCAGTACAAAAATAATTAGAACTAGGTCCTGTTTCTTTCAGTTGAGCCCCTGGTCTTTCTAAAAATCTAATCCGCCGTCCTCTATGGTCTTTTTACTCAAAAGTCCTTCTGTTTTTTACAAAATTATATTTTAGGTCCCTGGTTTCTTCTGTTTAAGCCCCTGGAAAGTTAGAATTAGTTCAAAGAAGCCCCTAAACCTTGTTTTAGCCATATCTTAACCGTTTTAAATCCATTTTGAGTGATCTTTGCACTCACGCGATCGTCTCTTCATCAAGAATAGTTCTAGATACGTCTTTAAAATTTGTATGGTGTATTGTTTTGCTTTTATTGATTGAATGCTTGTGCGAATCGTGTAGAGAACGGTTCGTTCGAGGGAGATCAAGATCAAGTCTACGAGGAGGAGTCACCGCAGTACTTTGAGCAAGACAAGTGGATTTCCCCCTCAGCATACTCTTTTGGAACCCATACACATTGCATGACAATAAAGTTCATATTCATGTTCGCGATGCATTAATTGATGGGTCCTATGTAAGGATGACTAGTCTTTTACACCTAAGCCTTGATACACCGGGTTTACTTTTATGTTGGGTAGGTATGCTAGATGCTTGACCTTGGTTCATGATGGGTTTTATCCAAAATTGATGAATATCCTTATTATTTATATCTTGTTATGTTAATACAAGATCACCATGTTAATCGGAACATGGAGAACCACCCAGGATTAACCGTACAACCACAATACTACATAGCTCTGTCTTGGCTAATTAATTAGAAACCTTGGTTAGGAATGATCTTACCGAAAGGGCATGGGGGGTGGCAGTTGACGGTGTATAGCCCGATTCTCTCGGGAGGTGGGCTTGGCTAAGACACTATACCCGTTAGGGAGGGTTATGCCTGCTTCCGATCCGGAAACCTTAGCGGATTGTTTCTAACTAGGGAATATTTGTAAACGCCTCGTAGCGTCCCTATGCAGTCACACCTCGGAAGTGTGGTACGTGCCTGGCCCGCACTGCATGGTTGGGTCTAAAGTTCTTCGGAGCTTTTACGCGAATTGTGGTGAAAGTGTACAACCTCTGCAGAGTGTAAAACTGTTATAACAGCCGTGTTCGCGGTCATGAACGGCCTGGACCCTCACGTGATTAATCTATCGGAATATTAAATCAAATCATTGCATGCATATGTTATTGGTTATGTTTATGGTTCATTTTATGCTAATATATGGGTTGGTATATACTTATATCTTAGTAAATAGTTGCCTGTTGATAAAACTTGACCAACTAAAATGCTGACCGCTATAAACCAAGCCTCTCCTTGATAGCTTGCATATTTCCCCCACTTGTTGAGTACCAACGATAAGTGTACTCATCCTTGCTTATATTGTATCAGAAGTTAATAATGGAGCGGAGTACCTCAGTGATCTTGATGAGTTCTAGGCGTGTGTTCCACCAGTCAGATGCCTGTGGAGTGCTTTTGGAGTTATCGTCTTTAGTTATCGCGTGAACCAGTTTAATTTGGCCTTCGTGTCTTAGTCGTGAGTGTAATAAATACTTTACTTATCAAATATTCGTTTGAGTATTGTTTCTGTTATTCACTCACTGTCTATCATATGTGTGTAATTTGATCCTGGCGCACATATGAGATGTACTCGGTTTTCTTCCTAAAACCGGGTATGACACATTATATAAATATTTGCAAATAAAATTGATTAAGCTTTAACCCGTCTTTTCATATCAAATTATAATTTGAATTAATTTGAATACTGAATATTTCTCTGAAGTATTCATTACATATCTTTTCATAATTAAAATCAATAAAGCTTATAGTCTTTCTTTCTTTTTATAATATAAATCTTTCGGTAGTTATACCTTTCCAACCGTTCAACGTTCCTTACGCTCTCACGACCGTAGTAACGAGCCCCATCGTTTAGTACGTTCTTTTAAAAGCTTTTCTTTTAATTGGTGTATTGTTCTTAGTTATATCTATTTCTTTGTTTGCATGTTTGTGCTTGTGCTCGATGTTTGCTACGATTAGAGGAGCATCGTTCCGAAGCTGTCAAGAACAAGAGTCGAAGACTGAGCAGTGGTATTCTTTTGCGGAAAGGCAAGTGTCCCTAACCATCCTTCTACCTATACTTTATAAGATCATATATGTTAATCGGGACATGGAGAACCACCCGGGATTATCCGTACAACCACAATACTACATGGCTCTTGTCTTAGCTGAATAATCAGATGAACTATGTGTTGTGTTTGTGCTGCATGTTGGGCTGATATTTGTTTGTGGATGTGTTGGTGCGGGGATCGGAAGACTCTGTCTTCTGTTCAAACCGTAAGTGCTAGGAACAGACACACATGTATGAATTCTTTGTAAAGGCTTCGTAGCGTCCCTATGCAATCACACCTCGGAAGTGTGGTATGCGCCTTTGTGGTGCAGCATGGTTGGGTCTAAAGTTCCTCGGAACTTTTACGCGAATTGTGGTGAAAGGGTACAACCTCTGCAGAGTGTAAAACTGTTATAACAGCCGTGTTCGCGGTCATGAACGGCCTGGACCCTCACATGATTAATTTATTGAAAATTGATATTAATTAAATTGTTCGGGTTATTTCGGTGGCCTTGCTGAGTACCAACCATAAGTGTACTCATCCTTGCTTATTGCCGCTCAGTATTCAGAAGGTGTGTGAAGTTATTGAAGATGATGCTAGGCGTACGCAACCCCCAGTCAACTGCCTGTGGTAAAGAGTTTAAGATTCCGCTGCTAGAAAATGTTTGTATTGTATTTATTTTATTATTTCCACTGTAACTTTGTGTTCTGTTTATTTATGGAGTCTATCATATGTGTGAAACTTGATCCTGGCACACATATGAGATGCATCTGGTTTTCTTTCCAAAATAAAATCAGGTGTGACAGGCAGCCATGGCGACTCGATTTCGCTGCTCCGTACTCTGTTCGTTGCAAGCACGACGGCGGTGCCTCATCCCCGACATCCGCCCCACCAGCGGCTGATTTGTTGGGAATGCCATTAGAGGACGAGACAGAGTGTCAGAGAGGCCTCACGTAACGAAAAAGCTAACGGACGACCGGTCGCGCTGGAGCGCTAACGCGCGACCGGTCCAGCTCCCTCATGTAACGGTGTTTGCTTCCATGAGGATGGGAATCCGATTGGTGCAGATTGCAGAGTACGTGCAGAGCAAAAAATTCAGAACAAGACAGAGTACGTCTTAACCCAACTTCTGATTCAGAACAAGTCTGATTTCGCCACAGGTGATCGATCATCATAGTTGTGTCAATTTTAGCTTCATCTTACGAATTGCACAGAGCAGAGCAACACCTGCTTCAGTCAGTCAGCACAGCATGAGCTAGCTTTTGACTGAACGAACGATTCAATGTAAGTTCACGATTGAATGCGTCATCTATGATTCCAAGCACCATCAGGGACTGAAAAAGATGCTGCTGCTGTGGTCCAGTCATCATGGTCATGCGACAAATCCAAATTTGGTCGACTTAATGATCGACCAGCAAGAATGGTTTCAGAACCACACCAATCCTTTAGGCATGTTTCTTGCGGCGAACTTGGTGAATTGAACAAACTCTGCCAGGATTAACATTACAAGTTTATGCAAATAAAAGCGTGCAAAGCATTAGTGCAATATAGAAACGTTCGAAAAGAAGTTCAAGAGTACCATGAACAACATTTAAACACAAACTCCTTCCGCCCTAAAAGGAAGCTATCTCAGCCGTAAAGATTCTGTTAAAAAAAAAAAGAATTCAGTTCTACCTTGTGGTCAAGCTTATCTAATGTGAATGCGATGTAATTGTTTTTTGCATGACATTTTATTGCCATTATCCACTTTTCAATGTTTATGTCTATTTAATTGGCTATTTTGCGTATTGACTTTCAATCACAATTAACATGAATAATAGGGGCACCAAAGTCATTTATGATGACTATCATTTTGGTATGGTGAGAGCACGTCATGTAAAAACATAACATCAGTGTGTGTCACCAGCTTTCACATAATACCGTTGAGCGACTCTTTAATCGTATGCAGTTCCTTGATGATGTCTCTGGTTGGTGTTCTACTCGAGGGCAACTCCTGCGAGCATGATATCCCAAGTCTAAACAGCGAAACAAGGCAGTCGACTCTCCTTTTGTACGAAGAATCATTCCCACTCCGAAGCTCATTCTCAAGATCCGAAGATAGCTGCATGTCAGCAATGTCTGTCACTTTGTCAAGTAGACCTTGCTCGACATATTCTCGAAGACTAAATCCTTGTCTCAATCCACCATCTGTTGGCCTCTTCCCAGAAACTGTTTCCAGAATTAAAATTCCATAACTGTAAATATCGCCATTTGTTGATACCATGTTTCCGGCACCATACTCTGTTGCATTGAACAATTGTGATAACATTAGACTTATTATAATGTGTATGTAAGTATTATGTGTATATTTCGCAAAAAAAAAGTATTATGTGTATAAAATGCATCATGAGATTGTAGACAACTAGACAAAGGTAAGAAATAAAACAAAATTCTTCTGCAAACCCCCATAATAATGTTCTAGACCAGCATGTGCTATATTACATATGTAAAGGATTCACAAGTGTTATCAAGTCATGCATGATAAAAATGCTGCCAAGTCAAAATTATGGAGAACAAAGCATATTAAACTGACCTGGTGCAGCATAACCAATTGTCCCTCTAAGTACCATTGAACTTGTTGAGTGTTTGTAAAATGAGCCGTCGTCGACAAGAATCCTAGCGAGACCAAAGTCTCCTACATGGGCTACCATATTAGAATCTAAGAGCACATTGCTTGACTTAACATCACAATGTGCAATGGGTGCTGGGCCATGACAATGAAGATAGTCCAGAGCGTAGGCCACATCAAGTAGTATGGCTACTCTTTGATGCAGATTCAAGTACTTGTGCTCCACTTGGTCACCCGTGTCAGGATGCAGCCAACTTTCTAGACTACCATTAGACATGAAGTCATACACAATTGCTTTGAAGTCATTCCCTCTGTTATCTGTGCTTGCGCAAACTGTAATTATCTTGATCAGATTTCGGTGCCGCACAGTTCGCAGTGCTTCACATTCAGACATGAAACTCTCATGTGCTTTAGGAGTTAGAAGTTTCAGTACCTTCACAGCAACAAGGTTGGTTGTTCTTTCTGCAGGATTATGGCCCTCCAACTCCAGCTCACCTTTGTATACAGACCCAAACGATCCTGATCCCACAAAATTGTTTGCTGAGAAACCATCGGTTGCTTTTACCAATTGTGCATAAGAGACCATTAAATGACCTTGCTTGGACATTGTTGAATTACTTTTTGCTTTCACTTTCTTGTGCCAAGTCAGAAGTCTGTAGAGTAGCACAAGAACAAATGGTGCAGCAATGAGACAGGTAAGCACAGGTACCAGAGGGAATTTATGTATTTTCTTTGGTAACAGTGAAGAACAAGGGGGCAAATGTAGATCAGGTATGCCTCCGCAAAGATTTCTATTGCCTTGGATTGATATTGCTGTTCAATTTGTGAAAATCCCAATGTTTGGCACTTCTCCAGAAAACAAATTGAAAGAAAGGTCGAGATAATGTACTGCGCTAAGGTCTCCCAAGGACTTGGGTATCTGGCCTGAGAAATTGTTTCTTGAGAGGTAAAGGGCTTCTAGACCTTTCAGTTTACTCAGGACTGATATGCTGCCATTTAAGAAGTTATTTTGGAGAACAAGGTACTGGAGAAGTTGGCACTCACTGAGGGTGGCAGGAATCTCACTAGAAAATTTGTTCAACTCTCCATGGAAAACTACAAGATTTTTTAGATTCCCTATTTGTGGTGGTATTGATCCCTCCAAATTGTTATGAGGTAGGTCTAGAACTTTGGACAGAGAGAGGATGTTCAATAAGCCATTGGGAACTGTACCAATAAAACTATTGTTCGCAAGACTTAGCTCCAAAAGTTTTGTAAGATTTCCAAGTGAGTTTGGTAACTTACCGCTGAACGCATTCATGCCAAGGTTCAAAGAAATCAGTTGGGTAAGATTTCCTATGGTCCATGGGAGTGATCCACTTATTTTATTCCTATCTGCTTGAAGTACGGCCAAGTTTGTAAGTTGACTCAAGGAAGAGGGAAGAGTTCCAGTGAAAGAGTTTTCATAGAGAAAGAGGTTTTGCAAGTTAATGAGATTACCAATGTCTTTAGGGATACTTCCAGATATTTTGTTACTTGCAAGGATGACAGACACTAAAGAAGTAGAAAGATTGGCAAATGAGTCAGGCAGAATTCCCTCAAACTTGTTAAGACCCAATCCCAATGTTTCTAGACCAGAGCAATTTGTTAATGTGGTTATGAATTCCCAATCTCTGGACTCTTTAGCGTGGAGTAAGTTCCCCGTGACCTGTAACCATCTTAGATTGCGCAATCTTCCAACCTCTGGAGGAACAATGCCACTGAAAAAGTTGCTCAACAGCTGAAGTACTGACAGATTAGAAGCATTAGCTATTTAAGCAGGGATGTGACCATGAAACTGGTTACTGTCCATAAAAATCCTTTGGAGATGGACAAGATTACTGAATGCATTTGGAGGTATCGTTCCACTTAGCATGTTATGCTGGACAGAGAAGTTTGATAGAGAGGAAATGTTCCAGATAGAAGCAGGGATCACTCCACTCAAGTTATAAAAACTTAAGTTGATCCAATATAAACTTGATGACCCCAAAGAAGAAGGGATAACTCCAGATAGCATGTTGTTATCCAGAGTAAGTGCTAAGAGGTTGGAGTGGTTGCCTAATCCATGTGGTATGTCACCTAACAATCTGTTGCGGCTAAGATACATAAACTTAACCGCTGGCAAGTCTGCCAGTGATTGAGGGATCTGTCCTGACAAACCATTATCTTGAAAGTCCAGCATGTCAAGATTTTTCAAGGCATTTAGATTCATAGGGATCTCACCTTGGAGTTGGTTATGGCTAAGGACAAGTGTGGTGAGATTGGTAGACTCTGCTAGAGCCACAGGAATGCTTCCTTGGAGATAATTTCTGCTGAAGTTTAGCACCTGAAGCCTGACGAGACGACCCAGTTCTGGTGGTATCTGCCCAACAAGGTGGTTGTTGCCAAGTTCTAGCTTCTTGAGAAAGGATAAGTTGCCCAAGAACGGCGAGATAGGCCCAGATAGGTTGTAAGAGCTCAATTGCAGGGCCAAGACCCTCTCTGGGTGCCGCCTGCCACCGCAGATCACTCCTGGAGTCTTTTACGCCTATACCATTATAAAAGTTGCTGGTTACGCCTATACCACTAGAAAGTTCGTAGACACGTGTATACCATCGTTCGAACTTTCTTTTACATACATACCATTCCGTCCATCATTTGTTAGGAGTTAACAGATTTAGACACCTGACAAGTGGGACCCACCTGGAGAAATACCAAATGTACCCCTACCCCTCTCTCCTTCTCTCCAGATCCAGATCAGATCGGGAGGTCCCGACGCCGCCCGATGCCACGACGCCGCCACGCCACCTCCCTGGTCCTGCCGTGCCTCTGCTCCTGCCGCGCCTCTGCTCGTGCCGTGCCTCGCCTCCTGCTCCTGCCGCGCCTCGCCTGCTCCTGCCACTGCCGCGCCTAGAGGAAGCACGGTCCTGCCGTCGCCGCGCCGGGAGCAGGAGCGGCTCCTGCTGCCGTGCGTCTGGAGGGGCGCGCCTGCCAGGCGAGCAGGGGCTGGAGGGGAGCAGGCCGCGCCACGCCAGGGGGTCGCGCGGAGGGTGCGTCGGCCGCGGCTGGTGTGCTCCTGAGCCCCTCTTCTCTCTTCTGTGTCAAGGTAGCTCCCTTCTTCTCCATCTTCTCTTCTCTGTCCACAATAAGATTTGCTTGCATATATCTAATGAATCCACGCTTGATGAGTATGCTCTATTGTTCATCTGTAGGATGGACTCGGACAGTAGTTTCAACCTAGAATTTCGGGTTATTTCCTCCAAATGTCGTGAACAATGGTTTAGCTTTAAGAAAACAGTGGATGCTGACTTCACCAACTTTAGAGATATGATTGATGAAATTGCTGAAAAGTATCCTCCTATGGGCAATGACACACTGAGTCTTTCTTATTTCTGCATGTCTAGTAAAGCCAATATGGTAGTATGCTCTAACCAAGATCTAGTTGAAATGTTTGCAAAACATAAGGGTTCAAAGCGCTGCTTGTTGAGTGTTTGTTATCACACCGCTGGTAGTGAGCCTCCTGAGATCCCACAGTGGGAATTTGGTGGTAGTGGGCAATCAATTGAAATCCCTTTGACCCCTTCAGTGCAATGCCCTGACATAGCAGAACCTAGCTTTGGAACCCATACTCAAGCTGCAGAAACTGATTTACTGGCTAATCCAAACCCATCCAATGAGCATGTGGGTGTTGATGATGAATGCTTGTATATTGACGTAGCTCCCCAACCTCCAGTACCTCCCATACCGGATGCCTCTAAAGAAATAGAAGAGGATGATGATGATTCTGAGCCTCACAGAACCTCTGAATCAGATAGTGATGATTCTTTGTCTGATGATGAAATTGATGACATAGATGAAATTGTTAATGATAGAGAGCCTGCACAAAAACCCGAGGCAAACTATGACAAGTTGGATCCTCCTATGGCAGAAGGCACTTTGTATTCAGACATTGATGCTTTTAAGTTGGCTTTAGCTACACATGCTACCAAAAATGAGTTCCATTATAACATCAAACATAGTGATAAATCTCGGTACAGGATTTATTGCAGTGGCAAGTCAAAGGGCTGTAAGTGGAGAATTCATGCCTCTACGTTGAGTGATGGGACTGTCAAGGTAAATTGTTTTTTCTATGCATTGATATATGTTAGAAATAAACACGTCAAGGTAGTGAGTTCCTGGCGTGTGTTAGTTGGTACGTGTGTGTCATGGGTGCATGCGTGTGCCTGCAGAATAGCTGCAGCAAGTTCAGATCGTGGACGCGTTCGTTGTGTTCTAGATTAGATCAGTGCAGTCATGAGGTAGTTTGTTGAGTCGGAGTATGTTGGAGGAGCTGTGTGCGTGGTGTTGATCCGAATGGAGGAGACCGTGTCATCCGGGCGAGCTGGTGGCTCACGGAGGGATGCCGAGCGGGTCCTTCGGATCATGGGATCGTGGCCCAGATGCCGAACGTGGAGGACTAGCTCCATTCGTCAGCTGGTCTATATGTAAGCCCGGTGCTCCATTGTACTCCTTGCCGAGTCCAGCTTATTCAATAGCAAGCCAAGATACAGGAGCAACGGCTCCACGGCGTTCGTCGCCGGCAAATCTTTGTGCTGTGTTTTCCTCACTGAATTTTGTTCGTGAGTGAGAGCGTGAGAGCTAGGTGTTAGGCCAACAATATATTGGCATTGGTTGTACACTGGCTACTTTGATTTATTCTTTTTCTTAGTAATTAAGCATTGGATGTATATATTGGCAGGTGAAACGGAACCCATTCCGTCATGAGTTTTGTCTCAGTAAAAGGAGGAGAACCCCTTGTGTCGGAGTGACATATTTTTGGGTGTGTGAACAAATCATTGATTGGCTCAAGGAAGATGGAACTGTTGGTGTTAAAGAGTTGAAAAGGAGGTTAAAGGATGCCCACAAAATAGATGTAACATATAGAAAGGTTTATCTGGGTAAGCAACTTGCTATGGATAAACTGTATGGGCCTTGGGATAAGAGTTTTGACAGCTTGTACAGATTTAAGGCTCAGATAGAAGCAAGCAGTCCTGGATCATTTGTTGTGATTGATCACCATACTATCAACAACAAAATAAGGTTTAATAGACTGTTCTTTGCTTTGAAAGCTTGTGTTGATGGTTTCCTACATGGTTGTAGACCATATCTAGCAGTAGATAGCACATTTTTGACAGGAAGGTTCAGAGGTCAGTTATGTGTAGCTTGTGCAGTTGATGGGCACAACTGGATGTACCCAGTAGCAGTTGGTGTCATTGACTCAGAAACAAATGAGAATTGGGTGTGGTTTATGGAGAGATTGAAGGAAGCTATAGGTAACCCAGTTGGGCTTACATTTAGCACTGATTGTGGACAGGCAGTGATGAATGGGGTCACTGAGGTTTTTCCACACGCTGAACATAGAGAGTGTATGTACCATCTAGTACAGAATTTCAAGAAGAGACGTAGTGGACAGGTTTTTGATGATCACCTGTGGGCATCTGCATATACTTGGAACCCTTACATGTTTGACAAACATTATTTAGCAATGGCTAAAGCAAAACCAGAGGCTATGAAATATCTCCAGGAAAATCACAAGAAGTTGTGGACCAGGAGCAAATTCTCCACATTGTCAAAGGTGGATTATGTTACCAATAACTTGGCTGAGGCTTTCAATAAATGGGTGAGCCTATTTTTCTTAACACTTTTTTTTTTGCATTCAAATCCTTTTTATTCCGCTCTAGCTGAAAATTGAATTGCTTTGTTGGCAGATAAAGGACGTGAAGGGGAAGCACCTGAATGACTTGATGGATACAATTAGACAGTTGATCTTAATTAAATGGAATAATAGAAAAAGGGTTGCCCACAAGTTTCAGGGAAAGATCTTGCCTCATATTGTCCAAAAGTTGAGGGAAGACAGCTACAACCTTGACATTGAAGTTATCACAAGCTCACCTGATGGCATTGCAGAAGTTTGTGCTAAGGGGAGTTCTATGAGTGCCTTCAGGTTTGTAGTGAACTTGATTGAGAGGACATGTTCATGTAGGACTTGGCAAGGGTCAGGAATACCATGCAAACATGCCATTGCCTACATCACATCAATTCCTGGGGCAAACCTTGAAGACTATGTGGATGAATGCTACTCGGTTGAGAAGTTCAAAGTTGCCTATGGAGGTTCTTTACCCTCTATTCCTGACAAGTCCATGTGGCCCAAAGCCACACATGACTTCTTCATGCATCCTCCATTGCTTAAGTCAACGGGAGGAGGAAAAAGGAATGAAATCAGCTTTGGAGGGAGGTAGTAGCAGAAAGAAATCAAGTACTCAGGGAGTTTCCGGCAAGAGGCATGAGTGCCCAATATGCCACCAGTTAGGGCACCATTGGTACACTGTAAGAATGGGAATCCAGAAGATATAGCTGCAATGGAGGTTGAAAGGTAACTCACTTTCTACACACTGACAATTGGTGCATTACATAATCTTGTAGCTCAACTAAAATACAAAACAACGTTTCATTTCAGGGGTCCACCCAAGAAAAGGCTCAAGAAAGCATCTAGTAGTAACACAGTGACTAGCATTGTTGTGGCTAGTACGCCTGCTCCAGGGATGGTATTCCCACACATTGAGGCGGTGGCCAAAGCTACACAAATTAAAAGAAAGACCAAAAAGAAGGGGCCACCAACCACTACAACAAGTACTGAAAATACGGTGTCAAGTACTGGCAATACGCTGACTAGCAAGTATGGTGTTAAGACACTTTCAATTCTCTATACTTTGTCATTTCCAATCTCACTAATGTCTTGTGTTTTTTTTGTCACAAAAGATCTGCCACTGGATCCAATGATCCTTTTCCTCTCGTCATTGAGCCTCCTATCATTCATCAAGACATTGGATCCAATGAAGACTCTCTACATACAGTGCAGAGGCCAAGGAAGAAACGTGCCATCATGAAGAAGCTTACACCAAAGAGGCCTCCAGTTGAAATATGTAGCCCATCCAGCCCAGCTTCAAATACCAGAAGCAAGAAGACACTCAAGCTTGACTAAATTATGTGGAGGAACTACTTCTTTTGATGTAATTTAAGACATGTATGGTTTGATGATGAAAACTACTCAACTTTTTACCTATGTGTGGACTTGGTGTGATGAAATGTTGGTGATATGAACTTATTTGCTATGTGTGGACTTAATGTGATAAAATGTTGGTGATATGAACTTATTTGCTATGTGTCGACTCAATGTGATAAAATGTTGGTGATATGAATTTATTTCTATGTGTGCACTCAGTGTGATAAAATGTTGCTGATATGAACCTGTTCCATGTCAGATGTGTCACACACAAGTGAAGTCATTTTTGAGTTGGTGGACAAAGCAATTGAGGATATAGGTCCAGAAACTGTAGTGCAAGTAGTGACAGATAATGCCTCCAATAACATGGGAGCAAAGGCATTGCTGCAATCCAAGAGGCCAAACATTTTTTGGACTTCTTGTGCAACTCACACCATCAATCTCATGCTGCAAGGAATTGGCAACCTACAGAACTTCAAGAAAATAATTGACCAAGCAAAGGCATTCACCATCTTTGTCTATGGGCACCACCGCACCTTAGCATACATGAGAGCCTTCACTGGAAAGAGAGAAATAATAAGGCCAGGGGTGACTAGATTTGCTACAGCCTACCTTACTTTGCAGAGCCTGCTAGAGAAGAAAGATTGTCTAAAGAAGTTGGTGGTTGATTCCAAGTGGGAAGAGTTACCAGATGTGAAGACAAAGAAGGGTAAGACTGCCACAGCAACAATATTGAATCCTCTCTTTTGGAAAGGCGTGGTTACTTGTTTGAGGGTGTTTGAGCCTTTGGTGAAACTACTCCGATTAGTGGATGGGGATGTCAAACCGTCCATGGCTTTTCTGTATGGAGAGCTGATCAAAGCAAAGAGGGAGATCAAGGAGGCATATGGCAACGTGGAGAAGAACTATAGAGATGCCATGGCAATTATTGACAAGAAAATGAAAAATAGGCTTGATTCTCCACTACACATTGCTGCATACTTGCTGAATCCATACTACAGTTACAATAATGGTGGCGCCATCTTCTCTGATCCAAGCATTGTGGAAAAATTCATACAATGTGTTGAGGTTTTCTATCATGGTGATGATGAGAAGGAATATAAAGCTGTCAATGAGGATTTGGAGAAATTTCAAAGGAGGCATGAGAACTTTTCAAAGAAGCTGGCAAGGAGCTATGAACGCTTTGAGTTCAATCCAGGTAAGATTATGAGCCATTTTTCTTCATTCTTCCTTGAAATTGCAAAGCATCAGGACCATAATTTCACTTCATTGCAGCATCATGGTGGAGGCTTTATGGAGGTGGAGCACCACATTTGCAAACAATGGCTGTTAAGATCCTCTCACTGACCTCCAGCTCTTCAGGATGTGAAAGGAATTGGAGCACTTTCGAACAGGTCAGTTTTGTATCATATAAATACTACTGTTTTAGTTAGAATGATCACTAGATTTGCAATGTTTGATTTCTTTGTAAAAATATTGTGCAGGTCCATACAAAGAGAAGGAATAGGCTGACAGCAGAACGGCTTAATTGTCTTGTGTTCATCCAATTCAATAGCAGATTGCTATCCAAGAGAGAAAAGGTTCTGCAAAAGAAGAACTATGAAGTTCTCCTAAGCTCTGATTCTGCAGAGGCTCAAGGTTTCTTCTATGAGGGAGGGGATGCTCATGCATTGGTTGTCTTTAGGGACGAGGATGAGGGAGAAGTGCCAGGGACAGGGATACCATGGAGTGTCCTTGGAGAAGCAATGGGTGTTGAGGAGGTGCTTCAGCCACGTAGGAGTGAAAGAGTGGCAAGACAGGTCAAGGAGGTGGATGAAGAAGAAGAGTTTGAATCTGAAAAAGAAGAAGAAGAAGAAGCTTCAGATGAAGATGACATGGACATGGATGGTGGGAATGATGATGAAATTATGGACATCAATGCTATTGTCCCATGAGGGATAGTTATCTACTCTAGTTATCTTTAAATTTGAAACTTCTGTTGTGTTTGTGCTGTGAACTTAATTCTTGTATGTTGTATTGTAATATTGTTGTGTTTGTGCTGTGAACCAGGACCATTAAGACCTTTAATGAATTATCATTATGAGTGATGTAGTGATGTTTTCAGTCTTTATAAATTATAACATATTTGTGCTTCACTGGTTTGTGAGCCTTTTGCCTTGTTGTGGTGCTGTTTGGAACATTGGATGGAGTGATGGACATGTGCAGCACTGGATCTGCCCCTATGAGATAAGTTTCTACTCATTCCTTCTTTTATTGTTCAATAATGAATGTTTCCATATTATTAACTACTACATCTTTGATTGTTAGGCTAGTACTGTCAGCTGTTTTTTCAATGTAAGAAGGCAAGGAAGGAGTAGCAAACATGAAGTCAAGAACAAGTGCTCAGCAGCAGGTACAAATCTCTATTTATGAGCCTTTAGAATTCAGCATTTTGGCCTTCTAGTGCTCCCAATATTTTTATTAATAAAAAAAATACAAAAACGTTTAATCACGTTTAAACTACGTTTACTCAGCCTAGGCGCTGATCAGCAGCCTAGCGCACGCCTAGCGCCTAGCGTTTTCTTGAACCTTGTATATAGTTATTTCTTTGTATGCAATGCTCATGGACCTATTCTTCTCCTTCTTAAATTTTTTGCCATTTTTTCTTATTTTTTTCATTTTTTTATTTTATTCTGAATTTTCTAAATTTTTTCCTATATTTTTCACATTTTTCTCCATTTTTTCACATTTTTTCCCATTTTTCCGAATTTTCTAAATTTTTTACAATATTTTTCTCGATTTTTAAAATTATTTCCCATTTTAAATATTTTTAAGGCTTTTTATAATTATTTTCTATTTTTCCTGATTTTTTATGACTTTTAATAATTATTTTTTGATTTTTCTGGCAACTCTCTTATTTTTCCAAAACCAGGGGCAAAACGGTCTTTTCCCACCTCAGTTAACGGCTGTTAGCACCATTCCATCCAAAATGGTATGCACGTAAAAGAAAGTTCGAGCGATGGTATACACGTGCCTACGAACTTTCTAGTGGTATAGGCGTAACCAGCAACTTTTATAATGGTATAGGCGTAAAAGACTCCCTCTCCTGACCAGCTGCAGTACCAGCTAGTTGTGTTCCATGAGGCCAATGAACCCTCAGGTGAGCCTACGGACATCACGGACTTGAAAGAGAGGAGTGCGAGCTCATCATCTGTTGTCACATTACGGCTCCTTGGGGTTACCAGGGCCTGGGAACACAAGAAGAATAGCATGAAGCAGAAAAATGTTATTGCTCTCTCTATCAGGGACTGGCTGCAAGGGCATGACTCTATATGCTGAAGGCCAGTCATTTTGTCACAAAAACTTCTGTAAGATGAAATCGTATATATAAGGAGTCAGAAGGCATGGGCTAAGGTTCGGGTGGCTTTCTCAGCCGGGATTATATGTTCCTCTTTTTAATTGAAAACTGTGAGGGCAGTTCTTCCCCACTTGCCGAGATATTTTTAGTAAATAAGGAGTTACAAGGCATTAGGAAATGCACTAGAGATGGAAGTTGATATGGTCCAATATGTGGTGAAATAAATGTTGTTAACCAGGTTAAAATATGAGAACTGGACAATGTACAGTTCAAGGGAGGGCAGCAAACGACAACTAGTGACACAGAATTGAATAAGCAAATAAGATAAGCATAGAATATTATATAGTAAGTTTGGTGCGAGGGGTGATCTAGCACCAACCACAAAGCAAAGTTCAACTCCTTAAAGAAGAATTATTCGGCAGGTGAGCCAGCTGAGTCAGACAATCAGGATCATGCTTACTCTGACTTATTAGCGAGTCATGTTGAAGTCAGCAAGTTGTTGGTTGCAGGTATCATCTTGCCGGCCTACATAAGTTGGTGCTTGAGCCATGTATACTGGTTCTGATATAGTTAGTATACAGGACGGCAGAAACTGCACATGTTATAAATTCAAGATACTAGAACACTACCAAAAGAAACCAAGAGGATGGGGTTTGGCTTGTCCTATGTATGTAGACCTGGTAAAGAATCCTTACTTTGAGCAAATTTCCCTTTTAGTTCACAATTTGATCAAAATAAATCGAAAAGTATAAAGCTGTAAAACATATGAAACTCCGAAAAGGAAGCTTCTTTGTCTGTCTGATTTTTAGCTAGAGCACATTTTGCGTGAATTCTCATTTCCCTGACTTCATACACGGGACCTGTACTGCTGAGTCACTAAGACAGCCAAGTCATTAAGCCATCAGTTTGTAGGCATCTTGCTTGCCTTTGCCAAATGATTTCATTGGTTTAGCTCTAACCTAACGTGCTTCTTATCTAAGGTACTGGATGACAGAGACTGATAAATACATGCGACGGCAGAGAAGAGTCCACCAGTTCCAAAGGAAACCATTATGGTTATTTTACTGGGGCAAAATTGGGTCCTGAGTCCTGAAACAGTAGAGCTTGGCAAGGATTCTGTCTACCATGGGAGGGTCCAAGCTTCAACAAAACAATTAGCCGGAAGGGAGAATATAGAAACAGAGGAGAGAATGTGGGTATGAAATTGAATACAGTGCTCCTAGAAATGTTGATGCGTTACCAAGATTATAAAATTACTTCTAGAAATAGAGAATTAGCTTACAGGAATAACACGAGCCCCTTGAAAGCCAGCAGTGCAGCGAGGCACTCGGTGCTCCTCTTGGACAAATCGTCGAGCACCTGAAGCGCCGCCTGCTGCCGCCACCATTCAGCGCAGCGCAAGTACAAACCGCCGAGAGAGACGATGGCATTAATGTGTAGAGTAAGGGGAAGGTCAGGTACCAGTGAAACGCACGGCGCACTCAAGGGGATGGTTGCCGGAGCTGAGCGAGAAGAACAATCGACGAGGAAGCTGTACCAGTGAATGAGCGGCGGCGCGCGAGGAATCCGGGGGCGACGGCGAGGCGGGTCGATTCGACAGACGGCGAGTCCGTGGCATATGGCAGTGGATGGTGGGTCTAGGGGGGCTACTGGACGTCGCCGGCGGTGGCAGCAGCCAGCAGGAGCTCGCCGCGGTTGAAATGATGCCGATGGGGAATATTGACAAAGTGCCCCAAAAATATTACATATACAACCCTAGATTGGATCCGATTAATAATCGCGATCCTAATACGCGATCCGAATATCTCCATTTAAACTCCTGCATGTTACACGTACATGCGATCCGATTATTTGCAGTTACACCCCTCGTTTGGCCCAGGCCGTGCTCTCTCTGCCCATCCGCCGCCGGCCGCGGCTGCCGTCGTTCGGTTGGGAATCAGGAGGAATAATCCTCTACTCTTCTCCCACCGCAGTCAGGAGGATCAGTTCGAGCAGCCGCCGCCAGCCATGGTGACTCGGCGGCGCCTTCTCCCTGACAACCGGCCGGTCGGCGACCAGTTCGCCGGAACCGGCATGGGAAGACGATACAGACAGGCCGATCTTACTACGCTAATCCAACTACTCGTTATAGGGGAAGGCAGGTTTCATTGAATTCGATCATCACATTGTGTCAGTGTTAGTTTGAACCTGAAGAACTGCTCAGAAGACAGAGCAGAGCAACACCTGCTTCACTCTAATATCGAGCTACTTGAGCTCACGAGCTGAGCAAAACTGAACACGTTTTTGAATGAATGAGTGAACAATTCGATATGAATTCAGCATTTAGTGCGTGATCTAAGATGGCTGCCGTTGTGTTCTTCAGTGGACTATATATCCATCATTCACACTGAACGCGTCGGTGAGTTCTGAGTTGTAATCAAGTCAAGTGAACGCGTATTGTAAAGGCAATGTGTATGCAACACTCTGCAGTTCCTCAAGAGGCTTGGAATCATGCATGCTTTCTTGGATTTTTTTTTTGCCCCCCATAGCTTGTAATTTTGGATGTTTCTCTCTTCAGGGACTAGTGGAGACACAGTATTGCATAGAAATGGTTTCTCTTTGGTGAAAGTTCATGCAACTTTTAGGAGCATGAAACTGTAGATGATTTACCAAGAATTCAGGACTTCACTTGCTCGATCCCAACATACAGTATACAGTTACATAGTTGCAATAATGATTCCAATATTGTTGCCCGAGCCAATGCAAGGGTTGATGAGCTAAGTGCTTTCAATTCCTTCACTCTCGCAGCCATCACGTCGCATGGAGCCTACCAAAATCCAGTCCCAACATACAGTACACAGTTACATATTTGCAATAATAATTTCTATATTATTGCTCGTGCCAATGCATGGGTTGACGACAAGTATGCCAGCTAGTATAATTACAGATTTGAGGCTATAAGCCGACTATTAACACAACTATAAACAAACTCCAAACTTATCCTTATAAATTGGAAACAAGGAGTTCCTTTTTTTTTCTTTTGAGAAAAGGAGCTCTGGTGTTGGGACCAGTCCCACCCATAGCCAATTGTTGGCTTGGGCTTGCGCCCCGCAAGGTTTGTCCCAACATGACAATATACAATACATAACAAGCACTGGGTAGATATATATGCAATGTTTAATTTGCAGAGATCAGACAAGAACCTATGGTCCTGTAGGGCCTCGCTTCAGCACGCCGCCATGCGTGAGCAGTGCCCAAAGGTGCGTGATGAACTCCCCTCCGCTTGCAAGAAATTCCAGGTGTGCCCGGGCATCATCCGATGGTGAGACGTACAGCATCATCTCTGCCCAGAAATCAGAAAGGACCTTCCACCGCGATGCTGGTCTTTCTATGCTTTCAATCTGATGTGCAAGCCGAACGCCCTGCGCAACAAGCCCTTCTTCTCCACCACCATGACAATGATAGGTGCTCATGAGTATCTCACACCTGCTCTCCATCTTCTTGTTCTTGGCCTTTTTGAGTAACTCCCGTGCTTCGTGGATTGACTTATCAAGTATGGATTCCGATATGGAGTTGTGGTCGGGTAACAGGTTAGGTGCGAAAGCAAGGAGATGCATGCAGTACTGTGATAAAGTGGAGGCTGTTTTGACTGCGTCTTCTTCTCTGCCTTGTTCATCCAACCGATGCTCGCACAGGGTTGTAGCAATGTGCCAGACCAGAATGGTGCGGGTCACCGCTCCATCGGAAGTAGTAACATGGCATGCCCATGAGAGGAGATCATGGACGCTATTGTTTTGCAGCGATGTTACCCCATTCGTCAGGTGGCCATTGCTTTCCAGTAGGGAATCAACAATGGCTCTCTTCACATTTCCGGACAGCCTCACTGAATTCTTGCGCCCATTCATGACCTTGTCCACTAGGCACAGTGTAGAGTAATGGAGACAATTCTTGAAGCTACTTTTGTGGCCAAGGTCTCGGATGAGACAGTACTGCCCGAGTCTATCCTTCCATGGGCGAAACGCCTTCAACCTCAAGATAAGGTCTATGGCCATCTCAAAACAGCAGCATTGTTGCAGAAATGGTTTGTTTAGGTAGTGCCGTATCACTGCCACCTTGAACCAACCTGAGGCCGTGTATAGGTAGAACTGGTATAACTCCAGGAATGCCAAGAAAACTGTTATGATTATGGTGCAGGTCTTCAGTTCACGATCGCTAGGATTGCTACCACTGCCACTTGGATTGTTGCGATCCTGAAGATTGACGTGCAGGCAGGTGAGAGTGAGCCACAAGCATAGGGAAAACATGATGATAGGCAGACAAAGAGCCAGGTATCGACCCTTTTGGTAGAGATAGGAGTAAGTTGTGTAATACATGTCATGAACAAAGACAAGCTCCTCCTCAATGACCCTGAAGGCCCGCCAATATTTCTCTTCCCCGACGAGCAGGCCTTTGAAGACAAAGTCATGGGCTTCCACAAGCTCTGCTTCTGAGAGCTTGAAGCCAGCAAACCTTCGGTTGAGCATCTTGGAGAGTGCCATAGAGAGGCACATGTCCTTGCGTTCAATGAGAAGTAGATTCCTAGTGCACTGCCAGATTTGATCCACTGTGGTAACCTTCGTCAAGCTATCCTTCTTCTCATACCATGGTATGCATCCAGGCTGCTTGACGCAGCATCTCTCGGCAGCGACTATGTAGCCGCAGCCCTCCATGGTAACAGGATTGAAGGTTACCGACTTGTCCTTATTCTTCATGTATTCATCAATCACCATAACGTTCTTGCCAAGGTAGGACTTGCTCACCATCCTCATTGAAGCTATCCTCACATATGATTTGAGGATGGCAACCAACAGGATGGCCAAGAGCGGGCACCACAGGTAGCCCACCTTATCCATATCCAGGCCAAACTTGACAATGATAGACACTATCAAGAATCCCTTGAATAGTTGTTTGCCGTAGAAGCTCTTCCAGTTGTCGATGTCATCGAGGCGGCAAACCGTGAGGCTGTCCGTGCTACCGAGGAGCAGAAGCAGGAACACAGCCCACACGACGAAGTCGTTGTAGTACCAATTGGAAGACTGCATCAACCCAATGGTGTAGCCCACCAGCGGGTAGGAGAGCGTGTAGACTCCCACCACAGTGCCATGGAGTGCACCGTGGCTTAACCGCCGGCGTAATGAACCCAGTATATGCAAGAGGCACATGGCAAGAATGGCTAGGATTACGAAAGCTTCTACAACAATTGTATTATCCTTACGACAATCTTGCTGAGGGGGAGAGGGACTCGGTGCAAAATCATTGCCAGAAGCCATGGTTTCGTCCCTCGGAATCTGATCAGAGTGGGCGCTATAGTTCTTTAACTCTCTCCAATGAAGGGAGTACACAGAGACTTGGAGAACCCCTCTAAGGCCATATGTATATATACAAAAAAAAAGGCATCGATTAATAGCTACTTTTTTGTAAGCAACTAGCAAGTTGGCTGGCATGCTAGTTATTTGTAATCCCAATTCGCCACTTGTACATAATGGTGCCGGTCGTTGCAGCATGGCGAATTGAATTTCTCCATCCCTACAGTCGTCAGTGCCGCTGTGCACATGACGCGACATGCTCGTTGGTTAGTTTACTGTTATATAGCTTTGTTGCTTTTGGTCGCGTGAGGAGGACTGACCTGTACGTGATATGTACATCTCGTCCTTTTTTCATACGTCTGTTTGTGTTGACTGACCGGGATGCTGCTAGCTAGTTCTCGTTTGGTAAGCTATTGCTAGTATTGTCCATTATCCTCAGGTCACAATGATAAATGCGATAAATCAAATGCAACTAAATATCTCTCTTTCCAACTTCCAAGAGCTTTAATTGGGAATAATTGACAGCTTTGTGTATCTTAGAAAATGACCACGTACCAGATTTCAAATGAGAGGGACAATTTTCACTTGGAACTCATATGTAGCCATGCCTATTTTACAGTGCGGTCTATATATCACTACGTCATAAACTAAGGCACCGATCAACAGTATATTCATATGGAAGATGAAGACTGCTAAAAATAAAGATTTTCTTTGGTACCTTTATCAAGGTGTGACAGTAAGAATTAGGCACTGTTTAGTTGGGGGTGTACAGTTGGTGAAATATCACATACATCCTTTTGACACTAATTAACAGTACTAAATATAGAATAATTATAAAACTAATTACATAGATGGACTCTACATCGCAAGACGAATCTATTAAGCCTAATATGTGCTGTTATTAGAGTATTTTTAATGACGGATTACTATAGCATGACAATGTCTAATGACGAATTAGTTAGGCTTAATAGATTCGCCTCACGATGTGGAGTCCATCTATGTAATTAGTTTTTTTTACACCTATGTTTAATACTCCTAATTAGTGTCCAAACATTCGATGTGACAAGTTGGCAAAAGTTGGTGAACGAAACGAGGTCTTAGGCCTTGTTTAGTTCCCCAACTTCTTACCAACTTTGCACACTGTAACCATGCCCTCTCTCACAGAACATGCTTCCCAGTGCGCCAACTTTGCACCAACTTCACGAACTAAACAAGGCCTTAGTCTAACAGTGCCACCAAAACAGTACTGAAAAGATGGCCAAATCATTGACAAGTTGGACAACCAATCAACAGTGCAGATCATAATGTACACAAGAAACAGTGCCACTTTTGGAGGATAACAAGCTATATATCATAGGTGACAAGATGGCATAGGTGAATTATTGAATCAAGCATTCCAGCAACTAAGAACAAAACTTATCTTGATATTTTATATTTATACACCATAACAGATGTTTTTTTTTTTTGCGAGTGTAGATCTCCACACAAGATAAGTAGATAACAAGACATGCTCAGCGATGTGGGATATAAGGTATACACTTCAGTAACTCGAATTCAATTTTTTTTTTTTTTTGCAAGTTCTCCAGAAGAACGTAGATAGTATTGTTTGAACTTTATAAAGATCACAAGACTCTTGCAGCTAAAAGAATTACTAGTACATACCTGGACTTCAGCCGTTGTCACATGCACCTGCTATGAGAGGTTGTTGGGAGCAGCGCAGATATTCATTCGTAGATCAAAAGTTTTTGATCATACACCTAACACATCTCTTCGGAACAATTGAAGTAGTATTTGAAAGTTGAGGTAGCATATAAATTGAATCAGAGAAGTTTCGCTTGGCAAAGATCAATCGCCATGGATCAGACGACGAGCGTGTACGGCCTCACGCACGTACCCTGCACAACTGCATCTCGGTGGTGCAGTCGGTGCGACACATGTGAACGCCGCTGCACGTGTTGATGACGAACACAACGCCATTGGCAGAAACTCGCTGATCGATGTCGCCGCCATCCGGGTATACCGGACGCTCTCCCGGTCCGCCGTCCTCGCCGATAGAGGGGACCGACGTCCACGCTTCCTTTGTTATTTTGACTTCCATGTGCGAGGTCATTTTTTGACGCAATGTTATACATACTCCTTGTCATGTGGGGACATCTATTGAGTGGACTATTTTTCTTGGTAACAAATGTTTCAGAAAGAACTCGTTCTTTATTATTTATATATGATAAATTGACAGAGTTTCCAGAAAAAAATGATGATGTGTCCTTAGCAGAATTATCAAGCAATCTTCTTGAAGTATTCGCTCCTCCATAAGGAACCGAGCTTCTTCAAGCTTCACAGAATCCAACAGCAAGTCCTCATACATCAACTAAGATATTATTACAGTAGGCTGATAGCAAAGAGAAAGGGAAAACGCTGGAGCTGCCAAGAACAGAGTAGGTTTTGATTCGCCTAGGTTTCATACTAGGAACAAGTGTATTTTTGGCCATCCAACTATTGTGCGGTTTTGATCTCGACCATCAAACTCTCAAAATCAGAAATCTTTAACCATTGTACTATCAATACCGCCTACATTTGGTCATCTGGCTATTTTGAACGGTGATTTTGCCAACGTGGACCACACATGCAGTGGGGCCCACGTGTCAGCCACTTTTCCTCGTGATATATCATTTTTTTCTTTGTAGAAGAGGAGTATGTCCTTATAAATTCATTTATCCTCATATAGAGAAAAGAGTATGTTTACATACCACTTTTAAAAATTAAGTATGTGTACATAATTTGTTTAGAAACATCAAGTATGTAAAGATACCCTCTAATTTGTTACATGCACATGCGCGTGTGCAGGAAAGGGATGCAAGGTGGGGAAGTCATACATGCATTCGTAGAAGGGAAGTCATATTTAAATTTTTATTCAGTATTTATTTAGACATGTTATTCATCAAAAACTCCTAAAGGGGAAGTCATACATGCATTTGTACTACCTCCGTCCCTAAAAGAGTGTCGGTGTTGGTGTGCATGCCAAAAGTTTGACTTGATTCGTAGAAAATACGTGCAACATTTAAGTGTCCAAATAATTTTTTATAAAAAACTAGATCTAAATAACTATCTAATAGTATTCATATTATAACATAAATTTTATATATTTTTATATATAATTGGTCGTAGGTTTTTCTTGGGAAACGAGAAAGACACTCTTTTAGGGACTGAGGGAGCGAGTAGCTTTAAATGTATCTCCAAATCTATAACTCCATTGGCAAACTCAAACATTTGAAGTCATTTTTTTTACATATGCATGGCAGGGGGCCCGCGCCCTCTGATTTCAACTAACTCAGTGAAATCACTGCTGCCTGTTATAAAAACATTTTATATCATGGTTACTTCTGCATGCCAGTGTTTCTGATCGACACGCGAGGTAGTTGATATGTTGTCGATGAGGCACCTCATGGGATCTGTTTTCCTGCAGTTTGTTCCATCACATATGGCAACGTGAATCTCTTTTTTTTTCATAACGGAAGAAGCCACATTTATTATTTTTCGTTTTCCAAAAGCAAACGACCACAGTGTGCACCACGTCGGGGTTTTGTGTTCGATAATGAAAGGCTAGCTAATAAAACCATTACCGGAAAACCAACGTTACTGGTATTCTGCTGGTGCCTTTACTCATTTTTTTTGCCGAAAGCCAAAGATGCGCATGGTACCATGTGAAACACGTGTTGTTCTCGGCAAAGCATGTGTTTTCCGGCTCAAATTTTGCTGTGTGAGCTTTGCCATGAGCAACCTACGGCAAACACTTTGCCGTGGGTTATATCGTTATTTGCCATGTGCCCGTGGCACACGACAAACGTCCCAGCTATGGTAGTGAACGTGGATCCAGCCATCCAGTTTGGACATTGCAGATGGCGTGATCTTGCAAGACTGAATGTCATGTACGTTTGGTTTAGGAAGTGGCCACGTTGCAAAATTTGACTAAAAAAGAGGATGGGAACATATCAGTATATTATTTATAAAGATCTCAGAGGTGTCCAGCTAGTTTTTATAACGTAATGGATATGTGGTTTGACTTGAACGTCGGCACGCAATTGTCCTCCCGTCCTTGTTGTACAAAAGTCAAATTTGCACAAATTTAGGCCGTGCACGCACCCACAATTTTGCGCTATATAAGTGTATGTCTAGAATGCAATGCAAGGACAGCAAAAATAAAGATCAAGGAATGCCGATGCTCCTGCTCTTGTTCCTGCTCCTTAGCTTAGTCCACCTTAACGATTCTAGCCCTCCGCCGTAGCCAGTTACCTGCACAAACGAGACGTCCGACTGCACTATCTCCAATGCATACGGCGCTTTTCCCGACAGCTCCATCTGCCACGCAGCCAATGTGACATATCCAAGTACCGAGCAGGAGCTCATTGCTGCCGTGGCTGCAGCCGTGGCAGCCAAGAGGAAGGTGAAGGCCTCCACAAGGTACTCCCATAGCATCCCCAAGCTGGTCTGTCCCGGCGGCAACGATGGCACCATCATCAGCACCGTTCATCTCAACCGGACGGTCCGGATCGATCCGAGAAGCGGCTCATGACGGTAGAGAGTGGCATGGTGATCGCCGATCTGATCCGAGTCGCTGGCGAGGCAGAGTTGTCACTGCCTCACACACCATACTGGTATGGCCTCACCATTGGAGGCGTCTTGGCGACCGGTGCTCATGGGAGCTCCTTGTGGGGCAAAGGGGGAGCCGTTCATGAGTATGTGGTTGGGTTGAGGATCGTGACGCCTGCGCCAACGAGCCAGGGTTTCGCCATGGTTAGGGAGCTTAATGCTGGCCATCCTGATCTCGACGCGGCAAAGGTTTCCCTCGGAGTCCTCGGCGTCATTTCGCAGGTACTGAGCTCAAGGAACAAAAATAAGTTTCCGTTTTAATATATCAGTGAGTAAGCAAACTATGGTCAATATATATCTAGCTACAATCCGACGTTAAAAAAAATTGTGACTTGTTGATTATTATTGTTATGGAGAATAACTGTAACTGGTTGACAATATGTTTTAAGATGCTTAGTTTTTTAATTCATCAAATTCAATAGCGGGCCACAAGGACACGTACAGAATTAGGTAGGCCGTCCTTGCATCTGGAGTGAAGGGTTGCTGCAGTACGTCGCTCACAATTCGTTTCTTCATTCTCTGTGATGCGTGCTTGACTTAGTTCCTTCCATGGTGTAACTTGTAGTTCCCTTTGTAGTTGCCCATCCCTCAATAAGCGATGGCGTGATGCAATGGTGTCTTTCATGAAGGTTACCTTCTGTGTTGGTTGCATTAGCAGTCCTGTAGTGTTCTTTTATTGTATTGTAGAGTGGTTTGGGGTTGTTGTGAATCTTAGCGTAATGGTTAGAGAACTCGCTACTCGCTAGCCGGAAGTCATAAGTTGGTCTTGTGAACGATTATTCAGACGGGGTATAAAATTGTAATTGTAATGGGGAGTGAAACTTTGAGTGGCATGCAGTGGGATTTATTTAAAATTATAATCTTGTAAAACCAATGCTAGTTTTGGCATGCACGTAAAAAGAATAAGCACGTGACTACCGCAATTGATGGCACATGCCAATATATATCTTTGTTGGTGAAGTATAAACGTGCCCATGGATCGCATGTACAGGTTACTCTGGCCATGCAGCCTCTGTTCAAGCGATCAGTCACGTTCGTGGACCGTGACGAGTCGGACCTGCCCGCCAAGGTTACCGTGTGGGGTCACCTTTACGAATTCGGAGATATCAAATGGCTACCACAGGAGCGCAAAGTCGTCTACCGCAAGGACGACCGCGTTGGCGTCTCGTCCGCAGGAAACGGCCTCAGAGACTCCCCAATCTTCCGGGCGTTACCAACTAGCACGATCGTCGCTGCCCGAGCTGAAGGTAATTATAACGAAAAAAGATAGATCTTGGGTATGCATAATGGTCCTCATCGTCATCATCATTACTAAATATATATTCTCACAATAATATATTCTTTTTTTGCAAATAATATTCTCATAATAATAATATAACATATATGAAGCTGAACGGTTGGAGAAGAATGGCACCGACGGTGAGCGATGCCAGGCACAGTGCAACGGAGGAGAAGGAAGCGTACGGCTTCACCAACGACGGCGTCAACTTCACCGGGTACCCAGTGGTCGGACTCCAGCACCTTGCAATTTAGGGTTTCATTCAACTCCTTGAAACTTAAATGCACAAACATATAAGCAAGTAAATCGCGTAAATAAAGTTAGGTTATGCTCCGGGGCTTGCCTTCCGGCTCGAAGCGGTACTCCTGCTCGGGGCTCGGATCCACGTGCACCACGTTCACCTCGGACTCCTGGGCGACCTCCTCGGCAGCGGGGACTAGCTCGTAGACTCCGTCGGCGAGACCCGAATCTACACGAATGTATGAAATGCTTAAGTATCGAGATTTAAAATAGTAAGGGTTTGCTTAAATCTTGGTTAGTGAATTGGAAAGGATAAACATTAATTATAAGTGAATATACCCTTTTCATTTTGAACCTTTACTTTGATTTTAGATTTTTAGGTTTTTCTCTTCTCTTTTCTTTTTCTTCTCTTTTCTTTTCTTTTTCTTCTCTTTTCTTTTCTTTTTCTTCTCTTTTCTACCATTCAAGTCCCTTTTCTATTATTCAAAAGGTGAACTTAGGAATATCATTTTCATGTGTCATTTGGCCAGAGGCTTGGTCATGCCAAGGCAGGAGCCTAGCCCAAAATTTGGCTCAAGGGGATTTTTCTATAATTTATTAAAAATGTTCTTATCTATTTGCCTAAAAACAATCTAAATTCCTACAAAAATAACTATAAGGTTTTTGTCTACACCACTTGGCACAGTGACTTAGGGTACCAAGAGTGACCTCTCTGCAAGTTTATAGGTGTTATTGATTTATGGTTATTTGTGTGGAATTTCACCATGTTTAATCTACCAAAAATCATTTAGCCATTTTCCAGTGTCCAAAAATTACCATTTTCATTTTTCTATGGTTTCTAATGTCTTGATTAAGTTTCTGTGTGAAGTAGGTGATTTTTCACTTAGTGAATTATTTTCTGTGATTTATTTGCCAAAACAGCAGGGTATATGTTTGGAAATTCATAACTCTAAATCCACTGGGAATTTTTGTGCACCACTTGCGCATTAAGCTAATGACAAACACACTAACAACATTTCCCAAGACCAGCTCAAGTGCATGTGTAGATTTTGAACTATGACGAAAAGGGTCCAAACGGATTTGAATTTATATTTCAAAATCTAAAGCTCAACTGAGTGAGGTGCAAAGGAAGAAGTTGGACTTCTTGAATCACTGGTCACTACAAAATTGGTTTGACATTTTTCTGATTTTTCTACGATTTTCTACGAATTTTTGAAGTTTTCAGCGAATTAAACCTAAAAGATAGAATCTATTTTACGCTGTGAACCCTAGAGTTTTTGAAAGTCTTACAACGGGGTCCCTGCATCTTGCACTCGGTCCCCTGGAAAGAGGTTGAAGACACACAGGGGTCCCTGAGTTCGCCGGCGTGCTTACGCCGGCCAAACGGCGGCGAGTCCGGGCCGGGGAAGTGGGGGAAAACGGAGAGGGGCTCACCGCGCGTCTTTTGGGAAAGGTCTCGAGGTCGGGGAAGGCCGGGAACGTGGTTGGCGACAGCGGTGGCGGCTCGGTCAACTCCGGCGAGCGGCGACCGGCGACGTCGGGGTCGGAGAGGGTCGGGGAAGGGGTCGGTGAGCACCAGTGCGGCACGGCGAAGCTATTGGTGCCCTTGGTTCAGCCGGAGGAGGAGTGGAGCGGGCTGTGCACGTGCGCGGGCGGCGGCGGAAAGCTCGGGCTTCTCCGGCGAGCTACGCCGGCGGCTGTGGTGGTGGGAAAAGGGTCGGGGATTGGTCGAGGAGTGGTAGTGGGTGATGGGGAAGGTAGTGCGAGCCTCGGTTTGGCCGGAGGAGCAACGGAGAGGGCTGTCCACGAGAGCGAGCTCGGCGGCGCCTCTGCGAACTCCGGCGAGGGTTTTCCGGCGTGGAGAGGGAGGGAACTGTTTGGGGGCTTAAGTAGGAGTGAGAGGGGAGGAGAAAGGTGCTCGGGCAGCACGGGATGAGGGCTGGGGCAGCACGGGATGAGGGCTGGGGCAGCTCGGTGAGCTGTCGCGGCGACAGCGGCTCTGCCGCGGCCGTTGGCGCCTTTTCCCGGCGTCAACGCGCGCGCAGGCGAGCTGCAGGCGGCAGGCGCGCGTGGGCGAGGCGAGGAGACAGGGCAGGGAGGAAAAAGAGACGGCGTGGTCATGAAAGTCGCTCGGGGGACCGGTGGACAACGGCGGCGACGGAATTAACCGGCGGTCCGCGGCGGCGACGCGACGGCGAGGGTCAGCGCTATAGTGCGCCTCCGGCCACGCGAGCTGGCCAGACGCGTGCTCTGCGAGCGGAGACACGCAGCCACGCCATTGGCCGGCGCAGTCGAGGACGGACGGCGACAGGGGCTGCCGGCGGCGAGCTCGGGCACGCGCGAGCGCGGCGTGAGCGACCCGTGAGCGCGCCTCGGCCGGGCAAAGGTCAACTTGGTTGGCATGGCTCAAACTCCAAAAATTTGAACGTGGCTCGAAAATCTTCCAACATGAAAGTTATTTAGAATTTCATGAGACACGCAACTGCACTGGAGATTTTGAGAAAAAGTTGAAAATTTGGCCGTAATTCAAAAGGGGGTAAAACCCTGTTTTGAACTGAATTTTTGAAATTCGAGGGGCTAGATGGCAAAATTGGCCAAAGTGCCAATTGAGGAAAGTTCAGAAATGTGAAGATGTACAACTTTGCGTTTTGGAGATTTTGATGTTCTATGGTAAAATCGTGAGATTTGACTGAGATTCCATTTCAGCTTGCATTTGAATTGGAAAATTCAAATTCCAAGTTTAGGGTTTGAATTTTGAGATGCTTCCAAGAGTTTTTAGGCTATGGTCTGAAAAGAGAAGTTTCTTGGTTTGACTTATACTCCAACTTTCCCATTTGCACTTTTTCAAGTTTTTAGGAAGTTTTCAAAGTTTCTTTATTGCTCCATTTAACGGTTTTTGACTCAATTTGGGAAATTTTCCTCATTTTCTTTAATTTCACTTTTGGATTATCCTTAGTTTAGCTAAATCACCATTTTAGTGCTAATTAACACCAGGGGTGTTACAGGAAGGTCTGCCGAGCAACACATCCTAGTATGTTCCCATCAATCCGCAGATGGTTTGCAGATCCCACTGCCTTAGGGCAAAGGTTTACCGCTACTCAGCATCATGCATATACCCACAAGGGTACCAAAGGGAAAAAATTTCCAAGGATAGCAGGTTAAAGGACCTTTCTACATCAGTCAGGTAATTGGCTTACCGGTCCATGTCCCGATACGTTAAAAACCTTGAGACACAGAACCACATATTTCGATATTAAATTCTTTCATCAAACACATCTGGGATTTCTACACATACCACCCCGTCCGTCTATCATTATGATTACAATATAAGATAAGGTAGACAACCTATATCTCATGAATGACAGGAAATAACTTGACTTTTAACAGTCCTAAAGCATTGCGGCTATCAAACTTGTTGTACTAGTATTTCAATCAAAGGTACCTATGATTATGCAACTAGAGTTTCATTCAACTCCTGGAAATGTAAATACACAAGCGTATAGAAATCATAATGGCATAATTTAAAAGTTAGGTTCTGCTCTGGGGCTTTCCTTCTTGCTCCATCACAACCACGGGCTCCGAATCTTATTCGACTGTCACGACGTTCACCTTGGCATCTTGTGGTCCATCATCAACGGCGTCCGTATGTACCATCATCAAGAGTCGTCTCTACATGAGATGCATATGAGACATTCAACATTATTTCATGGCTTAGGCGAAAGCCCGAGGTTTATTGATGGTGATTGTGCATTAAGCAAGTAGGGTTCGGGTTAAACCTTTAGGTGCCTTGATGGTGACTATGTATACATCTATTCCGTTCCACTATTTTTGTTCATTAAGTAACTTGGTTTAATTTTCAAAGATTTATTCCATTTATTTTATTTTCATGTGATGACACCATGTTATTTTCCTTTTAACCATAAAACCATAACACCTTAGATTATTGAGCCAAATTAGTTAATATTTTAGGTGACACTTGACCAGAGGCTACTTTGTGACATAAATGAGCTCTAGCCCATAATTTAACTTAATCTGAGTTATACATTATTTATTAAAAATGTTTCAATTTTTATTAGCGAGAGAAATGAGATTAAATCCTACAAAAATAATTGAACATTTGATTTTTAAGGTTATCACACCAGATACTAGTGTCATTTTAAGGGACCTCTCTGACTAAGTTCAATTTGCTTTGATTTATGATTATTTCTAAATAATTTCTACACCTAAAAGCTACTCAAATTCATTTGACCATTTAAATTGATGCAAAAATTAGCCAACTCATTTTCTTAGGTGTTATACCAATTAAACATATCTCTAAAAAAGCTGATTTATTTTTTACAAAGAAAATTAATTTCCATGATTTAATCTGTGAATCAAAGCAACATTCAGAAAACAAATCTTAACTCGAGTCATACAACATATTTTGTGCACACTTTGTACACAGGAAGCCATAGATCATGTTGACGGCACTTAGCCGTGTCAATTATGAACCACAAGCGCACGGGTCAGTTGTAGCTTTTCCCTTAGAGAATTCCTCAAGGTTATCAATCCGTGGAACAAGCCGATCGCTAAGCTTATCTAGGCACTAAATATATTTAAGATGTTGTAGATGAATCTACCCTAACTTAACCTAATATGAATTAGAGGAAAATTAAACGTGGACAATGCTTCGTTGAGAATACTACGATGTGGAGAGCATTTGCCCATAGGGTTCTACGATCGCTAGGTTATGCAACCGCCGAGTTAACGTGCCAACCTAATCTACCAGATCCAAATAACCGATGTTGTTCCTACCCACACACTGTCACTGCACTAGGGGTAATAATGCATCAAGCTAAGAGGATCGAGATCTATATGCAAGATAGCTTGATATCACAAAATATGTCGGCGATTACAAACCAAGGTCACCTTACAACCCCATGCACAAACGAGAACTTCACCCCATAAAGCCATGGAGTTCATGTTGGTGAAGTCTTCGGCGAAGGATGAGGCCTGGTGTCCTTCGTCTTGCTCTTGAGAGGTGGCTCAATCACAGATCTTCAATCTCCTCCTGGCTCCCCCTCTAGTGACGGTGGCTTTTTCCCTTTTGTGGACCTCTCTGCGCCAAGGAATCAACAGGGCACCTGCTAGGGCTGTCAAGGTGGTCACGGACGCGAAGGGGGCCGCCACAAGGCCTCTGTCAAGGTGGTCACGGACGCGAAGGGGGCCGCCACAAGGCCTCGAAAAGGGCCAGGCTGGCCAGCTCACTGGCTGCCAGGCCGGCCGACCTGGGCTTGTTTTGGCCCGCTTCGGCTCCATCTTTCGCGTGATGATTCTCTTCTTCCTTGCTAACATGTGAGAAACCAAGATAGAATCTTGAGACAAGTGAGACTGTGGTGCAGTGATCGAGCAGGTCAAACTTGGGGAAGGAGGAAGTCATGAGTTCGAACCTTGCGAGCTGCATAGTGCACAAAAGTTTTTCTATTTGTTTGGTTTTTTGTGTTCAAAAGTATTAAGGGAAAAATGTGAAAGTGTTATCAGAGCTAAAAAAATATGTTAAAAAAAGGCATTGTAACACTTTTCTGAAATAAAAAAACACATGTGTTTTGTTACAATAGACCATGTGTAGTAATATTTTCATGAAAATAGTAACAGTAACTAGATGTATTGCTAGTACGCCCGGTAACCATATTATTGAGATATAGTAACATAAGTTGGTGGTACCGTAACTCCGTTATGTAATAGTGGCGATCTAATCGTGTTGCACGGAACTTCCATGCCGATCCAAGCTCCATTCTTTCCATAACCATCCCAATCGTAGGGGCCTACCATATTTATCAATGTAACAGTCAGTCCATCAATCAAGGCCGCCTAATTCTTATGCATGGCTTTGTAGCAGTCGGTCAATCAATCAAGCAGTAGCCACCGTCGATTGTCATCCCCTTGACAAAGGAACCAGCGGCGTAAACTTACCAATATGCTTTCGTGCTCGTGCAGCCAGTGAAAAAATCACTAGGTGGTAAGGTCGCTTCAGAGTCCGTCCAACGAATCTCCTGGCTTCATCGTTCGTTCTTCACCTTGATCAGCTCTCGCTAACCTTCAGCAAACCGATCCTCTGTCCGTCTGTCACCCAAGCAACAAGACAGAAAACAGATGCTCCAAATGCAAAACATTCTGGTTAATTATCATACACAATTTTTTTTTAGAAAAGTAAATGCTCCAAAACGTTCAGATGCCATATACAAGGTGGCAGAAAACTAGTCCTCAGCAAGAGCACCGAGCAATTTCATTATATGACTGAATACAATCTCAGCTGGATGCTGGACCTGTGCTTGACGCTTTCTGCAGAACTGGCTGGAAGGATACGTCGTGGTTGTATGATCCACTTGAGTTGAGTGGTGGGACCGCCGGCGACACAGCTGTCAGCTGGTGAGTTGAGTGGACGAGGGCTCTCCCATCCTGGGGGGCCCTGGCTTACCATCGTGTGGCCGCCGTGGTGCCAATAATTCAACTAAACTATTGTACACTATTACATATACAAATGTACTTCACCTTTATTTGTCCCCGCGCTCCTCTCCTCTCTGCATACACCATTCACATACGTCTCAGAGCTCTGCAGCCATGGCAGAAATCTTAACCGGAACGCTCACTGCCGCCGTCGTCAACATTGCCAAAGACAAGCTCACCTCCGCCATCGCGGGGCAGGCCAATTTGCTCTGGAACTTCGGGGATGATCTGGAGGACATGAATTCGGTGCTGGAGTCCATCTCAGCAGCGCTCCATGATGCTGAGAGGCGATCCGCCAAGGAGAAGTTTGGTGCAGCTGTGGCTGAAGCGGCTCAAGCACGCCGCCACAGACATCTCCGACATGCTTGAAGACTACCAAGACACCAGCGAACGATTAACTGAAAATGTGCGTAGTTTTACATATGCTAGCCTTGTTTGGAGTTTGCCGGGAATACTGTTCGCCGGCAACGGAGGAAGAACTCTACGCGAAACGAGTGAACACGAGAGGGTTTTGGGCTGCAAAATGCGGGCAGCGTTTTCTGTTGTATTAATTGCTATAATGTAAAATATGGCATCTAAACTGCCTACATGCGCGGCACGCACGCCACTAACGATCGTGCCATCCCACGACCGACGCCCAGCCGCGCACAACTATGAACGCCGAGAAAAAAAAAAGCAAAGTAAGATAAGGCCTCGCATGAACCAGCATGCGTGGGCCTGTACAGACTCGAGCTTGACTCATCTAACCAAGTCAAGGGTAGCTATGTACAATTTTTCAATGACCTCCGAAATTTTTATTATACAGGAATTGTAAACCTTGCATCCCTCTTTCCGTCCTGGGGAGAACTAATTTCCATCTCTGATCAGAACGTCTTGCAGTGGTCTATCTCTAGCATTAATCGTTAGCAGGTTAGAGTGTAAATAAATCGTACTAGCCTCTTAAATTTGAAATATCATTTCATCAAAAAAATTGAAATTATCTAGCGATTAAGTAGTTCCTTTCAGGTTTGGTTCAATTTTCCATGTACGTTTTAAATTTGAAGGCGTTTTTCTTTAGTCACATTCCAACTATAAGAAATAAATGAAATTCTTGAAAAACAAGGAATCCATATCATGTCTACCAGTGCACACAAGAGGATTGCTTTGCGCAATAGGAAAGATATTACAGAAAGATCTGAGGAAAAATCAACAAGGCATTTCAGGATTTAATGTCTCAGGCCGCAGCGGCACTAGGAGCAACATAATGATGTCTCGGAAACATCATAGATTGCTGAAAAAACAATAATTTCAAGGCATAGAGAAAAGCAGGAAATCAT
>JACEFO010001277.1:0-36487 GCA_015342445.1 Digitaria exilis | reverse complement strand
GGGTTGAAAATTCAAAAATTCGTCAAAAATTCAATATAATTCAAAAAACAAGGGTTGTTTGGGACACCCAACTGAAATCTCAAGACTTGGGTGCCTGAATTAAAAATCTCGGACCAAAAGAGTAGTTGTCATCACCTACAGCCCTTCGCGACAACCTCGCCACGGCGTTCGTTCCGCTCGATAACCCTCGAGCGGGGATGTCCGTGACGATCGAGCCTAGTCAGTATTGTCCGCTGACGATCGAGCCTATGTTCCGTCGTGACGATCGAGCTATGTCGTGACGATCGAGCTATGTCCGTCACGATCGAGCCTAGCCCAGTAGTTTCCGTCACGATTCGAGGCCGCACGATAGGGACCCTCGAGGCCCCGACGTTCCGGCACGCTCGAGGCTCCGCAGCCAAGCTCGAGGACTCACCCTCGAGCGACGTTCCGGCACGCTCGAGGCTCCGCAGCCCAAGCTCGAGCACTTACCTCGAGCGACGTTCCGTCACCTCGAGGCTCCGCAGCCAAGCTCGAGCACATTACCCTCGAGCGACGTTCCGTCACGCTCGAGGCTTCGCAGCCAAGCTCGAGGGGCACTCACCTCGAGTGCGTTCCGACCATTCGAGGCTCGGCAAGCTCGAGCTTGCGTTCAAAGCTCGAAAGCGCCGTAGCGCCTGGTCGAAGTGCCTGGTCCAAGCTCGAAAGTTGTGTCCCACACCTCAGACCCCAACTTTTAATTTACCCGTTTCGAAGATCAGTTCGAATTTTTGGAGAAAATTCGAATTTGGAAATCGGAGCTCCACGGGCATGCTACAGTGCCACTGGCGCGCGCTGCGCTGGCCGGAGCTCGGCCGCCACGTGGCCGGCGAACGGCGCAGGCGGCGCTGAGCTGGCCAAGCCGCGGCGGACGCTGGCGCTTGTCGCCTAGCTCTGTCCGGCCACTTCCCGAGCCATACACTTCGCCGCTGTCGCCTCGCCTCGCCTCGCGCCGCGGAGCGGCCATCATACGGTCGCGCGCCGCCGTGGCCGCACGCGCGCTCGCGACGCGCGGCGCACTGCAGGCGGTAGAGTCCATTCGCGTCGCGCCAAAGCCTCTGCTGAGGATCTCCACTTCTTCACGCGATGATCTTTGACGCCCCAACCGCGCGTGTGCGCTCTGTTCGAGCTCGCGCGCCATCAATGGCGACCGCGACAGCCACCCACGCGCTCGCACGCTCCCGAGGCCGCACAGTGCCTCCCTTGCGTGCTCAATCACTCACCGCGCCACTCACACCCCTCCTCTCCACTCGGCTCACTTGGCCATTTCCACTTCCCGCGCTTCGGCTCGTTTCTTCCTCCTCGCGACGCGCAAGCCGAACCCAAGCTCTTCGCGAAATTCCTCGTCCACGCTCCACCATTCCCAAATCCATCCCGCACGGAGCTAGTCCACTCCACAGCTCCAAACACCCAACTTTCCCAAGACATTGACCCTTCTCCGGCGAGAATTCGTGAATTCCCCCAAATCGCGATTTTCGGCCGCCGAGCACCCGCACGTCGAGACCCTACTCCGAGCCGTCCCCGAGGTCAACCGAGCACGCCATTGGCTTCCTCGAGCTCCAACTGGTGCTCTAGGACCCCTCGAACCTCGGCGAACGACCCCGAGCTCACCGGCGTAGAAAGCCGCGGCGGCCGCGCCGCCACCACCTCGTCGCCGGCGAACTCCGACCATCCCCGGCCTCCCAACCGTCCCCCAAACGACTCGTGGTGAGCCCAGGAAGCTTTTCCACCCACTTCCCCGAGCCTAGTTCGCCGCCGTTTGGCCGGCGCAACTCCGGCGAGGTCCCAGGGACCCAAGTTCATCGTTCTTCGTCTTTTTGTTTAGGGGTCTCTGCGCAAAAGTCCAGGGACTCGTTCGCGAAGTTTTGAAAGATCTAGGGTTCTCTGCGTAAACAGATCTTAAGTCTAGGTTTGATTTTTCCCGAACTTGTAAATCGATTAAAAATCGTACAAAAATCGGAAAAAATGCACAAAAATACTCCCTGATTCGTGAGAGTCTAATTTACAATCTCATTAGACATGTTGTACTTTTGACGAACTGTTTTGAATTAAATTCAAACAAGGGAAAATCTAAAGTTATGCACCATTTCAAATCCAGAAGCTGCGCTAGGGTTGAGCTTTGGATATGTTGTGTATAGTGGCTTTGGACAGCTTGTTGTCCAAAGAAGACCAAAAAATATGATTGTTTAGCTCCTTTTATGAATTAAAATAGGTTTTCTGTCTTTTTGCAGTGCAGAAATCATTAAAAATAATATGTGCAGTTGAAAAATCACCATTTTGCTCCTGAGAGCTTTAAAACTTGTTAGAACACATGTTAAATGAAAAAACTGGAATTTTTGCTCTTTTTTAGGATTGGCAAATAATTAAATATGTGTTTTGGTTAGAAATCATTGAGGATCACCCAAGGTTATTTTGAAGCCACACCTGGCCAGAGCCCTCCTCATACTTATGCTTAACTTTTGTAGGGAGATCTCCTGAAATGGTGAATTTTCAATTTTATATGAATTAAATTCATTTCTGCTGGCAGCAACTTGTTAGATTTTTAATAAATTATGTGTAGCTCAAAATTAGCTAAATTTTTGGAGTGAGCTTAACTCTAATACTCCAGTAGCTGTCATAAAGTTTATAGATAAAATGATGAGCAGAATAGGGAGAAACAAAAATGCGAAGTAATCTAGATGGAAATCGATTTATATAAAAGAATAAACCTTTTGTAGTTAGTTAGAATAAAATAAATGGAATCTGAAATTCCAGAACAGCCACCCTAAGTTATATGCATCTCATGTAGAAGGCGCCATCCCGGACGGCAACTACCACCTCATTCCCGCAGACGAGGAAGAAGTCCCGGAGGAAGGTGCCGGTGCAGGATCGACCAACCGGAGGCTAACCCAGTCCGAGCAAGAAGGCAAGCCCCGGAGCATAACCTAACTTTACCAAATTATGCACTTTGAATTCTCTATGTTTGTGCATTTACGTTCAAGGAGTTGATTGAATACCTTAGCTGCACATTTCCTAGTACCTATGACTTGCAATACTAGTATGAAAGGATCGATAGCATTGCTTTTAGGTCCGTACAAGTCGAGTGATTCCTGTCATCGCGAGACATTAGGATTGCTTTGTCTTTACTTATGTTGGAATCATAAGGATTGACGGCGGGATGATAGGTGTAGATCTCCCGTCCGTGTATGATAATTGATTTAAGGTCGAAAATGTGTGGTTTGAGTGGTGTCAAGTTTTTGAACGTACCACATAGCATTGCCGATGTATGGGGATCGGTAAGCCCGAGGTACCAGATTGAAGCAGCTAGGGCCGATAGCCATCTCTCTTGGAAACTTTTGTTTCCCCTGGCCGTACACTTGTGGATATATGCGTGAGATGTGAGTGAAGCAGTAAACCTTACCTAAGGAAATGGACCGGTTCCGAATTGTGGATCGATGGGAAAGGTTGGGAATGCTTGTACCTTTTATAGCAAGCAGAGTATCCGTGTGTGTTGGGTTTCCCCTGGCCAGGTAGCAAAATTCGGTTCGAACTGGTCCGCTTCTCGCGGTTAATGAGACTGCTTGACCGCCCTGCTACATTGAGTAACAAGTGGAATTATGAGATTTATGAACTTGTTGTATGAATTAAATTGTATTGCACCACTTGTATGCTTAGAGAGGATGCTAATCTAGAATGGTTAAATTTACTAGAATATGATGCTAAAACTTAAAAGCAAGGACCTACTCTTAGTTGCTTTTTGGCAAACAACCCACCAGCCAAAAGCCTCTCATGGTCTAGATGTCGGTGATGTAGTTTTCACCCGACGGGTAAGCCTTGCTGAGTATTAGTATACTCAGCCTTGCTTGTGGCATTATTTTACAGGTATCCTTTTGGATGTGGATGCTATGACTTGGCCTGTCCAGGTTCCACCTGGCTGGCACATCGAATGGGTTCCGTCCTCTGGCGAGGATCGGGAGGAGTAGCTTCGTGGCAGGCTTCAGCACGGAGTTACTTGTATCGTCGTTAGATTGTCTTACTTCCGCTGCAATGGACATCTAAATTCAGTTGTTATGAACTTTTATTCCGCTGCAAGACTTGTACTCTGATTTTCAATTTGATCTCGGTTTGTAATAACTTGTGATACCTATGTGTGTAAGTTAATTTGTGGAATGTTGTAATCTCTGGAACTCACCTTCGTGTGGGCGTGCTGTTGTTTCGATCGAGAAAAGAACGTGGTTAATCGGGTTTAATCCGACGGCGCTCCAGCTTATTCCGGATTAAGTGCCTGACTACTTGATTGGTGGTTCCGAGGTACTTAACTTGGAATAATTTCGGAGTGGTCCGCCACAGCTGGCATCAGAGCCGAAACAGCGCACCGGAGAGAGCAACAGACCTTTAATAAACAATTTTTGAATAAAATTTGCCAACTCGTGCTTCCGACGCGTTTTGCGAAGGAAGGTTATCTTAGGACCGCTAAGGATGTTACCTAGAACGTGAAGCCTATGTGGGATAAGGGATCACGATATGATAGGTGGCAAATAGTATATTATACTGACTTCCAGCACATTTCATTCTGTCATTTACTTTACGCAATGGTGGGCGCAAGGTACGGCGATTGCTGTAACGTACCACGGCACTATATGAAAATATAGTGGCGGCACATAGTCAATACGCTGTGATGGCGTATGAAACTAGAATAGGATGGTGGGCGCAAGGTACGCGATTGCTGTAGCGTACCACGGCATCATATGCAAATATGATGGCGGCACAAAGTCAATACGCTATTTCAATAGCGTATGAAACTGTCAATATGTTGCTTTGGTGACATATGAACATTGCCCGTTCAATGTTAAACGTTCGGGTGCCACCTCTATAGTGGGTGGTAATGAATGGAGACGCTTTCGTGAGTGCTGGCACGAAAGGTTGATTATACATGCTCTGGAATGGAATTTTCTGCAGGTACACTAACCACGATTCCGTAAGATGAACGGTTAGAAAAGTTCGGCTAGTTAATATAGGGAGAGACGGATATTGCCTAGCCACCGGCACTAACTTCGTAAGCCAAAAGTTATTGGCATGTGTGTTGGCGAGAACGAATAGGCCGCTCATGCATTGCATCTCGCTGAATTAATATCGACTTTTAACACATGACCAAATTGAACCGCCGTCAAAGAAATTGAAATCACAACCCAAAAATCCTGCTGAGAACAATCTGTTTGCACCCTTAATTCGAAACTGAAAACGTTGTCAAACGAAAAAGTGTTCAACACGAAAGTTGTCATAAATATTATGAAGTAAATGCTGGAGAAATTTCAACGAAAATGGTTCAGTAAAATTGGAGTTATGCAAAAAATGGTAACCCCCTGTCTGCTGGAAATTTCTGGGGACAGTGAGATAAAAATTTAATTTTTACACCATCTTAACGACAGTTTCTGCTCGAACCTCCAACATGAAACTTGTTAGGAATTACTTAAACAATGTTCTGGCCAAATTTGGGAATTTTTGAGCTTGTAGATTTCTAGTTTTGTAATTTTTACCACCCTGCACAGAATCTGTTCTTATTCTTTGGCGCTACCCGGTGCTCACCCTTGCCCTTTTTTCCTTTTGGTTCAGATGGACGCCCTCGCTGACCTGGCTAGCTACCCCAACGACGTGTCTTTCTCTGATTGCTTGGGATGGGAAGGCTTCCCTAGCATCTTGTGGTCGGTTCTACAGGCACTTGGCTACCCTACACCGCCACAATATGAGAGAATCCTCATCCGAGACCGTGGTGTGACTCGTTCCCGTGTGCGTTTGGTGGTACACCGTCACCCGCCGTGTCCTAGTTCCCCCACCTGGACGGTGGAAGTTCATGGACACCACATGGAGACGACTTGTGAGCTAGCTGCCTTGAATGGCATCAGTTCTTTTTGTGCTCAGAACCAGAGCTTGGTAGAGCACCAGTTGCTTGGGCTGTTCCCACCAACTTAGCCGGATGATCCCCACTGGATGAGGCGCTACCTTAGCTCTCCTTTGAGGATGGCGGAGAACCCCGTCGCAGCAGCCGCTTTGATGATGAGGTGGATACGGGCGTATCACCGTTTGCAGGCACTTCTTGGACGGTCGCAGAGCGAGATGCTCAACATTGCTATGGACATGTCCGCTCGCGCCCGTGACAATAGGGGTTGAGAGGACCTCTTTGTCCATTGAGGTGACCACTAGAGATGCCATGATTGCTGACTTGGAGAGGCAATTGAATGACCTCCAGATTGCACACAACAACACCCAGAATGAGTTAGCACAAACTAGAGATGAGCTTGAGGAGGTACATGGTACCTTGGAGCATGCAAATGCTATGCTTGCCGCCCATGACGCTCAGCACCTTCTTGAGCAAGAAGGAGGGAATGGTGAAGGAGAGGCCCCCGATTCCGACATGGACACCGAGGATGACATGCCGTCCCTTCCAGCTCCACCTTCCCCTATGGGCAGTGAGGCTACCGCTAACAACTTGGATGACTTTTAGAGTGGTAGTAGCAAATTTACTCCTCCGCTAGGCCTAGAATTTTTGGCTTCATGTTGTAATAGGCTAGATGGAGTTGAGCTCCTCCTATTTGGTGGCAATGTAAATTAATGGTGTGGTTGTGGTGTAAAACTTGATGAAGTGTAATAGCTGTGTTGGAAACATTCTACAGCTAACCTTGTTTTAATTATTGATGGGTTTTCCAATCCTTTCTGGGCTGTGATGTGAACTACAAAGTTGTTTGGAATTTGTCAAACAAAATGATCACCAAATTGCAACCCCATTGGTTAAGCGAAATAAAAATGGCAACCAAAACACTATAGCTCGGCCTGCTGAAAAACAGCAAATGCAGAGAGCTAAAGATTGAATTTTTCGGCTTAGTTCCAGTCCGAATTTGATTCTGAGCCCAACATGAAAGTTGTAGAGCATGAAATTTTCGAGCTACTGACCGAATTGGAGCATTTGACTTGTTTCCTGTCGGGAGATATGATTTTTCTTCCGAACTGCGTGCTGATTTGCCATTCTGCGCAGTACACTTTAATATATTGTCACGTTCTATCATGTCATTCATTATGCAAGCTTATGGAATGTGGCTAATACAAGTACCTACTGCAGATGGCAATCACCCGCAGCGGTCACGACGCTAGTGGCTCCAACGCTAACCAGCAGGGGCCAGAGGGGCAGCAACAGCCACCGCCACCTCCTCCACCGCAGCAACCTCCTACGTGGCAGCAGCTTTATGCCACGCAAACGGAGATTCTCCGGAACCTGCAGCATCAGCAGCAGATGATGCAGCAGCAGATGCTTCAGCAGGGAGGTCAACGGGCCCCTCAGCCTCAGGTGGCCAGATACGAAGATTTTCTGGCAACGCACCCGCCGATTTTCTCTCGAGCTGATGAGCCCTTGGAGGCCGACACCTGGATTCGAGCCATCGAGTCCAAGTTCACTATTTTGGCAACGCCTTGCACCTCCAACCGCAAGGTCGTGTTCGCGGCGCAGCAGCTCCGCGGCCCAGCTCTCCTTTGGTGGGAGAACTACCTGGCCCTGCAGCAGGAGGGTCATGTAGTTGAGTGGGATGAGTTCAAAGCTGCATTCAAAGCTCATCACATTCCGGCCGGTCTAGTAGAGCGAAAGCTGAATGAGTTTTTGGCGCTGACCCAGGGTACTCGCACAGTGCTCCAGTACTCCCAGGCCTTCAATGGTCTGTGCCCTTATGCGGGTCATCACGCCGACTCCGACGAGAAGAAGCTTGAAAGGTTCCGACGTGGCCTGAACACCAAGTTGAAGGCACAGTTGGCCACCACCCGTGCTGCCACGTACGGCGATCTCGTGAACCTTGCCATCACCCAGGAAGACGCCAATGTGGTGCACAAGGCGGAGAAGAAGAGGAAGACTCCCGCTGGACCGTCGAGCGCGCAGCCACAGAGGTTCCGCTTGGTTCCCCCGGCTGCACCGCAGGGACAGTCCAGGGCACCTCAGAGAGGTGGATGGGTTGCTAGGCCGCCACAGCCTAACGCGCCTCGTTTCCCTCCACCGCCGCAGCAGCAGCAAGCACCAAGGCAAAATGCACAGCAGCCAGCTCGCCCTGGAGCCGGCTATCAGTGCTTCAAGTGTGGAAGTAAAGATCATTTTATCAAGGATTGTCCGCAGAACAAACAGCAAAACCAGCGCCCGGGAAATCAGCAAGGCAAGGGCAAGCAGCAGCAGCGTGTGCAAGTTCGGCAAGGACGGCTCAACTACACCAACTTGGCCGACCTACCCGAGGGAGCCCCAGACATGACTGGTACTTTCCCTATCTGCACTCAACCTGCTGTGATATTGTTTGATTCCGGGGCAACACATAGTTTTATAAGCACAAGATTTCATGTGAAATGCGGATTAAAATCGTACCATACCAAATCATCTTATGTGATATCAACTGCGGGAGGTAAACTTTCATCCAACCAAGTCACCCACAAGGTTCCAATCAGGCTGGGAAGTAAAACATTTCCTACTGATTTGATTCTGCTTGGAATGGAAGGAATTGACATTGTGTTGGGAGCCAATTGGATGACTCAACATAAGGTTGTCCTAGATGTTGCGGAAAGAGTTGTTGAGATAAACTCGCCTACGCATGGCCCGAGTGTGCTATATCTGCCACAACGGACTTGCGTCGATGCGTGTGCTTACACAATGGTAGAAACCCAACTAAAGGACATTCCGGTGGTATGTGAGTATGCCGATGTATTTCCGGATGACTTACCTGGGATGCCGCCGGATAGAGACATTGAATTCGTGATTGAACTTCAACCTGGCACAGCACCTATATCAAAGAGACCATATAGAATGCCGCCCAATGAATTGGCTGAATTAAAAAATCAACTCCAAGAATTGCTAGATAAGGGTTTCATTCGTCCAAGTGTATCACCTTGGGGATGTCCCGCTATCTTTGTGAAAAAGAAGGACCATTCCTTGAGGTTGTGTATTGATTACCGGTCTCTCAATGCGGTAACCATCAAGAACAAGTATCCGCTTCCCCGTATTGACATCTTGTTTGACCAATTAGCTGGCGCCAGAGTATTCTCCAAGATTGACCTACGCTCTGGCTATCATCAAATCAAAATCAGGCCTTGTGACATTCCAAAGACTGCCTTTTCCACACGTTACGGGCTTTATGAATTTTTGGTTATGTCTTTTGGACTCACCAATGCCCCAGCCTACTTCATGTACCTCATGAATTCGGTCTTCATGTCTGAACTAGACAAGTTTGTGGTGGTTTTCATTGACGACATTCTTATATATTCTAAGAATGAGGAAGAGCATGCTGAGCACCTTCGCATTGTTCTTCAAAGGCTGAGAGATCATCAGCTCTATGCCAAGTTCTCCAAGTGTGAATTCTGGCTTGAGAGCGTGAAGTTTTTAGGTCACACGGTTTCCAAGGATGGTATATCCGTGGATCCAACCAAGGTACAAGAGGTGCTAGATTGGCAACCACCTACCTCTGTCCATGAGATTCGGAGTTTTCTGGGTTTAGCCGGTTATTACCGCCGTTTTATTCCGGATTTCTCTCGGATAGCAAAGCCCATGACCGAACTCTTGAAGAAGGGAGTTAAATTTGAGTGGAATGACAAATGTGAGGAAGCTTTCCACACCTTGCGAAGACATTTAACTTCAGCCCCAGTTTTGGCTCAGCCCGATTGCACCAAGCCTTATGATGTCTATTGCGATGCATCAGGCACCGGTCTTGGCTGTGTTCTCATGCAAGAAAACCGAGTCATTGCTTATGCTTCTCGAGCACTTCGGCCTCATGAGCAAAACTACCCCACGCACGATCTTGAGTTAGCAGCGGTCATTCATGCTCTCAAGATGTGGAGACACTATTTGATGGGTGTTCCCTGCAACATATACACAGACCACAAGAGCCTCAAATATGTTTTCACTCAGGCACATTTGAATATGAGACAGCGAAGATGGTTGGAGTTAGCAAAGGACTATGACCTTAGTGTGCATTATCACCCCGGGAAGGCTAATGTAGTTGCGGATGCACTAAGCCGCAAGGCTCGTTGTCATTGTCTTTCCGTGGAGTCCTACGCTGACACCCTGTGTCATGAAATGGCAAAGCTCAATTTGGAGATTGTTCCCCACGGGTACTTCAGCCATATTGCAGTGGAACCAACCTTGCACGATCAGATTGTTGTAGCCCAATTAAATGACGCGAGCATTAAAGTCCTTAAAAGGAAATTGTCCAAGGAGAAGGTGAAAGAGAAGTACAAGTGTTTCCGGCTAGATGGGCAGGGAGTAATGTGGTTTGGGCATCGCCTCGTGGTGCCCAAAAACACGGAACTCCGGAGGAAGATTATGGATGAGGCACATCTCTCTAAATTTTCTATTCATCCCGGCAGCACCAAAATGTACCAAGATTGAAACAAAACTTTTGGTGGACTCGGATGAAGCGAGAAATTGCCACATATGTGTCGGAATGTGACACCTGCCAGCGGGTTAAGGCCAGCCATTTGAAGGTAGCAGGCACGCTTCAACCTCTACCTATTCCCTCATGGAAGTGGGAAGACATAAACATGGACTTTATTGTTGGACTTCCCAGAACCCCTCAGGGGCATGACTCCATTTGGGTAATTGTGGACCGCCTTACCAAGACCGCACATTTTATTCCGGTCAATACCTTTTATAACGCTAAGAAGTACGCGGAGATTTATTTGGAGCGGATCGTTTGTCTACATGGGGTACCCAAGACGATAATTTCAGATCGTGGTGCTCCGTTCGTAGCACGCTTTTGGGAACAGTTGCAATTATCCCTAGGCACCAAACTGATCCGTAGTTCAGCATATCACCCACAGACCGATGGGCAGACGGAAAGGGTAAATCAAATACTTGAGGATATGCTTCGAGCTTGTGTTATCCATTATGGGAAGAATTGGGAGAAATGTTTGTCTCTGGCTGAATTCTCCTATAACAACAGCTACCAAGCGAGCCTTAAAATGGCACCTTTCGAAGCCTTATATGGTAGAAGATGTCGGACCCCGTTGTGTTGGTCCCAGGCAGGCGAGAGGTATGCTTATGGCCCTGACCTTGTAAAGGAAGCAGAGGAAAAGGTTAGAATCATTCGTGAAAATTTGAGAACTGCCCAGTCAAGGCAGAGGAGTTACTTTGATCAACGGCGGAAGCCACTTCAGTTTGAAGTTGGTGATCACGTGTATCTTAAAGTCTCTCCGACCAAAGGTGTGCAAAGATTCGGATTAAAAGGAAAGCTTGCACCTCGTTATATCGGCCCGTATGAAATTACTCAGCAATATGGGCCGGTAGCCTATCAAGTGAAGCTTCCCGAAAAACTTTCAGCTGTACACAATGTATTCCATGTTTCTCAACTCAAGAGGTGTCTTCGTGTTCCGACCGAAGTTGTTGAACAAGAGGAACTCTCGGTTGAACCGGATCTCTCTTATGATGAGCATCCCGTTAAGATCCTCGACGAGAAAGAGCGACAAACACGAAGGAAGGGAGTTAAAATGTACAAAGTTCAGTGGAGTCATCACTCCGAAGATGAAGCCACGTGGGAAACCGAGGACTATCTTAGGAAGAATTTCCCCGACATACTTTCATAAGCCGAGGTATTTCTTTTCCCCTCTCTATCTCTAGGTTTAATCGAATCTCGGGACGAGATTCCTTTTAAGGGGGGTAGGCTGTGACATCTCTGATGTCAAAAGAATTAAAAAGTGCAATTAAAATCAATGCAACAGGGAATTGGGTTGAAATTCAAAAATTCGTCAAAAATTCAATTATAATTCAAAAACAAGGGTTGTTTGGACACCCAACTGAAATCTCAAGACTTGGGTGCTGAACTTAAAAATCTCGGACCAAAAGAGTAGTTGTCATCACCTACAGCCCTTCGCGACAACCTCGCCACGGCGTTCGTTCCGCTCGATAACCCTCGAGCGGGGATGTCCGTGACGATCGAGCCTAGTCAGTATTGTCCGTGACGATCGAGCTATGTCCGTGACGATCGAGCTATGTCCGTGACGATCGAGCTATGTCCGTCACGATCGAGCCTAGCCAGTAGTTTCCGTCACGATTCGAGGCCGCACGATAGGACCCTCGAGGCCCCGACGTTCCGGCACGCTCGAGGCTCCGCAGCCAAGCTCGAGGGCTCACCCTCGAGCGACGTTCCGTCACCCTCGAGGCTCCGCAGCCAAGCTCGAGCACTTACCCTCGAGCGACGTTCCGTCACCCTCGAGGCTCCGCAGCCAAGCTCGAGCACTTACCCTCGAGCGACGTTCCGTCACGCTCGAGGCTTCGCAGCCAAGCTCGAGGGGGCACTCACCCTCGAGTGGCGTTTCCGACCATTCGAGGCTCGGCAAGCTCGAGCTTGCGTTCAAGCTCGAAGCGCCGTAGCGCCTGGTCGAAGTGCCTGGTCCAAGCTCGAAAGTTGTGTCCCACACCTCAGACCCCAACTTTTAATTTTACCCGTTTCGAAGATCAGTTCGAATTTTTGGAGAAAATTCGAATTTGGAAATCGGAGCTCCACGGGCATGCTACAGTGCCCCTGGCGCGCGCTGCGCTGGCCGGAGCTCGGCCGCCACGTGGCCGGCGAACGGCGCAGGCGGCGCTGAGCTGGCCAAGCCGCGGCGGACGCTGGCGCTTGTCGCCTAGCTCTTGTCCGGCCACTCCCGAGCCATCACTTCGCCGCTGTCGCCTCGCCTCGCCTCGCGCTGCGGAGCGCCATCATACGGTCGCGCGCCGCCGTGGCCGCACGCGCGCTCGCGACGCGCCGAGCGCACTGCAGGCGGTAGAGTCCATTCGCGTCGCGCCAAAGCCTCTGCTGAGGATCTCCACTTCTTCACGCGATGATCTTTGACGCCCAACCGCGCGTGTGCGCTCTGTTCGAGCTCGCGCGCCATCAATGGCGACCGCGACAGCCACCCACGCGCTCGCACGCTCCCGAGGCCGCACAGTGCCTCCCTTGCGTGCTCAATCACTCCACCGCGCACTCACACCCCTCCTCTCACTCGCTCACTTGGCCATTTCCACTTCCCCGCGCTCGCTCGGTCTTCTTCCTCCTCGCGACGCGCAAGCCGAACCCAAGCTCTTCGCGAAATTCCTCGTCCACGCTCCACCATTCCCAAATCCATCCCGCACGGAGCTAGTCCACTCCACCAGCTCCAAACACCCAACTTTCCCCAAGACATTGACCCTTCTCCGGCGAGAATTCGTGAATTCCCCCAAATCGCGATTTTCGGCCGCCGGAGCACCCGCACGTCGAGACCCTACTCCGAGCCGTCCCCGAGGTCAACCGAGCACGCCATTGGCTTCCTCGAGCTCCACTGGTGCTCTAGGACCCCTCGAACCTCGGCGAACGACCCCGAGCTCACCGGCGTAGAAGCCGCGGCGGCCGCGCCGCCACCACCTCGTCGCCGGCGAAACTCCGACCATCCCCGGCCTCCCAACCGTCCCCAAACGACTCGTGGTGAGCCCAGGAAGCTTTTCCCCCACTTCCCCGAGCCTAGTTCGCCGCCGTTTGGCCGGCGCAACTCCGGCGAGAGCCGAGGGCATTTCTTCTTCGTCTTCGTTTGTGTAGGGGTCTCTGCGCAAAAGTCCAGGGACTCGTTCGCGAAGTTTTGAAAGATCTAGGGTTCTCTGCGTAAACAGATTCTTAAGTCTAGGTTTGATTTTTCCCGAAACTTGTAAAATCGATTAAAAATCGTACAAAAATCGGAAAAATGCACAAAAATACTCCCTGGATTCGTGAGAGTCTAAATTACAATCTCTATTAGACATGTTTGTACTTTTGACGAACTGTTTTTGAATTAAAATTCAAACAAGGAAAATCTAAAGTTATGCACCATTTCAAATCCAGAGCTGCGCTAGGGTTGAGCTTTGGATATGTTGTGTATAGTGGCTTTGGACAGCTTGTGTCCAAAGAAGACCCAAAAATATGATGTTTAGCTCCTTTTATGAATTAAAATAGGTTTTCTGTCTTTTTGCAGTGCAGAAATCATTAAAAATAATATGTGCAGTGAAAAATCACCATTTTGCTCCTGAGAGCTTAAAACTTGTTAGAACACATGTTAAAAATGAAAAACTGAATTTTTGCTCTTTTTAGGATGGCAAATAATTAAATATGTGTTTTTGGTTAGAAAATCATTGAGGATCACCCAAGGGTTATTTTGAGCCACCACTTGGCCAGAGCCCTCCTCATACTTATGCTTAACTTTGGTAGGGAGATCTCCTGAAATGGTTGAATTTTCAATTTTATATGAATTAAATTCATTTCTGCTGGCAGCAACTTGTTAGATTTTTAATAAATTATGTGTAGCTCAAAATTAGCTAAATTTTGGAGTGAGCTTAACTCTTATACTCCAGTAGCTGTCATAAAGTTTATAGATAAAAATGATGAGCAGAAAAGGAGAAACAAAAATGCGAAGTAATCTAGATGGAAATCGATTTATATAAAAGAATAAACCTTTTTGTAGTTAGTTAGAATAAAATAAATGGAATCTGAAATTCCAGAACAGCCACCCTAAGTTATGCATCTCATATAGAAGGCGCCATCCCGGACGGCAACTACCACCTCATTCCCGCAGACGAGGAAGAAGTCCCGGAGGAAGGTGCCGGTGCAGGATCGACCAACCCGGAGGCTAACCCCCAGTCCGAGCAAGAAGGCAAGCCCCGGAGCATAACCTAACTTTACCAAATTATGCACTTTGAATTCTCTATGTTTGTGCATTTACGTTCAAGGAGTTGATTGAATACCTTAGCTGCACATTTCCTAGTACCTATGACTTGCAATACTAGTATGAAAGGATCGATAGGGCATTGCTTTAGGTCCGTTACAAGTCGAGTGATTTCCTGTCACTCGCGAGACATAGGAATTGCTTGTCTTTACTTATGTTGGAATCATAAGGATTGACGGGCGGGATGATAGGTGTAGATCTCCCGTCCGTGTATGATAATTGATTTAAGGTCGAAATGTGTGGTTGAGTGTGTCAAGTTTTTGAACGTACCACATGCATGCCGATGTATGGGGATCGGTAAGCCCGGTACCAGATTGAAGCAGCTAGGGCCGATAGCCATCTCTCCTTGGAAACTTTGTTTTCCCCTGCCGTACACTTGTGGATATATGCGTGAGACTGTGAGTGAAGCAGTAAACCTTTATCCTAAGGAAATGGACCCGGTTCCGAATTGTGGATCGATGGGAAAGGTTGGGAAATGCTTGTACCTTTTATAGCAAGCAGAGTATCCGTGTGTGTTGGGTTTCCCCTGGCCAGGTAGCAAAATTCGGTTCGAACTGTCCGCTTCTCGCGGTTAATGAGACTGCTTGACCGCCCTGCTACATTGAGTAACAAGTGGAATTATGAGATTTATGAACTTGTTGTATGAATTAAATTGTATTGCACCACTTGTATGCTTAGAGAGGATGCTAATCTAGAATGGTTAAATTTACTAGAATATGATGCTAAAACTTAAAAGCAAGGACCTACTCTTAGTTGCTTTTTGGCAAACAAACCCACCAGCCAAAAGCCTCTCATGGTCTAGATGTCGGTGATGTAGTTTTCACCCGACGGGTAAGCCTTGCTGAGTATTAGTATACTCAGCCTTGCTTGTGGCATTATTTTACAGGTATCCTTTTGGATGTGGATGCTATGACTTGGCCTGTCCAGGTTCCACCTGGCTGGCACATCGAATGGGTTCCGTCCTCTGGCGAGGATCGGGAGGAGTAGCTTCGTGGCAGGCTTCAGCACGGAGTTACTTGTATCGTCGTTAGATTGTCTTACTTCCGCTGCAATGGACATCTAAATTCAGTTGTTATGAACTTTTATTCCGCTGCAAGACTTGTACTCTGATTTTCAATTTGATCTCGGTTTGTAATAACTTGTGATACCTATGTGTGTAAGTTAATTTGTGGAATGTTGTAATCTCTGGAACTCACCTTCGTGTGGGCGTGCTGTTGTTTCGATCGAGAAAAGAACGTGGTTAATCGGGTTTAATCCGACGGCGCTCCAGCTTATTCCGGATTAAGTGCCTGACTACTTGATTGGTGGTTCCGAGGTACTTAACTTGGAATAATTTCGGAGTGGTCCGCCACACCGAACCAGTCGGTGCAGAAGAAGACCGAAGATGAAGATCTACTCAGAGACCACCGACTCCTTCGGTGGTGAAGGAGCAACGGACACCGAATCAGTCGGTGGTTGGACCAGCCCCACATGTCAGTGACATAGTGGATCAACGGCTAGCTGAGGTGGCACCACCGACTAATTCGGTGGTACCCCTCCTGCACCCACCGAATCAGTCGGCTTGCAACGACTAGCTCCTTTGGTTGGGGCTATAAATATGGGTTGCCCCGGCCATTTGAAGAGTGCTTGAGCTCAGGGAAGATATTGGCAAGTGTTCTACACATTCTTAAGTGCTCAATCCAGCAAAGTGCTAAATAGAAGATCTAGGTGATTAGCCAAGTGCTTAGCGCTAGTCTAGACCCTTTAGCGCATCTCTTAGGTGTTGAGCCTAGAGCTTAGCGAGGTTTGCATATCTCTTTGCTTATCGATGCTTGCACACACCAAGTGTTGTAATCCGGGGCTTGTAGTCTTGCGAGACCCTCCAACCGAGTTTGTGGAGAGGTTGCCGGTGCTTGTGCAAGGGAGGAGAGGCCCTTGGCGTTTTGGCCGAAGCTCTACCAAGTGAAGACGGCGAGGACCATCCGGGGAGGGACGAGCGGAGACCCACTTGCGCGTGGGGAAGTCCCGTCGTCACCCACGGAGTTACTCGACCGGGGAGTTTATGCCCTTGAGCGGGCATTCCCTTGAGAGGGGCTCCAACAACGAGGATTAGTGGAAAGCTCGTGAGCTTTCCGATATCTCGGTAAAAATCGCCATGCCGGGAGTTTGCTCTTCTCTACCCTTTAGCTTCCGCATTTCATACTTGCACTACTTTCCGTATTTACCTTTCCTAGACTTGCCATGCTAGTATAAGATTGGACCTAGGGTGCAAAACTTTATAGCGGCAGACATAGCAACACATAGAGAAAACCTAGAGCACATTTAGATAGAAATTGAAATAGGTTTTCATATGTGCAATTAGAGCCTTAGTTTTTTAGAGAAACCTAATTAACACCCCCCTCTTAGGGTGTCACGGTCCCTTCAAACGTGCTGCTGCTGCTGACCCTATTCCTCATAACCTTGATCATTGCCGAACTCGAACATGCACTACACAAGCATCCACTCATGACAGTACATGCAAACAAGGTTACTCTATTAGAACAGTACACCAAAAAATAGCAACTGAAGAAAAAAAAGGCTTTTAAACTATTTTACACTTCGCTACGAACACATGACCGCGAGAATCACTCTAATCAGAGCTATAACGAAGAAACTATGCATACAGTAAGGCTTAGAGGCTTGCTGGCAAAGAAACTTTCCAGGGGCTTGTTTGAAAGAAACTAGTGCTACAAACATAATTTTGTATAAAAACTCAAGGTTTTAGGGGTAAAAACTACAGCTTTGTACGGTGGGTTCTATTATATAAGAGCTCAAGGGCTAAAACAAAAGAAAAAAGACTATTTTGCAAATACTTTTCATAGGGATTGGAGGCCGGGTTGATTTGGCACAACTCCATAGGCTCTTTTGCAAAATCACCAGGGTGACTCGGATCTGATTATATTGAACACCGGTTGACTCGGTTTAGATTCAATTATAGCAGTCGGATCAAGATCAGGCGGCCATGGTTTGATCTGGATGGCGTTGGTCGACAGCAGTGGCGGCTCACGGTGGCTCTTAAATAGGCAAGGGAGGCGGACATTGGTGTGCCTGCTAAGAAGAGCAGAGGTGGCGCGGCACGGGTCGGACTCGAGCTCGAGTGTGGCTCGGTTAGGCGTGGCGGAGGTAGGGGATGACAGTCGCAGAGGGAGGGAGGGAGGGAGAGAGAGAGAGAGAGAGAGAAAAGAAGAAGAAGAAGAAACGGCGCGGCTTGGGCTAGTGGGCCAATTTGGGCCGTGCAGTGAAGGGGAGAAATATGGGTTGGCACAAGAGATAGAGGAGGAGAGAATGGACCGGGCCCAGAGAAAGAAAAAGAGAGAAATAGAAAGGGTATTCCATTTGAATTCAAAACAACTTTTTGAATTCAACAAGCCAAAGAAATGCACCAGCATGAAATACACAACAATGTTTCTAAACCTTATATTTTTTTAATTCTCATAAAAGTTTATTTTCCTACATTAATTATGAATGCATGAGAATAAAAAAGCAATTTATTTACTAAATTCAAGAAAAGCATTTTCAGGGTGTTACATTTTCTCTATGTGTTGCTATCTCTAACGCTACAAAGTTTTGCACCCTAGGTCCAATCTTATACTATCATATCAAATCTAGAAAAGGTAAATGTGGAATATAGTGCAAGTATGAAATGTGGAAGGTAAAAGGGTAGAGAAGAGCAAACTCCACGACGATTTTTACCGAGGTATCGGAAAGCTCACGAGGTTTCCACTAGTCCTCGTTGTTGGAAACCCTCTCAAAGGGAATGCTCACGCAAGGGCATAAACTCCCTGGTCGAGTAACTCTGTGGGTGACCACGGGACTTCCCCACGTGCAAGTGGGTCTCTGCTCGTCCCTCCCCAGATGCTCCTCGCCGCCATCACTTGATAGAGCTTTATCCAAACATCAAGGGCCTCTCCTCTCTTCCACAAGCACCGGCGGCTACTCAGCAAACTTGGTTGGAGGGTCTAGCAAGATTACAAGCCCGGATTTACAACTTGGTGCGTGCAAGCACCGGTAAGTAAAGAGGTATGGAAACCTCGCTATGCTCTAGGCTAAATACCTAAGAGATGCGCTAAAGGGTCTAGACTAGCACTAATCACTCCGCTAATCACCTAGATCTTCTAATTAGCACTTTGGTGGATTGAGCTCTTGAAAATGTGTGGAACACTTACCTATAGCTTCTCTAGGTTCAAGAACACATGAAATGGCCGTGGTATATGGTATTTATAGCCCCAACCAAAGGACTAGTGGTTACAAAGCCATTGTAACTTTCTGCGTATCATCGACTAATTCGATGGTCATAGGAGATGTACCATGGAACTAGTCGATGGTCCTGCTCAACATTTCCGTTCAACTGATTCAACATTACGTGACCTCTGTTTCAACATTTCCGTTGCGCAGTTTCAACAATTCACTTGCCAGAGAAGAAACCACCCGCTATCTTAAGCACCATCGACTATTTCGATGATCATAGGGAGGTACCATCGAATTAGTCGTTGCTACCACCTCATCTAGCTGCTGGAGCACTGAAGTGGTCGGTGTTCTTGTTCAACATTTCGGTTCTACTAATTCAACATTTCGATTTCCCTGATTCAACATTACTTCTGTTCAGTATCAACGATTCGCCTTCCGAACACACCTGCCTTCAACACCATCTACTATTTTGATAACATACACCGTTGACTGATTCGATGGTTTTGTACATAGCACCGAAACAAATCGGTGCCTCTATGTTTTGCAATTCTTCCTATTCGATATTTTGTTTCCACTGATTCAATATTTTGTTACTTCTGTTTCAACTTTCAACATTGTGTCTGCGTAGTCCCAACGATTCAGATGACCATCATTTGGATATGGATCACTTGGAAATCGTTGAGCATCTGGATGGCTTCCAAAGTAGGGATGAAAATGGAATGAATACGGACGGATATATACAAATATAGATACGAAAATTTATTTTTGCTCGAATACAGATCCGAATACGAATAGTGAAAAATATATCGGATATTGATCACCATACTATTTGGATGTTAGAAATCTCACTTTGATTATATGAATACAGATACAGTATGTATATGGACGGATATTAAATGTCAAGATCCGGATACGCCGTGTACCATTTAGTCTTAGAACCCATTCAATTGGACGGATACCCAGACGGTATATTTACCACTTTCATCCCTATTCCAATGTATCCTTGGGACCTAGAATATCTATAAGAGTGCACTTCAACAAACATATTAGTCCCAATGGTTATGTTGTCCATCAACTGCCAACATCACAAACAATGGCCTAGGGTCATTTTCCTTACAATTTATTAGTGGACTTCAACAGGGAGATGGTGAATAAATGTCTATATTTTTTTTATAACTAGCCTTTTGCACTGCTTTGAGATAGAATTAGTGTCACTACACCTTAAAATAAGATGATTAACGTAAAGATTACGATAATGTTTCAGAGACCACTTGCACATAGTTTAGTAATGAGATAATTCCTTATTTGGCCCTAAAAAAGTCCTTGTTCCTTCCTTGGCCCTGAGAAAGTTTTCGTTCCCTATAAGGCCTTCATGGCCCTGTCGTCCAATTGAAGAGATAACACCGTTAACCAGATGCAAAAAGACAATTTTGCCCCTAAAAATGAAATACTATTGTTGGAGGTTGTTTCTGGACATAATTATCTCTGATTTGTATGTTAAAAACAATATGAAATGACACAGCAAAAATGGTCAAAATAATTGCTTGTCAAAATGCTCAAAATAATTACTTATCAAATAATTACTTGCAAAAAAAAAAGCTTCCAGCAATAACCTTTCATGTTCAGGGGTAAAAATGTCTTTTTCGCCCTGGTTAACTGTGTTAACCGTTCAATTGGACGGCATGACCACGGAAGGAATGGATGAAAAACTTTTGGCCTAATAGGGAACAAAAACTTTCTTAGGGGCAAGGAAGTAACAGGGATTTTTTTTCCACGACCAAATAAGGAATTCTCTTTAGTAATGTATTTGTACTCCGAAGATGTGTTGTTGTTGTTGCATTTTTTTTTTCATTTGCTTCTAAGTTTGTAATATATTACTTTAAAAGAGCTATGCGATTATTTATGATATTGCTAATATAATATATGATTATCCATTATTATAAATACTAAAATATTGAAAATAAAATGCATACATTATTGCAATATTATTTGTAAAAAATGTCTTTTACAGGCGTGGCGATAGCACGCCAACCATTCTAGTATACATGCTCTTGAACTTCAGAAACAGAAATGGCAATAATATGATCTGATGACTTGGTGCGAATGAAATTATTTTATACAATACTATGTTGCCGAGGGGACTGCTATCTGAAGAACCACCCTGTCTATGATGCAGCTATTACGCATGAATAACGACTCTGGACATACATGGGCAACTTATCGCCCAATTAGCTTGACCATCCAAGCGCCACCCAAGTACAAACCCAGCAGTGGACCCGCCAAGAGCATCTGTGTTAATGGATCCGTCGAGGGTGTAAGCACCGCAGCAGCAACAACGGCACCCACGACAACGTATCTCCAGATTGAAAGCATTTGGTCACCAGATACCAATCCAACTTGTCCCAGTAATAGCTGGATAACAGGGACCTATGAAAATGCATAGAAATCAAAAGATGCTTCTTTGTGAGATTCTGCAGCCACCACATTTCACTTTATCTGTATATTTGTACAAAAAGTAGGAATTGTGGTCCAGTTCTCTGATAGCTCAAATAGGTGTTCACTTGTTCGCTAGATTCAAAATCAACATTTATATGTTTCATTTGTTCGTAGCTTAACACCAAATAGAACGGTAGTAATCAATGCAGCATCACTGCATGAAATAACAAAAAACAAACACACAATGTTCTAGCGACCGACGAAACATACAATGTTCAAGTTCTGATATTCGTCACCATTAGTTCCAGTGCGGTTAAAAAAAAAAGATAAAAATCCTTTCAAAGTAGCTAACTTAACTGCATATATATACTGATATGACTAAAGATTAATGACGTTCTTAAACTAATCCAATGGAATGAAGCTGCAAAACATAAGTTAGTTCATAACTATATTTGTATTTTTGTTTCACATTTAGTGACACTGGCTTTTAAGCCAAGTGTTTGGTTTGCAGCCATAATTGTAGTGTCACCTTTTTCATTTTCCGTAGTACTCCAATAAACCTGTTATACACACAAACACTTGCTAATACGTGCACTAGTTATAGTGACCAATATGAGTGCTATATCGACAATCGCTATGAAATTTTGGAAATGTGTGGCATCAATATCAAGCACCTATTTTACATGACAAATTTTTGGCAACAGATGGCTCTTTCTTCACTTAGAAACATATTCCCACCTAAATGCAGTAGAAAAAGTTCATTATATCTACATATATTTTACAGATGATCTTAGTACTCCACAATAAACCCAGTTTCCAGAAAAGTAAGTGTTCATGGTCTGGTTAGTTCATAAAAACTTGAATCACATTGACACAACATTCAGGGAAATTTGTTTACCTGAAAAGATAACCCAGTGCTAAACATAAGCACCAGTATGAATTCAAAGTACTGGTCTATTGACCACAATGACTCCACTGCCCCGTCTGCATAGTTCACAAAGAAGTTCAATGCAGCAGGGCTAAGAACTGTGTAGGAGAAGAAAATGCCAAGGTAGAATAGAACAGAAGAACCCAAAACAATAGGCCCTAGGAATTTCCGCTCGTCCCTTGTTAAACCTGGGAGAACAAATGCAATGATCTCATACAAAATGATAGGACTTCCAAGTAAAAGGCCGCAATAACCAGAGACCTGCATGGGATTGGAAATAATGATATAATTAAACGTTAATTCCATAATGCTTGCTAAAAACAAACTTATTATTTAGGGTATGGAAATTGCATGAGAAAGATATATGAAAATGGCATTCACTTTCAACTTGTCTCCTATAGGCTAGCAACGCAAAGGAAATTTAATGCTGATGAAACCTGTATATGGGCCAGTATGGCACAGTTGTCAATAGCAACCTTATCATGGCATGAAATCTAAAACTACGGATATGACATGCCACATCCATGCGGAAGTGATTGGATAGGGTAGGTGTGGGAAGTCGTCAAACCTATCCTTTGTTGGTTTCTTACATGTGTTGCAGGTAAGGTTGCTGGAAGGGCAACAAGGTCACCAAACTAGACTTGTGTGTAACTGCCTTCTTTCCACGTGCAGGTACAACTGGCATATGTAGCCAGCATATTTACAAACTGACTCGTACCTCAATCGCATCCTAAACAGACTCCAATATCTAATCTTAACTGACTCTATCTAACAAACTAAACATGATTATGACTTAACAGCTAATCCTTGCTGCAGGTAGACCCTTGCTACCTCCTGTGTAGTACTAATGCACGACCATGAAAGAACAGCTATACTACAGTGCAGGTTTATTATTAAAAAAAGAGGTATTCAATTTCAAGCTATTATAACCTATAGTACAGGAGGTTTATTATCCTCCTAGGTTATAGAGTGATTGCTTGTAAGGAAACAGGTTTCTTTCTATCTCTTCTCTTTAATACAAAGATAAAGCGCTTCAGCGGTTGAAGAAAAAAAATCAGGGAATTAAGACCCGTTCATATATCCTTAGGCACAAGCACCAAACTACTAGCCTTCCTGCACCAACTAGAGAAACAAGAAACCAAAGCTACAATATAAAGGCCCAAATCTGTCTGCTGAAATGGTATCCATAAATTATTAACCAATAGCAAATACAAATGCAAACTAAAATCGTATTTAGTTTATGAAAGGAGTCTTTAACCGACTACAGCAAGAGATGACATGAGATTCCCAACCTAGTGCATTTGGGCAGGCATGTGCACTACAAAATGCAACCACCCTCACATTTGCATCTGGGAGACTGTACAAATTGCAAATCAATCGAACTGATTGCAATCGAGCACACACACATATATACATATATAGACATCACACACATTAAATAGTCTGGTGTGTGGTGTTTTTCCTATCTCTCTACACAAACAGATTGACTAACTTTGCATCATCTTATTAAATAGTGAGAGATTTCTCTGCACCTCTTCCAATAAGTGAAATAGTCAAATATTTTGTGTATGCAGATATGCAAATTATGTACTTGTAATTTTGAATTCGGTTAAGGTCTTCAATGATGTGTGAGGATTTTCATCTGTTTCGTCTTTAGGATGTAGACTGTGCAAATGTGATCAAGTTACAAAATCTGACTCAGATACATGTACTCCCTTATGCACCATGTGGAACCAGAATCAACTCGCATAACACATTGCTACAATAATGAAAGAGGACGAGATTGCTCCAGTAGCTTGCATGTGGCCAAACCAATTGAGAAATGTAGGAATAAATTCTGTGGACCATTTCCACAAGTTACGATACAAAATTACATAAACAAACAGACAATGCTACTTGACTATAGGATTGACAACCCCTTGAGAACCATGTATTGTTCTGAAACGGAAAAAGAGAGGACCAGAGAGGAGAGGAGTAGGGATGACAAAATATTGGAAGTCAAATTTCAATTTTCAAATGTCTGTAAACTCACCTTCAATGTTGTAAAGAAAAATTCTCCAGGGGAGAGCTGCAAAAAACGAACACCCTGAACAGTCACTGGAGCCCTCCACGAAGCAGAATCAAATCTTTGAAAATGCAAAACAGCCAAGTATCGCAGCTCCAACAGCCAAAACTGAGATGAATATTCTCTCACGAAGCTCCTCTAGATGATCAAATATACTCATCTCCTTATCATCAGGAAGTAACTCTTTGCTTGGATAAAGAAAATTATACAGAACACTCTGTTCTTCTCTTGTGAGAGGCCTCCAAAGGAGCGACTTTCCACTGCCACTGGTATATTTACATTGTAAATTAGTCAAATACTTACTATTGCAGGAGCTTGTCACATAACCCAGAAATAGATATCTACCAACTTATGTCAAACAAATAAAGATAATTCATCATGTAATATGGCAAAAATGGGTCCTGCCACCGCCAGTACAATAAAAATTTGCAGTATGAAATACACTTTACTATATTATTTGCATAGTCAATTCGTTGAATTTAGGGTTACAATTAGCTGAGATCAGCATGAACTTTTTTGTTTCCTTTCTTTAACTCATCAAGTTATATAACACTAATGAGACAGAACAACAACTTAAAGTTGAACAAGCTATACACTTCTTTTAATACCTAGTTTTCTTATGTGCTCCCACCATTTCTTTTATATTAGGAGTGTCGCATGTCTAGTTTTCTTATTTTAGTGTCTAGCTTTATTCTTGAGCACACACATTTCAAGATTCAACATTCATGATTTTCAAAAACCATCCTAGCAATATGTAAATTTTGTGATACGTGAATGGTACATTACATGCATATAAAAATGTGCTACAAATATAACTTAGCTGTTATGAAAAACATTTTATAGAAGAAAATATTAGTCAAAGTATCTGTAGACCACAATCAATCAGCACCGTATAATTTGAAATGCAACAACATATTACAAAAATTCAAATGTATAGCTCGGTTATCAATACTTCCATGATGAAACTCTAACTCCTCTATCACCCTACATCCAGATTTACTATCTAATACAACTATTTCACTCGAGCTTTGATCCGGAAAAAATTTGTGGATACAATTTTTCGTTTGCGATTGCTACCCATACCTCCTCGGCAGTTGATTGTTCAGTTTATATCCAACTCATTTGCATCCCTACAAATAAGGCAAGATTACTAGCTGCCCAACATGTATCACAAACATTTTTGGTACAGTTCAACATGGAACCCTATCTTTTAGGCTTTTAAGTCACGAGACACATTTTTGAAATTTCTCATATCAGTTGGCTTGTATATCTAGGAATTTTCATAACCATTAGAAAACCTTGGAGAGGCTACTCAATTCCATCCATGCATAGCAGTATAGCACCCAATTTCTTTGCTCGCTAAGACAAGCAAATAATAAATGAGTTGAGCTCATTTTCAGCAATCAGCATGCGGACTCTCTTAAAGCTCCAGGCCTCCAGCGAAACACCATAGCAATGTATACGGACCAAAAGGGAGTAATGAGAGGCGTACCAGGAGGTCCTGCAACCGAGTCCTCGAGTGACGCGCCGGGGCCGCTGGATGGAGACTTCTCCCTCTGGGGCGGTGGCCCCACCTCCCGGGGCCCGCCGTCCCCATTGACAGCAGCGCAGCAGAGGCGCCGGAAGCTTTCCTGCTGGGCGCCGGCCAGCCGCGGCAGAGATCAGGTTGCGCGGGCGCGGGAGGGCCGGCCCTGGCTGATGAGGACGCCGCCGGGGTGCAGCTGAGGCTGCGGGTGCGAGCGCAGCGCTCCCGGGCCTCCCATCCGTCTGTTGCTCGCCACTCGGATGGCGTCGTGCTTGGAGAAGGGGAGGCCGGAGCAGGATTGGATAGAAGATAATTATCTGGCTCGTCTTGGGCGCTTTGGCTTCGTATCGGCGTATGTGCTGCTGCTACTGCTGCTGCTGTGGCGGTAGGGTGTCGGATACACTGATAAAAATAATTATGTGAAAATAAAATGTTAAAATTAACATTGGCATGGTGGCATCGTTGCACTTGACGATCCATCCGCGCTGCGCAGGCCCGGCCTCCGTGGCTGCGGAGGGGTCCCCTCGCTGCTTTCACCGCATGTGAGCGAGTTGATCATGGCCAGGTTTAGGCCCGGTGCGGCGCGGCATGATAATAGAGCACTACGTGCAGCGTGTGTTGCTCCATGGTGTTGTCCAATTATGACAACGCGTGCATCTTGCCCGTCCGCACGGGCATCATCGACACCCACCCGCCGATGTGATGGATAATTATAGTTATAATTAAATTCACAAATATTTGCATGACTATATTGAGTGAAACAATCTATGTGCACGTGTTCAGATCTAACATAGATTTAAATAGAACACAAATAAATAAAGGATAGCAGTTCGGACATCGAAATGTACCCCGGGGCGGGACCTTTGCCGGAGGCAATCGGTTGCGCCGTCACTAGCTGGAGGAATACCATTCCGAACTCATGGTGTTCCTCGACTGGGCTTGCTCGAAGTGGTCGTACAAATTCGATGCAGGGAGATCCGTTGACACAGTGCAGTCCGTGCGCCGGAGTCGTACAGGAAGAAGACGCGGCGCAGGTGTAGTCGTTTGACGGCGGCGGAGTTTCCAGGATGGTGAACCGTACGCCGGTGAAGACGCAGCGGTTCTGGGGGAGCAGTTCGCGTGAAGACGCTCCCCAGAAACCTGATTGCCCCGGTATCGCCGAGCAGGATCTCGAAGAGGCAATGGTGTCGGAGGCACGTGCTCTCGTCGGTGATGTGAGCGCAGCGCCGGCGATGGGGAGGCAGAGTTTGCAGCAGAGGAAGGAGGAGGATTGTGTCTCAGATCTGAATCTCGAAGGAGAGGATGGCTATGTTTATATAGCCCTCAGGAGGAGACGGGAGGATGAACCCGGACGGGAGAGAATCGGGAAGGCTGAATTATAGTATCATTGATTGCCATAACCAGCCCTTCCAATTACCGCATCTTCAATTGCCATAACCAGCAAAAGAGAGACCCAGTCAGGCTCAGGCTCAGTCACGTCACGCCTCGCCACACCTCGCCACGGCCCGGCGAGGCGAGCGAGCGCGCGCGCGCGTGTGGGCTCGCCAATCTCCCCTTAAACCGGCTTCACAAGAGGTGCACCAAAGGTTGACCCTTTAAGTCGGGTGAGATTTTTTTTCCACTACCAATATAGTTTTAACCCATAATAACTATAACATTAAAGGTAGGCTATAATCCTTTAGAATAAATAGAATAATGCGTCAGGCCCAAATATTCTAACACGTTGTAGGCATGCCGACCTTCACCATGCAAGATATGAATCATGAAACTGTTCACCATCAGCCTGTCACCAAAAGGTGGTCATCTCCTGCGCGATTCAGGCGCATTTGATGGGCTAAGCGACGACAACCTTGAACTCTCAACGGCGTGCTTGTTGCCAGGCACAATGAGGCCTCTAGTAGCTGCGGATCGTGGAAATAGGGCTTGATCTACGAGTTAGAAGGGTGTGTTGCACGTGTCATTGTTGAGGAAGAAGGGGCGCAAGCAGATGGGAATCAAAGGTGGTTTGACTGAACCAAAGGTTTGGCCATTCCTCTATAAAATCCCTCTTGTGGCGATCTTCTGTATATCGAACATCCGGTTTTGCGCAACATGTTGGGGAAGATCTTGCATGAAATTACGCAAGGTGAGCTTGAGAGGTCTGCCCCACACTTGGTCTTGTACCTACTATCATTCAAAAAGACACAAAGATGGAAACAAGTGCTCTACTGTGGTGAATACCTAGGAGTTCAATCTATATTGAATTCAGATGCAAGATGTATTTGTGACGCCCTTTCTCTTGTTCACCAATTTTCAGTGTGTTTTAATAATGATGAAATAAGGAATGCATAACCATAAGGAAAGAGGCATTTAGCAATGTGCAGCTAATAATTTATCTTGTTGCATTTCCTCCATGTCATGCAACCTTATAGAAATACTTAGTGAGCCTTGGTTCATCTACCATGTGAACGATCTTGGACTTATCCATTATAATTGAAAACTTTTTTAAAAGGGCTTAGTCCATAAAAGGCATGGATCCAATGTCTAAGATAGTATCTAATGGTTCAATAACCAAAATTTGACACCATGTCTTATTTTATTAAGGCAGGAAATTTTAACCTAAGCACCATGCTTAATTTAAAAAGCCTATGGCTATCCCTATAGAAAAACATCCAAACCAGAGCATACAAACATAAACAAAGAAACATGAACTTTTGCATGGTCAAGCTATACTCACATGGAGATAAACAAGAGCAAGAGTTTGGTGAATCATACCTAAGTGAACTTACCGACTGCATATGATGGAGGCTTGCTGTAGTGGTGTCTTGGTCATGTGATTTGATTATTCCTCCGTTTTGATGTAGATTGTAGTGGTGGAGGCAGTCTTGATCACGTCTACTGTTGGCGGTCAATTTCATAGATTTTTACCACCAACGTTTCCTAGGATTTCCTAGGATCAAAGCTAAAACAATGTTAAAAAAATGTTTGATTCTAACAAGTTTCACAAGTTTCGCATGATTTGTGAGTGCAAGGATGAACAAGCGTCAATTCGTGAACCGCATGCGCACGGATCGCATGTAGCTTTTCCCTTAGAGTATTACCCCATATGTTGATCTAGAACAAAGCATTCGCATATGTAAAGCATTCCAATGACATAGACTGAAGCACTGCTAGGAATAAGTACATGTAGAGATTACGTATCAAGGATCCATCTAACCCTAGGGACAAACAGAGGCATTACCCCCATCATCTTACAAAGTTTGGTGCACAAAGGGTGATGTAAATTCCAAAGAACACAATCACCAAATATGGCAGCAAAAGGGGTGAAGAACCCCTAGGCCGACTTCCTAGGGCTCCTCGACTTGACAGCTTCCTTGATCTCCTCGTCCTCCTCCGGTGTTGGTCATCGTGATGATCTCATCTAATCTATATTCCTCATCTTGTGGTGGCTTCGAATGTTGGATGAGTCTGTTGTTGTTTCTTGGGCTCTAGAATAATATTCTACAAGCACAAAAAATAACCCATTGTAGCATTTCATCATGGAGAATTCCAAAGTATCGTATTTTTCCTCAGGGAAGCAATTGCGGTAAAGAAAATTGATTGATTTAAATGATAAGCCTTAATAGCAATATCACTCACTATCTCTGCGCGGAGATACAGGGTATCAAGATAATGGCCAAGCCAAGCTTGATCGGTATTGGCAACTGTAGGAGACGAGCCGTTAGAAGGTCGCGAACGACCAGCGACACAGGAGATTCCCAGAAGGAAATGAGTTGGGAGCAATGAGGGAAGAAAGGTTCCAAATGACACTTCTAAAATCTAGAGAAAGCCACCAGAACCTTAACCAAGAGCACTACCTATTTGTCAGGAGACAAAACTTACTTCGACGACTAGTAGGGAAGGATCTCATAAAGGGATGAGAGAGGGATCCCAACAGCCACCTGCACTATTGTTATGAAAACACCCGAACATGGTGGACTACAAAGGACAGACAGGACAGTCACCACCTGCCGCCTACCAAACAGTACTATGAGGTGGAACACACTTTCTACCTAGAACTAGGTCAAACACCACGTCTGCACTCGATGCTAGGATTTCTCTCGAGGCCTTCGAGAGAAATCCCCCTCAACCTAGAGAACTGACTTGAGCTCTCAAGTCTGGGTGAGAAAACCCATAAGGAGAATCCCAACAAAAGAGATAAACTCTAAACTAAGACAGAGGAACACACTAATATTAATCCACTCGGACTTGAATAAAAGCGGGAAGACTAACTCAAGATATAAGAAGATAATGCTTTATTGATAATATTCAAAATAAAGGAAAAGAACACAAGAGCTCCAAGAGAAACTCTAGAACCTCTGAGCTAGGCTCGACTCGACCCTACTCCCAAACTCTAATCCTACTCTAGAAAAGTGAAAAAGGAAAAATGTAGAGAAGACCTCCTTCACATGTGTGTGTTGGAGTGTGGCCGAGGTATGCTTTTATAGCAGTAGCTGGTCGTTTGAGGAGTGAACCGCCTTAGCAAAACCGCCAGCCGAAGTTGGGCCGAAGAGGAGCTGGAGGTGGGTCGGCCGGCCAGTGTTGGCCTCCTAATGCACCACCCTTCTTTGTGAACATCCAGGATCTGTCCTTAGGGTCAGTTAATGCGTCTGTTGCATGCCTGATGGTGGTTTTGACCAACTGTTGGGCCCCTCCAATCCATGGATGATCCTTTCAGTGCCTTTCGATCAACCCTGACAACAATCTAACAGCTTAGATGTGCCCACTTTGTGTTTCTGGCCTTGTAGATCATTGACGTAGTAGGGGTGGCCAGGGTGTCCGGCCAGCCGGCCATAGAGTGGTCCGGCCGGCTGGGACTATGCCCGGTTTTCTATGGTTGTTCTCCATTTTGCTCCTGCAATACTGGGTTCAGTATCCATAGAGTTTTCCTATTGGTGTTCAGGTTCCAACTATGGGGTATAATTTCACAAAGATGGTTAGTTTTCCCCGATGATGCTCTCGAGTCACTCAAGGTATATGATATGCTCACCAAGGCCAGTGTGACTCTTTTCTTCCTATCTAAGGCTTTTGTGGAGTTTATGGGTACGAAAATAGGAAGAAGCTTACCTTGGTTACCTTTTTTTGTTGCGAAGCCGAAGAGTGATTCGCAAGAAGTAGTACTCAAATTCTGAACTTTGGAATTTCAACTTCCACGGGAGAGGGAAAGAATGAACTCACACATGGGCTTGGTCTTTTCATGCCTCTTTTGTAATACTCTTCCCATGATTTAGGTGTGGATGATCTCGTTTTTTCTTTCAAGTACTTGCTTAGTACTTTTTTAGAAGATAATTCACCTCTCTTGATCTAAACTTGTCGGGGTTTTATACCGGCGATCCTGCGAGGGGTTATCAGTGTAGATCTAATTGAGAGTAGAGAAGTCGCCTAAGCTGAAGAATAGGATGGCTATAGGACGCACGATGTAGATAGGTTTAGGCCTCAAGGTAAGTAAAACCTTACGCCATGTATGAGGTTTGTGTATTGTTGGTGTTTCTTAGGCTATAAAATTAGATTCTGTAAGCACTAAGAATAACCCGTTGTAGCATTTCACCATGGAGTATTCCGTGGTATCGTATTTATTTCCCTAGGGAAGCAATATGATTAAAGGGTATTGAAGAAATATATGAATAGTCTCTATAGTATTGATCACTCACTAACTTTAGATAAGATATACAGATGGCTTGATAATGGTCAAGGGAAATGACCGGATAGAAGGCCTGGAATGGCCAGCGACATAGGAGACTCACTAAAGAACAAAAGAAAGTAGTTGGGATAACTACAGGTGAAGGGGAACCTATGACACCTCTAAAGAATGAGAAGCCTCCCTAGCCTAGAGTTGTCCTTGACTGTCAGGAATCTGAGCTTGCTTCAACGGCTAGAGCAGGAGGACCCAGACTGGGATGAGAAGGGGGTCCTCCGGGCTCAGCAACTACTGTTATGAGAGCACCTGGTGGACTACAAAGGACGGACATGGCTGTCACCACCTACCGCCTACCACAACGGTACCATGGGGTGAAACACACTCCCTTGCTAGCAATAAGTCAGACACCACGTCTGCACTTAGAGCTAGAAATCCAACTGAGGCCTTGACAGAGGAAAACCCTTCACTCTAGGAGTTTACAAGCTCCTAGTCCAAGCAAGAAAGACCCACGAGCAAAGCTCCTGACAGAGATACACTCTAATACTAAACTAGGGGGCGAGAAGATAAACTTCCACTCTCTCAAGATCAATGATCAAAAGGAATAAATAAAGTGGAAAGTAAGGCTCACTCGAGACTATAGAGGATAACTATATTGATAATGATGTTTAGAAAAACAAGTAAAGGATACAAGAGCTTTACCGAAACTCCAAAGCTTACAGAACCCCGAGACAAGCTCGACTCAACCCTAACTCCCAACTACAACCTAAGCTACAAAGTGGAAAATGGAATGAACTCCTTGAAGTGTTCTCCTTGGATGTGTGTGTTGAAATGGAGGGTGTTATAACTCTCTAAGGTGGTTCTCCAGCTTAAAATTTGAAGTCATGCAGGTGACGTAGCTCCTACGCGAAGAAGGTAGCATGAAGCTGTAGCAAAAGGTCGGCCAGCCCAGGATCTCCTCCACCTGGCACCACCTTTCTTGTGTGCGGTCTGGATGTTGCCTTGAGGTCGGTAATAACTTATTTCTGCCCAAATTAGCCATGCAATTGGGTCCTCTAATCTAATGTTCAGCATTGTGAACCACCGGATCAAACCGACTTGTATCGCACGTCTCTGGATCACTTGGAATGTGTTTTTTGGACCCTCGGACCAGTGACGTGGCATCGGGCTTCAGGGGGTGGCCGGCCGGCCTGGCCTAAGGCGGTCGGTCGAGCTTATTCTCCGTTTTTGTCCAAATTTCACTCCTGTGTCCCTGCATTAACAAGTCATCCAAAACTTGTGAGAATTCATTAGTATTAAGTAAATTTATGCATGGAACATGGTGTGGTCTCCTCATTTATTCCCGAGATGTTGATGGTAAAATACATCGAATTGACCGTCAACACACCCCCAAGCTTAAACTTTTGCTCGCCCTCGAGCAAAGCTAAAGACTCAGGCTCGTTGGCTCAGGAATTGCATCTATGTCTATACCTTGCAATTTCCCTATGCAGAAACCATTACTTTCATGGGTAGATTGAACAAGCTAGCACTTAATATAGTCTCATACCTTTGCTCACTTGTGGGGCTTAATTGCATGTTCTCCTCATCTTTGATGGTTGAGCGGCTGAACAGTCATCACTAGAGTTTCCTGCAGCTATTTAGGTTCCATCTCGGAGACATTTTGAGGTTTTTTCAAAGAAATGGTTGTGTCCCTGATGGTTTCTCTCGAATTTCTCAATGTGTATGATTATCTCACCATAATATTCTTCCTATTCTAATGCTAATATGTGGGGCTTGTAGGAACGGGTAGAGATCGTTTACATTGATCACCTTTGTTGCCTTGCCAAAGAATGGTCCGCAAGAGTTGGTAATCATCAAATTCCAGTCTTTGGAATTTATAATTTTTAGGGAGATGGAGAGAATGGACTCACGCATGAAAATCTTTGGTCCTAAATTGTTGAGCTCCTTATTCACTCCTCTTTTTATTGAGATGTAATACCCGGGGTAGGTGATTGACATGCCGGGGGTAGGTGATTGACATGCCAAACAAATATCTGAGGCTAGCAACGAATGGGTACACAAAGGAGAAAGAACGACAGATGAAAAGTACGTTCCTCAAACAGACAATTAGTAGACAAAGCTTAAAGCAATTCATAGTAGCATACGGTGGTTTTGAACCAACACGGGAAACTTTACCGTGATTAATATTTTTCATAAAAACTTTCGACAGGATCCCTACTAAAGCATGCATAGCTACTCTGGATTAACTATATCAAATCTCCCAACAGCCTAGATTAACGAGATAATTGCCCGTGCTCCCACTAAGTTATAGTCAGGTGAGATGTTTTAAATGCCAACAAATTCAAGATATCAGGAAAGTCAGGGGTTCTGAATGAGGCATTTGCAAAGCATAAATAGAGCAATTATTCATCATCTCTAAGGTTAGGGGATCACACTGGTTTCCACAAATAAATGATGTTTATTATTATCTATGTATGTTTTATTATTTTATTTATTTATTTGATCTAGGATGAATCCTAGCCTTTATTGAAAACGAGGAAAAACATGGTTTGGCAACAATCTTAAACGACGGGAGGTGAAATGACAACTTACCTTGATAATGGGGGTCCTCCCCTAAGCTTTGCTGAAGCTCAGTACTCCTGATCGGGATTCCGCTGGTTGAGGTCCAAGTGGTGGAAGATTGACAAGATATCATAATGCATGGATGATGTCATCCCCAACTCTCCTATGTGAGATCTGTGTTGTGCGTAATGTCATGCCTCATTTGATGTTGTTGTTGCCCCATCTCTGTCATCTCGGCATTGAGCTGCGAGACTTCTCTAGTGATCGAGCTCTTGAAGTCATACCGGGGCCGACGAAGATGGTTCCCACCTATGGACCAAACCACCCATACCTGTATGGTAGTAGTCATTATGCCATAGCCGTAGCCTCCATCATGTGAACTCTGGCCTCCCTGCGAAAAGAAGTTATACGTCTCCTCAAAGTTCATGTCCACTGTGTGGTTCTCTGGTGTAACACCCGAGATTTCCAAAAAATCCGAATGCTTCCATATGTGTGCCCAGGATGTCCACAGAACACATATAGATTACAAATATTGAATCACAGAGAACACAATGCTCGAATAAAATAGTTTTACTTAGAGTTTAACACAAGACATAGTCTTAAACAAATAAACACAGCGGAAGTATAAATATTATTAAACGTCCTAACTAAGTAGAGCCTCAAAAGCCACAGGGACACCGACTGGTTGAACACAGCTAGAAGTACGGCAGATCCTCCGAAAAACTCAGCAAGCGATCATTCATTGCTCCATCTATTAACCATCTGGGATTTTGTTGAATAGTTGCAAGTGTAAGTAAACCATCTTACTTAACAAGTATAACACGGGTTATGCAAGAACAAAAAGGCTAGACACGGTTGAAACTGCATTAGCACTTTAGTAGTTTTATTTTATTATCACCCAAATTACTACAAATGAGTAGAACCCAAGTATAAGCCCATTAATAATAATGTATAAATAATTATAGAATATTCCAACATCAACCTTAACATCATCTTCTAATAAAAAAGGATCCAGGCCGCTCGTAACCGTGAGCACGGCTATCATGATAGATCAACACTCTGCAGAGGTTTCGCCCTTTACCCGCCGGTCACATAAATCCAAAAAGAACTTATGTTATGAGGACTTTCACATAACACCCTAACAAGCACAGTAGCCGTTTTGGTTCAACAAAGGCAGGGCGCACGTGAGGGGGTCAATGGCGTCCAGAGCGAGAGCACAATCATCGCAACGTGTGAAGCTGCCGTACATCGGGCGCTTACATCACGGGACTTTGCCTAACGAGACATAGCCAACGGATAAATCCGTCCTCGATGGATCAAACTATACTCTCACGAATGTTCCCCACATACGCCTTTCGGTAACCACTGGCGAGCTAGAGACGTACAAGCTAATTATCCAAGACCAGAGCCATTATAGTTCCAACGGCGGCGAACAAGTTCCCTGGGTTGCCGCTTTAAAGAACCAGACCTTAACGCAGAGACATTAGAACAACGCACGAAGCACATGGCTCTTACTTTCTCTAGACCAAACCTTGTGGAGACACTAGAACAAAGCACGAAGCACATGCTCTAGTTCCCCCAACCATGTTGCTAAAAAGCATCTTTTAAGTCATCATTGAAGTGAACTATTATTCAATATTAACATTAAAATTAAATATTGGTTACAGCGCGTAGCAAATACTAACCATAATGCATATAACCCTGGTAATAAGGAATAATGTAAAGACTAGGAACAACCTTAATGTATAACAATATTAGACCATGCATTATGAACATATGATTAAATGGTGTATAGGTAATCAAGGATTCTCCGTGTTATACTTGCCGTTCCTTAGTGAACTGCTGCTGCACCTCTCTCTTTGGGAACGGGGTCGTTCAGCGAACTCGAACGGCTCGTCAACTACTCACATCGATTACCACACACAGCACCCCACACATACATGCACACAAGATATTTAATTAGAATAGTACACCAAACATAAACAAAAGATGAATGAAGAAGGCTTTAGAAAATACTGCACGCTTCACTACGAACACGTGAGTGCAAAAATCACTCAAATTAGAGTTAAAACGAATAAACTAACGCTTAAAACGGGCTCTAAGGGGTTGCTGTGAGACTTTTAGGCTTCCAGGGGTGTTTTTGGAAGAACCAGGACTTAAAACATGATTTCATATAAAAACCCGAGGGCTAACGAGTAAAACAGCCATCTAGGATGGCGGACACTATTTTTCAAAAGCGCAGGGGGCTAAACCAAAAGAAAAGGACTAACTATAATTATTTTTCGAACTGGCTTGGACTGCGGGTTGATTTCCAAAAATCAGAGGGGCTCCTTTTGCAAATTGCCACGGCGGCCGGTTTGACCCCTAGGCCTGACTCGATTCGGGTTTGTCTGG